>CM053029.1:121078633-121127302 GCA_028564925.1 Lithobates sylvaticus | reverse complement strand
TGATGGATCAACTTCAGTGAGCCATTTAAAAAAAATATATATTTTAATAAATTGTAGACATGTGCATTTGTTTTTGTCTGAATGCAATTTTGTTCGAATTTTGGGTATTTTCGTTATCATTTTAACAAACGATAAAGAATGCGCAGAATCCGAAAACGAAAAGATCCGACATAAACAAATGCTTTATTTTCGTTGTGACAACAGTTCGATATAGATAGGAGATTCAACATGACGCTGACAATAGCGATCTGTGTCCATCGAACCTGTGGTCGAATGTTCCTAACCTTAGCTCTATTAGTCCAAGATTATTCTACATAGAGAGAAAAGATTCAACATTATAGAGACAATAGCAAAAAAGGTCGAATGTGCCTAACCTAACTTTATTAGTCCAAGATTATTCGCATAGAGAGAAAAGATTTGACATGAAGATTCGACGAAGCAGTCAGCGCGAGCGGACATTTATGCTCAAATGCTCTGCCCATAGGCTATAGAAGAATTCTAATGTTGGTTGACTAGTAATAATAATTAATAAATATAATTATTATTAGTGTCATACAACATTAGAATTCTACAATAGCTTGTAGGAGGAACTTTCGACCGGAAATGTACGATTTCGGCGTCGTACAGTTTAGCTGCTCCGTCGAATCTTCTTAGAACATTCAACAGACACCATAAGCCTTCAATGACAGATTCGACCTTAATTATTTCGGATTTTCGGACGAATGCATTTTTTAACAAAAATAAATAAATAAAAACGAATTTTGGCAGTAACTAAATAAATTTATTTTTCGGACAAAAACGAAATTCCGAAACAAAATATTTCAGTGTTCACATGTCTAAATAATTGTCAAAAACATATGTACTGTCTTTATTCTCTTTTTACACTTTTTTGCAGAATGGGCATTTCACATGGGGTGTGGGATCTGGGGGCTCCTTTGTTAAAGGGGGCTTCCAGATTCTGATAAGCCCCCCGCCTGCAGACCCCCCACAACCACTGCCCAGGGTTGTGGGGAAGAGGCACTTGTCCTCATCAACATATCAAGGGCATGTGGTTTGGGGGGGAGCGCTTGCTCATCCCCTCCCTTTCCTGGCCTGCGTGACTGCCAGCACTCTTTTACATTTCAGCTCTTAGCGGGGAAGCCCGCTGACAGCTGATGAGTCATCGGTTGTTAAGGACGTGGTGGCCGGCTTCCCAGCCTGCTCCTTAACAAGCAGCTATTCTTCACACGGAATTCGAATCGGTCACCAATTTGTAGACATGTGCAATTCGTTTAGTTCCGAATTTGTTTTCCGTTCAAATTTGTTATATTCGTTCATTCGTTATCGTATGAATGAACAAATGATTTAGTAAAAATTCTAACGAATAACAAATTATCGAAACGAACGAATATGAAAAACAACGAAAATACTAAATAATTAAATTAGAAACAACGAAACTATGAATGAATGAAAATCCGAAAAATGAAAACAGAAACAACGAAAATACCGAACAAAGATTCAAAAATAACGAAAATCAAAATGAACGAAAAAATTCGTACATTCGTAACTTTTTTTTTTTGTTTGTTGATTCATAATTTTCCGTGTCTCTTACAATGGCGCTGCTTAACGTGCTTCAAATGGATTTGTAAATTCGTTATTTTTTTTTGTTAGTTGATAAACGTGGTTTGGTCGGAGGAACTATTTTGGTGGATTTTTGAGTTAAGTTCTGACTTGTGAGAGAGAAATTCTTTGTTTCTTAAACATGTAATATCATACACATTACATACAATTATGAATTATGCTCGGATTACGAATCTACGAAAACAATGTTACGAAAGTACGAATAAATCAATCTTACGAAAGTACGAATGTAACTAAATCTACGAAAATACGAATGCGTCCGAATACAAAATATAACGAAAATACGAAAATACGAATTTCAAATAGGAAGCTCAACTTCTGAATTCTAGATGGTAGCTAAAATCATGTATTTTTCCATAAATGTATGCTATTAAAAAACACAAAATTAGCCATGGCAACACAGAGCACCACCCCAGGATTTCACAGTGCTGCTGGGAATTAAGGAATTAAAAGAGGCTGATATCAATACAAATTAGTTTTTTTTAATAGTTGTATATAAAATTACATTTAAGGGTTTTTTCTTTTTAATTAATACATAATTGAACTAATAGTTTTCCTAATTTTCATATCTGCATAGAATGCAACTTTACTATAAGACTGCACAGTCTAACCGTAAGAGAAAAATGTTTAAATAGAAATAATTTTTGGCTGGTGAGAATTTTTTATTCGTATGAACTAGAGACAGATGCTTTATATTTGTTTCCAGTATTCTCCCAAGCATAGGCTGCGACTCATTTATTTCCTTCCACTTAAAATCGCCTCTGTTGCCTCTTCTGTTCCGTGTGCTGGTATGGCGTACTTATTAAAGTAGTGCTGCTGTGACCCTGGGCAACGCTAGCTCAGCACTTTGAGCAGGCTAAGTCCCATATGATTTGAAATATCCTGACTCATTTTATTGATGCTATTCAAGAAGTTTCTGACTGACACCATGCAACAAGCTATAAACTATTACTCTCCAGGAATACACTTGGTGTGAAAGGTCTCCTACACACATATTACATTTACTGGCTACTGCATGGACTTGAACAGACATGTTTTCTTAACACATTAACAGGCTTAAGCCCCATACACACGGTCGGACAATCCGCGGACCAGGTCGGTCGGATTTTGTCCGTCGTACTTTGTCCGATGTTGGTGTTGCGTACACACGGTCGGACTACGTTGTCGGAATATCCGGTCCGGAAGAACGTCGTGACGTAAGTCGTCGTCCACGAAATTACAAAAGGGAAGTTCAGCACCACGTCAGGCACCCGTTGGGCTCCTTCTGCTGATCCCGTGTTTATCGAGAGTTAGTGGAAGTTTGGTGACTTAAGATTCACGCTTCTCAGTTTTCTGACTCAGATCGTTACTGCTCTTCAGTTTGTGCTTGTCGTGCGTATCTGTTTATTAGTGCGTGTAGTCAGTTCGCATTTGTTGGTCATTGCGGCCTATATCTTGATATAGGACGCTTTGATTTGCACTGCTTATTGTCTGCTCGTTGCTGGTATTCATTTCGTTCTTTCAGGCCTTGCTGTTTATCGGTGCTTTCTGTTTGTCCGTTCTGACCAGCCGACCTTTTGTGACCTTGTGAGCGATGTTTCCCGTGCGTACTCGTCGCCGAGTTCGTGCTGTACGCGGAATTGGTGTCAGGCTTTTAGCTTTGAGCCAAGACCCGTCCATGAACAGAGTGACGAGGAGTATGTGGACCAAGAATTGGTTGCTTCAGCGTGACCAATTCTCGCACATGCCTTTGCTTCGTGAGATCCGGGAGAATAATCCTGATGATTTCAGGAACTTTCTCAGGATGATGGACCCCGATTTTCACCGTCTTTTGGCTTTGCTGACCCCCTTTATCAGCCGGCAGGATACCTGCATGAGACAAGCCATTACTCCGGAGCAGAGGCTTGTTGCCACGTTGAGGTACTTGGCGACAGGGAGAAGTCTTCAGGATTTGAAGTTCTCTTCAGGTATCTCTCCCCAGGCCCTGGGAATCATTATTCCAGAGACCTGTTCTGCCATCATCCAGGTCCTGCAGGAGGACTATATTAAGGTAACATTTATACTTTACTATTCCCTTCTATGTATGCTCTGTTTGCTAATGTCTTCTATTTTTGACCTCCTTCCCTAATTACCATGTTTGCAATATGTTCTAACATGCTGTGCCCCTTTTCTCCTTCATGCATTTTTCCCTTCACTTACCTGCCCAGCATGCTCTTCTGGCCCAATAGACACCTATGGCCTAGTCACTTAAGCAATGTCTTTTGTCTGCTGCATAGTATTGTTTGCCCCCAAACACCCCCTAAAATATGCACAAATGTTTGCTGTGTGGTTTACTTCATGTAGAGCCCCTTTAGACTTTTTTTTTTTTGGTGGGGGGGGGGGGGGGTGGCAAACTCATTAGGAACCCCCTCCCCCAACTTCTCTGTCAGATGGTACCAATCCTTTATCTGCTGGCTTTCCCAAGGTCCATACACACTATATACCTACCTCTTTATAGTGGGCATCTTTAGGGATGAATTCAGCAAAGCATGTAGTGCAAGGGGCTGCTTCCATACATTCCATTTCCTAATTTTTTGTCTTCTTTCCCTCCTATTAGCTTGCTTGGTAATTTCATAATGTCACAATGTGCCTGCCTTTTTTTTTGGGGGGGGGGGGGGGGTTTGAAATGTTATTTTATCTTTCCTGGGGGCTGCCAATAGTGTTAAGTACAGAGGGTCTGGCCAAACTAGCACACATTATTGAGCCATTTGCCAATCAATGAAGTTCAGAGGGTTACCTGTCCCCCCCCCCCCAAAACCCTAGTTATTGCCAATGGCCCATCAGAAGTGTGGGGATTGATGGGGGTGAGTCATCTGTGAAGGGGAGCCTCTACTTTTCTGTGCAAATACTTTCCAGCCTCCAATTTTATACAATGCTCTTGTTCCAAGATGTTGATTGTCTAATCTGCTTGCAATGTTTAAGTGCAAAGTGACTAATTTATTTTTCTTGTTTCACTCCACAGTTCCCTTCCACGCCACAGGAATGGCAGACTGTGGCCTCCCACTTTGCCAGCCGTTGGGACTTTCCTAACTGCGGAGGGGCAATTGATGGGAAACACGTCCGCATCGTCCCACCGCCCAACTCGGGGTCCTACTATTATAATTATAAAGGGTTTAATAGTGTAGTGATGTTGGTGGTGGTGTCGGCAACATACGAGTTTATGTATGTGGACGGAGTTCTACTGGCGTCTCCAAAGTGGCAGTCTGTGCTTGCCACCTCCAGAGGAGAATGCCGAAGGACTCCCCTTCGTCTTTGTCGCAGATGAAGCGTTTGCGTTGACTCCCCATGTGATGAGGCCGTTCCCGATGAGGACCCTCACCCCGGACCAGAGGGTCTTCAACTACAGGCTGTCCAGAGCCAGAAGAGTGGTGGAGAACACTTTTGGCATCCTGGCCAGCCGCTTCCGCCTGTTCCTGACGGCATTTAACTTGGCGGAATACAAACTGAACCACATAGTTCTTGCCTGTTGCATATTGCACAACTTCCTCAAAAGACATAACAGGAACTATGTGGTGCCCGTTGGCCCAGATGTGGAGGGCCCTCCAAATGCGGACCTCACAGCCCTTCAAGTGGCACGTCCAGGCTTGCCCCCTCTAAATGCCCGCGTGGTCCGCGAGCACTATATGGAGTACTTTGTGGGTAGGGGGGCCATTGCTCTGCCTGACGATGTGTGAGAGGCATTTTTTAATAAATCTGATATTTTAACCAACCTCGGATTTCTTGTCATTTCAGTCTTCTTTTTAGCTTATTTTACCTTGACATTTTTTCCCTTTGCCTTCAACAGTGGGAATGCACTTTCTGGGCAAAAGGAGGTAACAGTCTCTTCTTCCCAAAAAGATTATTCTCATGTTGTGTGTTTGCTACCTAATCTTTGGTCTAGAGAAGGTTTGTCCTGCATAACTGACACCCAAAATACTCCTTTTCATCACCAGGTCTGACATGTGTGTATTCTCAAAAATGCTGTGCTCCGTGTTTTCGTACAAAGCACTGTGGGTGTCATTTACATAAGTCAAATCCGCTATGCTCTACAAGTGCATTGAAAAAGTTCCCTGGGAAAGGAAATTGCAGTGCAAAGTGGATTTGCCTTTAGTAAATAACACCCATTGCCCCCATATCCTTTACATTTTACATACATAATGCATTGTGTTTTTTAAATAAGGAAGCCACACATTTACAAAAATAAAAAAGTTTACTTGGAAAACATTCACAAGTGCGTTTACAATCTTCACGCCAAAACTGACAACATCTTGGTTATTTACAACATTGTTTACAAACATTCCGCAATTGGTAAAACCAGGCATGGAGCTAAACAGAACCTATGAACTAGGAAAGTTCTACTTTGTAAAGTGAAGACAAGATCAGACATGACTATATGTTCAAAGTGTGTTTGATCTTGCCTTCATCACATGGGGGGGCCACCCCCGAAAAGTGGAAATTTGGAACATGCACACAATTTGGGTCTGAAAATGGTCATTAGATGGTAAAACACATGCCTAGAAGCTTCAAAAGTGCCATTTTCCATCATGGGGATGAATGGACGTTTTTTGGGGGTGCAACCCCTTCACCACAACCACTTTCGTAGTTCGTAAAGTGTTTGCACCCCCAAAAAAACGTTGGCATTCATCCACCATGATGGGAGCTAGCACATGTGGACACAATGTGTGCATGTTCCAAATTTCACACAGTTTTTAAGTTGCAAATGTGTTCAGAAGCTGGCACAAATGTGTGTTAATTACTTGGTGCGTTTTCATATTTTTCCTAAAACATCAATGATGTTCTTCAATTTTTGTTGAACATCATTGATGTTTTGCTTTATGTAATCTAGATCTCTATTGCAGACCATTATCTCTCCGATGAGTACGTGGGCACTCTCTGTGGTAAAGTGCGATTTTTCTTCCACAACATCCACGTCACCTAAAAACCACAAACAAACAAAAATGGGGTGTTGGAAATGAGGCAGCCATACATGGATTAGCTTACCAGTAGCTGTGTTCTCCCACACTCACCTGTTGTGGTGACAATTTCTCCAAGTTCGATGATCTCTCCTTCCTCCTCCTCCTCCTCTGCTTCTGCTCTTTCCCCTTTTTTGGGAGGTGTTGGTTTGGGTTTGGGGGTTTCCTCAGATGGCCCAAGTTTTCGCTCCCCTATGAGAATGTACAAAAGGATGATTTAGCAACACTATCTATTGAGGGCAGAAATAGGAAATGACAAACATTGCTTGAAAGTGACGGACACTATTTTAGTTTGGCCAGTTACAAATGCCAACAACATGAATGTAGTCACTTTGTAAAGGTGCTAAACTGACTAGCTTTTTGGTAGAAGTTTGTGTGATGGAGACACCCCTCTAGTATCCACTGGAGCACATGTGTGGAAAAGCCTAATAAAAAGGGGGTTTGGGTGTCCCAGCACTAGTGCTCTAGAGTCCAGATGGGTAAACAGCTACTGGGTGACCTCTCCTTTACATTGAATAAATTGGCTTTACATTCTTGATGACATTTCTAGTGAGAACAAACTTCCTTTCCCCAAAAAAAACAACAAACATCGTATTATAAGTGGCCGAACGATCGAGGTTGCGTACGATCGAATGGACACACACACGACCATGACAGTGGCAGAAAGATCGAGGCTGAGTACGATCGAATGCACAGACGAACCTGAAAGTGGCCATTTTGGAATGTACAACTTTGTAAAAATCAAACCACAATGGAGCAGTATGCAAGCAAGAAATCAAACACAAAACACAACTACTTACTTTTTTGAAGAATTCGCTTGATCTTTCTGTACTGATCGGCCTCCCTCAGTTTCAGGTCTGACCAGCATTTCCTCAGTTGCTCCTTGGATCGTTGTACCCCAAACTGATTGTACAGCCTTCTCACAACTTTAGACATGATCTTGGCCTTGCGGACATTGGGGTTGAGGTAAGGCCCATACTTCCCATCATAGTCGCTCCTCTTTAATATGTCCACCATCTCCAACATTTCTCCAAATGACATATTGGAGGCCTTGAATTTCAGGCTCCGGGATCGGGACGTTTCTGCCTCCGGACTTTCCTCGTCCTCCTCCTCGTTGGTGGGATATTTGGGGCGCACCTGCTGTGTCCACGCCATGTGCTCTCCCCACTGCGCCGTAAAGAGAAGGGGTGTGGAATAGACGAGAAAGATCGTCAGGGGCGGGCGGAGTTTGACGCATGCGCACTGTATATAAAACGTCACACGCCTGTGTCGTAGCCACGATCTGGGAGACGAGGGGAGAGAAAACTCACGCACGAGACGATCGCTACAAACGAAGGTACAATTTGACGTTGGTACATAACTAGCCTAGACTGATTTGAACTTGAGGCTTCTTTATGGAGAAGATTAGGAGAGTTTAGCCTGACATAATTGAGAGGGTTTTGTGTGGTGTTGTGTCTTGCAGAGATTATGCAGGGATTCAACGACATGAGTTTTCTCCCCCTCTTCATTGCCAAATTCAGGGAATTTCCCCTTTTATGGCAGGGTAAACACCCACATTACACCAACAAACCAAAGAGGCACGCAGCCCTGGAGGAACTTGTGGAATTTGTCAAGCCAAGGTTCCCCACGGCAACTGTTGATGATCTAAGAAAGAAAATTGGCAGCCTGAGGAGTGGAAGAAGGTCGTGAAGTCTGAGGAAACTGCAACTTCAGCAGATGAGGTCTATGTGCCCAAGCTCTGGTACTATCAGAGTCTCCATTTTCTGAAAGACCAGACTGATGTCACGGAGCCAACCTCGACTCCTCCTTCCACGCTTCCTTGCGCGCAGCCCACCCCTGATGAGGCTTCCGAGGAGCAACCTGGGCCTTCCAGTATGGAAGAGGTGGAGGAGCCCAGCTTGTTCCAGGTATAGTAGTTTTGTTACCATTTATGGGAATAATGAATGATGTTCACTTAATTCAGGATCCCCAATTGCTTAGTTCCTAACGTGTTTGACATATCAACTGACAGTAGTGTTGGAGACATTTGGGGCCAGAATCTAAACTGCAGGGCTGAGAATTGTATGGTTTTCTATTTGTAAACATTTTGCACCAGTCACTAGATGAGAATTGTGTGTGTTTGATGAACAAATAACTGAAACTATGTCCCTTTTTCATACACAGGAAGACCTCAGCCAGGAGGTGGCTGTGGAAGGTGGCAGTCAGGAGGAGGCAGGGGTTAGTGGCAGCCACCAGCTGGGTAGTGGCAGCCAAGAGGGGGCTAGGCCTCAGAGCCTGACTGACACCCAAACCCCTCCCCTCCGCCTTCCGTACAAAAGGGCGAGAAGGGGGGGTTATGCGGCACAGTCAGCGCTCCGCATGATAAGAGAGGCTTCAGACTCCCTACATGCCACACCCGCCGACGAGGAGACCTTTGGCTCGGTGGTTGTCACAAAAATTATGGGTATGGAGGTGAGGCAACGCAACATGTGTGAGGGGCTCATCCTCCATGTCCTAAATAAGGGTAGGGCTGGGGAGATGACCCCAGTCACACATGTTTGCCATAGCTACCATGCTCCGCCTCCTCCTCCTCCTCCTCCTCCTCCTCCTCCTTCTGCCACCCCACCAGCACGACAGCCACAGCGTGCAAGGAAGCGTGGAAGGAAGACCTGAGAGTGACGACCTGGAATCAGTCTGGTCTGAGAGAAGATGGAGCCTCTTGTAGTACCAGAGCCTGGGGACCTAGATGGCATCTGCTGCAGTTCCGGATACTTTGGACTTCACGACCAGATTGCACTCCCCTTAATATACGTACTCCTCAGGCCCCCAATTTTCTACGCTTGAACAATGATGGTTGCCGTGGGGGGCCAAGACTTTGCAAATTCCCCAAGTTTCACCATGGCTGCGTTCCTCTTTGGTTTGTTGGTGTGACCTAAATAAAGGTTTTTTGGATTTGAAATAATCATTGACTATTGTGTTTTACTTTTCTACAATGACAGTTTTTCTTTGAGTAGGCAGGTACATTTCACTAATCCTAAAGTAGAATTAACAAGGGGCACCAACAACCCACAAACTCCTAGTAAATTTAAGCAAGAAATACAAATGTTAATAATGTGTTTTTGGTAAGTCGAGACACAACCCCCCCTCCAAAAAAAAAAAAAAAAAAAAAAATTCAAATATGTATTCCCCAAAAAAAATAAAAAAAAGACAAATCATGGTAAAAAAAAACAAAGATTCTTTTACGTTCAGAGTCAAAATAAACATGTAGTGTATAAATGCTGCAAAGTAATAAAGAAGTAAGTTTGTGAGAAGTGCGGGTGAATAGGAGCAGCTAAAACATGTCATTCTTGTTGCATTGTAAAGAAAAAGAGAATGCGCTGCATTAAAGACATTTTAACATTGCAGCGTGACGAATGTGCTGTGTCGATTAGGAAAGGTAGTTTTACCTGACCGAGCGCTTCCGTCACAGAATTTCTTCTGAGCATGCGTAGCACTTTGTCCGTCGGACAACCGTACACACGATCGGATTTGGTGTGATCGGACCGTGTTGACGGCAAAGATTTCCAGCAGGAGATAAGACTTTGTCCGTCGGTCAAACCGACGAACACTGTCCGATGGTGCATACACACGGTCTGATTTTTCAACAACCTTGTCCGATCGGACAGAATCCATGAAAAAGTCCGACCGTGTGTATGGGGCTTTAGAGTGGCAACTCTGAAGGTTTCCAGAAGTTCTTGGGGGAAAAATATAATGTGATCTTGGACTTGACTTGGACTTGAATAAAACAGCTGATGTATGTCCTTCCCAATCCATCTCTACACGCAGCTTCTCCTTGCTGAACAGCACCCCTACAAAAGCTTCAGTTCATCGGATCTTGGATCCAATAATCTGTCAACACTGTTGGTAATTAAAATGATATAGTGTTTATTTTCTATGCTCATGACTATATACAATATATATATATATATACATACAAAGTATCTCACAAAAGTGAGTACACACCTCACATTTTTATAAATATTTTATTATATCTTTTCATGTGACAACACTGAAGAAATTACACTTTGCTACAATGTAAAGTAGTGAGTGTACGGCTTGTATAACAGTGTAAATTTTCTGCCCCTCAAAATAACTCAACACACAGCTATTAATGTCTAAACCGCTCGCACACAAAAGTGAGTACACCCCTAAGTGAAAATGTCCAAATTGGGCACAATTAGCCATTTTCCCTGTGACTTGTTAGTGTTACAAGTCTCAGGTGTGAATGGGGAGCAGGTGTGTTAAATTTTGTGTTATTGCTCTCACTCTCTCATACTAGTCACTGGAAGTTCAACATGGCACCCCATGGCAAAGAACTCTCTGAGGATCTGAAAAAAAAGAATTGTTGCTCTACATAAAGATGACCTAGGCTATAAGAAGATTGCCAAGACCCTGAAACTGAGCTGCAGCATGGTGGCCAAGACCATACAGCTGTTTAAGAGCACAGGTTCCACTCAGAATAGGCCTCACCGTGGTCAACCAAAGAAGTTGAGTGCACGTGCTCAGTGTCATATCCAGAGGTTGTCTTTGACATATGAGTGCTGCAAGCATTCCTGCAGAGATTAAATGGGGTGGGAGGTCAGCCTGTCAGTGCTCAGACCATACGTCACACACTGCATTAAATTGGTCTGTATGGCTGTTGTCCCAGAAAGAAGCCTCTTCTAAAGATGATGCACAAGAAAGCCCGCAATTTGCTGAAGGCTAGCAGACTAAGGATATGGATTATTGGAACCATGTCCTGTGGTCTGGAGCTGTATGAGTGTTGCCATCACTGGGGAGCTACAGTTCATTGAGGGAACCATGAATGCCAACATGTACTGTGGCATACTGAAGCCGAGCATGATCCCCTCCTTTCAGAGACTGGGTCGCAAGGCAGTATTCCAACATGATAACTACCCCAAACGCACCTCCAAGACGACCACTGCCTTGCTAAAGAATCTGAGGGTAAACGTGATAGATTGGCCAAGCATGTCTCCAGACCTAAACCCTATTGAGCATCTGTGGGGTATCCTCAAACAGAAGGTGGAGGAGCGCAAGGTCTCTAACATCCACCAGCTCCGTGATGTCATCATGGAGGAGTGGAAGAGGACTCCAGTGGCAACCTGTGAAGCTCTGGTGAACTCCTTGCCCAAGAGGGTTAAGGCAGTGCTGGAAAATAATGGTGGCCATACAAAATATTGACACTTTGGGCCCAATTTGGACATTTTCATTTAGTGGTGTACTCACTTTTGTTGCCAGCGGTTTAGACATTAATGGCTGTGTGTTGAGTTATTTTGAGGGGACAGCAAATTTACACTGGTATACAAGATGTACACTCACTACTTTACATTGTAGCAAAATGTAATTTCTTCAGTGTTGTCACATGAAAAGATATAATAAAATAATTACAAAAATGTGAGGGGTGTACTCACTTTTGTGAGATACTATATATATATATATATATATATATATATATATATATATATATATAAAAACACCTGTCATCTGCTGGACCTAACATTTGGTGGGATTGAAGGGACACATATATGTATCTTTGCCTGCTGTTTTTTTCTTTCGGAGGGCATCGTGCATCATGATTGTCATGGATCTACATCAATAGACAATGTGATTGATGGTGGATTTACATTGTGGGGCCTTTTTTTTAATTAAACTGTACTTTAGTCATTTTTTCATCTTTCTATCTATTAAATCTTCTGCCTTTGTTGTTTTAACTTTGTATAGTAAAACATTTTTTTTTTCAGCCCACTTCCTGTTTCTTGTCTGGGAAAAAGCCTAGGCTTATGACATCATGCACAGCTCTCTCTCTCCCTCTCATGAGAGTTTTCCAGGAAGGGAGGGAAGATGATCATAAGAGGGCCAATGAGAGCTGCAGAGCTGGAGGTGTGTGTCTGTGTAAATCCAGGAAGTGAACAGGCAGCAGCTTCAGCAGCCCACATTTAAAATTATTGCAGCCAGACTCAGTGGAGGGAGATCTCTGCAGCATATCTGGCAAGTACAGAATCACAGTATATATATATAATAATATACAAAGTGGTTGGAGGGAAGCTTCAGAATAGCAAAGAAGTTTTTATTACAAATTATGTTTAACCACTTTGGCCCCGGAAGATTTTACCCCCTTCCTGACCAGAGCACCTTTTGCA
Source organism: Lithobates sylvaticus (assembly GCA_028564925.1). Classification (NCBI taxonomy): domain Eukaryota; kingdom Metazoa; phylum Chordata; class Amphibia; order Anura; family Ranidae; genus Lithobates; species Lithobates sylvaticus. Next base: position 121,114,554 of record CM053029.1, on the reverse strand, counting down.
ATTTGGAACTGCGTCGCTTTAACTGACAATTGCGCGGTCGTGCAACGTCACACCCAAACAAAGTTGACGTCCTTTTTTTCCCACAAATAAATCTTTCTTTTGGAGGCATTTGATCATGTCTACGGTTTTTATTTTTTGTGCTATAAACAAAAAAAGAGCGACAATTTCGAAAAAAAAAACGCAATATTTTTTACTTTTTGCTATAATAAATATCCCCCCAAAAATATATAACAAAAACAATTTTTTTCCTCAGTTTAGGCCGATATGTATTCTTATACATATTTTTGGTAAAAAAAAAAAATCGCAATAAGCGTATATTGATTGGTTTGTACAAAAGTTATAGCGTCTACAAAGGGGATAGTTGTATGGCATTTTTATTGTTCATTTTTTTTTAGTAGTAATGGTGGTGATCTGCAATATTTATCTGGACTGCGACATTATGGCAGACACATCGGACATTTTTGAAACAATTTTGGGACCATTGTCATTTATACAGCGATCAGTGCTATAAAAATGCATTGATTACTGTGTAAATGACACTGGCAGTGAAGGGGTTAACCACTAGAGGGCGATGAAGGGGTTAAGTGTGTCCTAGGGAGTGATTATAACTGTGGGGGGGATGGGCTTCAACACACATGACAATGATCACTGCTCTCGATGACAGAGAGCAGTGATCTCTGTCATGACATAAGGCAGAACACGAAAATGCTTTGTTTACAAAAGCATCTTCCCATTCTACCTCTCCATGACATCATGTCCGCGGGACCCTCGATCACGGAGCGGCTGTAGTGCCGTTTCTTAAAGGGGGCATACCTGTACGCCCTTTTGCCCACCAGTGCCATTCTGCCAACGTAAATCGGCGTGCGCTGGTTGGCATGTGGTTAAGGACTTTTTTGTGAATGAGTATAGGTACTATGTAAAGGAGGCTTTCAGATTCGGAAAATTCACCCCCCGCCCTGTCAGAAACCATGAATCAGATTGAAACAGAAGAAGTACAGTTAAATCACACTTGTTTAATAATAATAAAAATAATAAAAAAAAGGTAAACAGAGTAAACGTAGTCAAAACATAGCCAGAGTTCAGGAACCGGAACGGATAGTCAGACAAGCCAAAACATCAGGGAGCCAGAAGGAATGTCAGCCAAGCAAGTCTTTAACAGGAACACAGGAGATCGTTTCTAGAGATGTGACCAAGGCGAAGGCAGAGATCATCTGGACTGGACGGCTTAAGTAGGCAGGACCGACGAGCAGGATCATCAACAGGTGAGTTACTGTGGAGAGATAGGAGCTGGAAATTAGCCGACAGCTGAGCGGCTAGCTCAGAGAAGGAAGGGCTGGGCCCAGCCCTGACCCCCCCCCCCTTACAGACCACACAACCGCCGAGCCAGGGTTGTAGGGAAGAGGCCCTTGCTCTCCTCAACAGGGGGACAAGGTGCTCCCCCATATTGGTTGAATGCCTCGTACACACGTACGGACTTTTCCCGGCGGACCTAAGTCCAGCGGACAATCCGCTGGACTTTCCGGCTAGGTCCGCTGGACTTTCCGAGGGTGTGGACTTGCCCACACACGCACGGACTTCTCCAGCGGATAATCCGCCGGCCAAAAGTCCGCGGGACTTTTGAAAATGAACGGACTTGCCCACACACGGAGCAGTCCGTTCATTTCGAACGTAACTTCAGGTTACGTAGCTAGCGTAGGCAGTAAATGCCGCCGCGCTAGCTCCGCAAGCTGGCATGGATTTAAAGGGAATCCCCACGCCGAAAAAACGGCGTGGGGGTTCCCCCCAAATCCATGTCAGACCCTCATCCGAGCACGCAGCCTGGCAGGCCAGGAAAGGGGTGGGGACGAACGAGCGCCCCCCCCCCCTCCTGAGCCGTACCAGGCCGCGTGCCCTCAACATGGGGGGTGCCCTGGGGAAAGGGGGGCCGTGCGGCCCCCCCACCCCAAAGCACCTTGTCCCCATGTTGATGAGGACAAGGGCCTCTTCCCGACAACCCTGGCCGTTGGTTGTCGGGGTCTGCGGGCGGGGGCTTATCGGAATCTGGGAGCCCCCTTTAATAAGGGGCCCCCAGATACCGGCCCCCCACCCTATGTGAATGAGTATGGGGTACGATGTACCCCTACCCATTCACCTAAGGTGTAAAATGTAAAGTAAAAAAAAACACCCACACTTTTGAAAAAATAGTTTATTGCACTGCTCCGGGGGTCTTCTTCCGTCTTGGGGGTCTTCTCGCCGGACTCCCCCGCCATTTACCAAGCTCTTTTACCGAGCGGGGGAAGTCCGGCTACCTTCTTCGTCGTCGCCGCCGTCTGGGGGTCTCGATCCGCCTTCGGGGGTCTTCTTCCGTCTTGGGGGTCTTCTCGCCGGACTCCTCCCCTCTCTTCTGCTCTTTTACCTAGCTCTTTCACGAGGGGAGGAGTCCGGCTACCTTCTTCGTCGTCGCCGCCGTCGTCTGGGGGTCTCGATCCGCCTTCGGGGGTCTTCCGGGGGTCTCTTCTGTTCTTGCGGCGGTCGTCGTCTTCCGCGCCGCCGGCGCCTTGTCCTTCTTCTTGTCCTTCTTGTTCTTCTTCTTCTTCCGATGTTGACCCGTCGCTGTCTCTGCCCGGAATGCCTGTGCCGATCTGCGCTCGGACTTATATAGGGACATGGGGGACAGGGTCACATGCACATGTCACATGGTGACCCCGCCCCCTTGTGTTGTCACAGTCCCGGAGGATGCTGGGACTGTGACATCGCAAGGGGGCGGGGTCACCATGTGACATGAACATGTGACCCTGTCCCCCATGTCCCTATATAAGTCCGAGCGCAGATCGGCACAGGCATTCCGGGCAGAGACAGCGACGGGTCAACATCGGAAGAAGAAGAAGAACAAGAAGGACAAGAAGAAGGACAAGGCGCCGGCGGCGCGGAAGACGACGACCGCCGCAAGAACAGAAGAGACCCCCGGAAGACCCCCGAAGGCGGATCGAGACCCCCAGACGACGGCGGCGACGACGAAGAAGGTAGCCGGACTCCTCCCCTCGTGAAAGAGCTAGGTAAAAGAGCAGAAGAGAGGGGAGGAGTCCGGCGAGAAGACCCCCAAGACGGAAGAAGACCCCCGAAGGCGGATCGAGACCCCCAGACGGCGGCGACGACGAAGAAGGTAGCCGGACTTCCCCCGCTCGGTAAAAGAGCTTGGTAAATGGCGGGGGAGTCCGGCGAGAAGACCCCCAAGACGGAAGAAGACCCCCGGAGCAGTGCAATAAACTATTTTTTCAAAAGTGTGGGTGTTTTTTTTTTACTTTACATTTTACACCTTAGGTGAATGGGTAGGGGTACATCGTACCCCATACTCATTCACATAGGGTGGGGGGCCGGGATCTGGGGGCCCCTTATTAAAGGGGGTTCCCAGATTCCGATAAGCCCCCGCCCGCAGACCCCGACAACCAACGGCCAGGGTTGTCGGGAAGAGGCCCTTGTCCTCATCAACATGGGGACAAGGTGCTTTGGGGTGGGGGGGCCGCACGGCCCCCCTTTCCCCAGGGCACCCCCCATGTTGAGGGCACGCGGCCTGGTACGGCTCAGGAGGGGGGGGGGCGCTCGTTCGTCCCCACCCCTTTCCTGGCCTGCCAGGCTGCGTGCTCGGATGAGGGTCTGACATGGATTTGGGGGGAACCCTCACGCCGTTTTTTCGGCGTGGGGATTCCCTTTAAATCCATGCCAGGTCACGGAGCTAGCGCGGCGGCAGTAACTGCCTACGCTAGCTACGTAACCTGAAGTCACGTGCTAAATGAACGGACTTGCCGATGAGCGGCAAGTCCCTTCATTTCAAAAGTCCCGCGGACTTGCCCACTAACGGCGGGATTGTCCGCTGGACTTCCAAGTCCAGCGGATAATTTGAAAACAAAACCTGAAACTTTAGTCCGCCGTACTTTGGCGCCAAAAAGTCCGCCGGCGCCCACACACGAGGGGATTATCCGCTGGACTTCAGTCCAGAGGATAATCCCGCGGGATTGTCCCTTCGTGTGTACGCCGCATAAGCAGAATTTTTTTTATTTCCTCTGTGTGTCCAGGAACCCAGGGAGTTTTGGAAAAATTAGTTGCAGGGGTCTGTGCCTGAGCATGGTGAGTAAATGGGCACTCCACTATATTACTAGTAACATTAAAATAGGCTCTCATCAAGGTTCTGGATATTCTTCATATTCTTCACCAGAGAGATCCTAGTAAAACTTGAGTGAAAAGCACTCCTCCAGTACGGTCTGAGTGTGGCAGGTTAAAGCAATTTACCAAAATTAAGACATGTTTGTGATCAGATCCATCATGCTAAGGGTAATGAACAAGTGAAGCCCTAGCGATGTCAAGAAGGTCAGTGGTGCAGAAATACAGGGGCAATCACTCATGTCCAAAAACCTGTGTTGGATTATCAGACTCTATAATTACCCAAGAAGTCACTCAACAGCTTTCATCTAAGTTGATCATACTTGAGCTCAGGTGGGTACCAAAAATATCTCAGTTTCATTGCATGGTGGCAACAGAACTGGCTCCCATGAACAAGCCTAAACATATAGGTCTTAGGAGTGAGCTGTCTGTGTTTTAAAGGTAACTTGTGCTTTGCCTTCTGCTGCTGATTCATAAATCAGAGCCCTTGCAAAAGAATCAGTTCATTCCAGTATGGTGAGGTGACTCATATGAATCTTTCCACTTCCTCCCACAATGCAATGTTCATTGTTGGACCAGTCAATTGTCAGGCCCAAGTGCTGTTATGTGGATGAGGAAAGAGGAGCCTTTAGCCCTGCTCAAGGGTGGCTTGGGAACTTGGGAAGGTAAGTACAGCAACCCTTCTACTTTTTCCTAAATAGACAAATTCTAAGTTTGCTTTAAGTTAAGATTGCTAGACACAATAATGCATCGGCTTTAGAGCTGTCATTGTATTCATTGCTCCCCGTTACCACTAGAAAAAGAAGCAAGCACAATAATGTATTCTCCTTATTAGGTCTGGATTGGACTGTACAGCTTCCCATCAATATTCTAGTACATCCATACATTAACTTATTAATGCAAAATTGTTTTGCTTAGCTCCCATTGTCTGATAATAATATTCACTCGCAGTGTAAATAATTCATTGGAAGTTCATGGACCATAGCTTATTTGTGTAGCCCATTTTTAGAGTAACTTTTTACTCTCAGGATTTAATTCAGAAAGTAATGTTCAGCAGAATAGAGGTATACAGAGGAAGTTCTAATGAGGTGTGAACTGTCTTCATCATCAACGTGAACGTCCCTAGGTCATACATAGAATAATTTGTACAAACACGCACAGAAATGTCACACACTCTGCTGTAACATGTGGTGCGTACCATTGCAATATGCTTCAGATGCCAGCAGGTAATGCTTGCATTAACCATAATGCTGGCTGTATTATGCACAGGGAAGTAATTTCTGTGTAGTCATTTGCAGTGGTAGATCAAGTCTTATATAATCAAACCCACATAAGTAAATGTAATGTAAACACATGAGACTTAATCTGAGAAAATTTGTAAAATGTATAGAGGTAAGTCACCTTCAATAAAATCCACACTGATCATTAATGATCAGCAGATTCAGAGATGCTGCATTTGAAGTTTCAGTGCGTAATCCCTACTTTTCCTGTGATATCTGAGTTTAGTCTGAGTCCTCAGCTTGTCCCCTAGCCTCTGTCTTATCATGAGATATTTTGGGGACTGTGGAAGAAGAGGGAGGGGCAAAGAAGACAGGATCACACAGCCTTTTTACACAATGCGGAGGATTAATCCCTTAGGTTCCACAGTGAATATAACAAGCAAGCTTTACTGCATATACACACTGATTTTACTGTTGTGGGTTTAGTAACACTTTAACCGCTTCCCGACCGGCCACTGCATATATACGTCAGCAGAATGGCACGGGCAGGCAGAATCACGTACCGGTACGTGATCGTGCATGTGCCTGCCCGTGGTCGCGCGCGCGCCGCTAGCAGCGCGCTCGCGACCCAGTCGGGAGCTCCGTGACCCCGGCCGCGGGACCAGCGGACCCGATCGCCGCTGGTATCCCGCGATCGGGTTACGGAGCTGAAGAACGGGGAGAGGTCTATGTAAACAAACCTCTCCCCGCGCTTCCTACACTGACTGTCAGTGATCGGCGGTTCCCTGTCATCGGGAACGCCGATCAATGACGTCAGACGTACAGCCACGCCCCCCTACTGTAAAAAAAAACACAACACGTCACACTGACTCCTCCCCGCCCCTAGTGGTTAACCCCCTAACTACAACTGTCATTTACATAGGAATCAGTGCTATTTAAATAGCAGTGATTGCTGTATAAATGACAAATGTCCCAAAAATGTGTCAAAAATGTCCGATGTGTCCGCCAAAATTTCGCAGTCACAATAAAAATCGCTGATCGCCGCCATTACTAATAAAAAAAAAAATATTAATAAAAATGCTATAAAACTATCCCCTATTTTCTAAACGCTATAACTTTTGCGCAAACTAATCAATAATCGCTAATTGCGATTTTTTTTACCAAAAATATGTAGAAGAATACGTATCGGCCTAAACTGAGGAAAAAAAATGTTTTTTTATATATTTTTTGGGGATATTTATTATAGCAAAAAGTAAAAAATATTGCATTTTTTTCAAAATTGTCGCTCTATTTTTGTTTATAGCGCAAAAAATAAAAACCGCAGGGGCGATCAAATACCACCAAAAGAAAGCTCTATTTGTGGGAAAAAAAGGACGCCAATTTTGTTTTGGAGCCACGTCGCATGACCGCGCAATTGTTAGTTAAAGCGACGCAGTGCCGAATCGCAAAAAGGGGCCTGGTCCTTTAGCTGCAAATTGGTCCGGGGCTGAAGTGGTTAACTGCTTCAGCCCCGGAAGATTTGGCTGCTCAATGACCAGACAATTTTTTGCGATTCAGCATTGCGTCGATTTAACTGACAATTGCGCGGTCGTGTAATGCTGCACCCAAACAAAATTTATGTCCTTGTTTTCCCACAAATAGAGCTTTCTTTTGGTGGTATTTGATCGCCTCTGCGGTTTTTATTTTTTGCATCATAAACAAAAGAAGAGCGACAATTTTGATAAAAACAGAATGGGGGTTATTTACGAAAGGCAAATCCACTTTGCACTACAAGTGCAAACTACAAGTGCACTTGAAATTGCACTGAAAGTGCACTTGGAAGTGCAGTCGCTGTAAATCTGAGGGGTAGATCTGAAATGAGGGGAAGCTCTGCTGATTTATCATCCAATCATGTGCAAGCTAAAATGCTGTTTTTTATTTTCCTTGCATGTTCCCCTCGGATCTACAGCGACTGCACTTCAAGTGCACTTTCAGTGCAATTTCAAGAGCACTTTGCACATATAGTTTGCACTTGTAGTGCAAAGTAGATTTGCCTTTAGTAAATAACCCCCAATATCTTTTATTTTTTGCTATAATAAATATCTAAAATTTTTGATCAAAAAACAAATTTTTTCCTTAGTTTAGGCCGATATGTATTCTTCTACATATTTTTGTTAAAAAAAAAATATTGCAATAAGCGTATATTGATTGGTTTGCGCAAAAGTTATAGCGTCTACAAAATAGCAAGCTGCTTGATCCCAAGAGGTGCTGTGTGTCCATAGACACACACAGCGCATCTCGGTGAGCCCCTAACTTTCTACCCCCAGGCTGTGATTGACAGCAGCAGGAGCCATTGACTGCTGCCTCCATGGCTAGTGAAGAGAGGGCGAAAGACAACCACTGCTCTGGGGTACAGTGCTGGATCGAGATCGGGCTCAGATAAGTATAAGAGGAGGCTGGAGGGGAGTTGCACATGGAATGCATTAAGGTAAAAAAACCTTCTACCTTTACAGCCACTATTAAGGTACAATGTTACCTGTCCATTCAAGAAGGTATACTCACCCACCCATGCTGTCCTTGCACCTTTAACATAATGGAGTGGGTTTTCCAGAGGCATAATATTATCAAAGGCCTACATATATGTAGCGCCATAACACCTGGGGGCGGCTATGAATTTGCTGGGCTTACCAATTACCTCCTCCTTGTAGCTCGTCATTCGTTGTCTAGGGGTTCCCAGGGTTAGTACCCAGTAAATTCAGAAGCTGACATGCAAAAGTCCTTTTAAGTATTTTTATTTGCAGGGATACACGTTCAACTATAACACAGTCTCTCAATTGGGAATAGAGGGCACGGGTGATAAAACTAAGGCACTTCAGAACTGCTGACATCAATTGAATGTCTCTTTAAATAGCCCAGAGAGTAGCCACTCGCAACTGGGCACTTCACTGCTGGATAAACCTACAACTGTAGATTTAGCAACCAACAAATGACTCAAAGATTTTCAAAATCTCTGCCACAGACTAGGTTTTGTAACTGAAGATACGATTTCAGTTACCACGGTACCTGGATCTTTCAGCCACCTTGGTGATACCGTAAGAAATGCGGATTCACTAGTGTCCATACAACTTCAGCTCCCAGGCTCTTACCGAGCAGCCAGCTTCTTGGCCCTCATGCGAAGAGTCCTCCCCTGGTCGCTTGTACGAGTTGCCATGTCTCTCCAATACCAAGAGCACACCGGGACACCTTCGAATCCTCCTTCAGTTACTGGACCTCTAACTAGCCAGTTCCGAGGCTCTGGAACAGACGGATCCCCACCCCAGACCATGAGGGCCTCTGGGGCTGGTCAGGATGACCATGCTCACGGGGACAGCAGACACTCCTGGGTCTGGGACCCCTCACAGGGTTGGTCCGGACCGGAACCAGGAATCAAAGAGCAAGCTGAACCCTGAACACGTGACTTCAGCATCTTAAATACCCCTTCCCAGACTATACAGCGGGGCCAGACGCGCCCACTGATTGGCTCTGAGAAAGATTGGTACCTAATACGTCCAACCAGGCTTTGTTCTCAGCCTGTCACAGGTGCCTCACTGCACCTATGACCAGGCAGAACCCCACTACAACCCAGCCAAACTAATGCCGAAGTAAAAGACCTATACAATTAACCCCCAAAACTCTGTTACAGTTCTGTAAAAACTAAATTTGCATTATAGCGCACACTTTAGAAATGTGTCGGCGCTACATATACAAAATATCATACCTGATAAAAGATGAGTGAATACACTTACTTTTAATGGCGAAATGTGTTAAAAGCTTTGGCACCTCACAAACCCAGATGGGATATAGAGGATAGAGGTCGGCTAGTGAAAAGGACCACTGAACCCCTTACCCATATACAGTGAATGGCTGTGCAGCGCGGGCGTATCAGGACAAGTCTGATGATTGAAGGAGAGTACACTAAAAAATACGACTCTCCAGATTTGACATGCAGACTGATGTGAATCTTTATGGCTTGTATGTAGCTTTTTCTAGGTTGCACATAAATTGTTGATCACTTGAGTCTGATTGGTTGATCTACACCTTTGCTTTATTCCTTTTATTTATTTACCCATTTCCTTATCCACACAGATCCAATGTTGTGAAGATATTAGTTGCCTGCTGTGCACATAGCAGTACCAACTTTACCTAAACCAGCACTAAAATGCCATGCGAGCCACAGGCTTTCTATTTTTACACATATTATTTCGGAACAGAAGAGAGAAGAAAACATAAGACATTAAATGGCCTGGAAGGAAATGTTAATAATTTCATTTTCAGCAGAAAAAGAAAGAAAAGAAAAAAAAAAATCTCTCCATTAGCAAAATTCCCAGACGGTACATATTAATTAAAAATAATTGTTAGACTAAATGTAAAAAAGTGACACCACTGTGGGGAATTGCAGTAATCATACAAACAGCCTTTTTAACCTGTAGCTAGCCACTTATCTGTTAACCTTTTTAAAGGATACTTGTTATGAGAGAAGCATTGAGACTGTATGAGACATGTGATCACAGCACCCCTGCATGCTTTTTTATGGCTGCCTCCTGGGCTGTGCCTTTTGGCTTGGACCAGAGGAGTTCGTATACTGGCTAGTATATCACACTTTGACAACTACAAAGCACTTATTATTTATTTTTGCATTGTTTGCACAGCACTTTACTCACAGGGTGTAGATCCTATGGCTTGCTCTGAAAATGTCAGGGTGGAAAGACTGTGTCCTTGTAGTCAGGTTCTCCCTCTCCCAGGGGGTCTCCCTTCGGGGGGGAGCCCTACCTAACACTTTGGTGGACCTTGCTTTGGCAGGACCTCTTAAAGTGATACTAAAGTCACAAAAGCACTGCTTAAAACACTAAAACGAGTGGCGCTTTACCGCAAACACGGTGTGAAACGGCTCTTATACTTACAGTGGTTTTGCACAGAGCAGCCCAAATAATCCTCTTTTTGGGTCCCTCACTGGCGCTCCTGGCCTCTCCCTCCTGCCAAGTACCCCCACTGCAAGCAGCTTGATATGGGGGCACCCGAACCAAGCCACTGCACTGTGTGTCCATTCAGACTCAGAGCTGCGGCTCTGCCTCACCTCCTCTCTGCCCTCAGTGGCTCACTGACTTTTATTGATAGCAACGGGAGCCAATGGCGCCCACTGCTGTGTCTCAGCTAATCAGGAGGGAGAGTCCCAGACAGCCGAGTCTCTCATGCAACATTGCTGGATAGAGATGGGGCTCAGGTAAGTATTAAGGGGGCTGAGAGGGGCTGCTGCACACAGAAGGGTTTTTATCTTAATGCATTAAGATAAAAAACCTTCAGCCTTTAAAACCACTTTAAGGATGGGAGCTCTCTGGTTTCGGCCTGGTGGTCCCCTACAGGAGTCCTGTGCCCCAGGGGATCAGAACCAGAGTCCTCTTCAGAAGAGGACCATGTGTACACCTTGTGCACAGTTTTTGTATGCACAGTTTCTTATTGCACCTGGTGTTAATTTGCAAGTAAAAAAAATATATATCAGTTTAAAATCTGAATTAATTGACAGGTGCATTTGACCTGCAGTTGCATCCTTCTGATCTGCATTTGACTGCCTTCAAGTGAGGTTTACATTTACATAGACTTGTCTAGGAATGAAAAACCCATCTGGCAAAAAAGTGCAGAAATACCATAATAAACAATATCAGGTCTCTCTCCTTAACAAATGTCTAATTTCTTCTTTTTTACCTCTCCCTGCTTTGAGCTGCAGCGAAGAGAAGGATCTGTATGTGGCATAGGCTTGATTGGCTGCTCTGTACCACTTTCTGTCAATTGATTTTTTTTTTTTTAAACGGCTGTTCGTGACAAACCTGTCTTGGAAACATTTTTTTTTTTTTCCAATACCTACCTATAGCTTGTTAGAGTGCGGAAAGTGAAAAACTATATATGCTGTCATTTTAAGGTATCACAAAATAGGCATCCATTTTGCTTCAAAATATGATGGATCACCCTGCCAAAAAGCAGGACCTTTTCTGATATTGTTATCTCTCTGGCTTTGAACGGTGAGTCACAGTAATATGGTAGAAATAGGAGATTTCTATGAAACATAGATAATGGCTATCTGAACTACTAGCACTGATCTCAAATATTTACTGCAGTTGGTAATTATAGGGCACATTCAATGATTTCTATAACATGGTTTATGTAGAAGAGAAGAGATTTTAATTACATGTATTGAAAAATAAGTCAACATTTCAGGACCTTATCAGCTTATGGTATAGGTAGGGGGGTATTGTATAACAAACAGATGAATAATTAAATGGGTTGGAGGATGTGTGGGCCAACATCCATATGCCGGTAAATAAGAACAAGTGTTTTCAAGGTTTTTAACATTATTTTATGTGTCCACTTTAAATGACTGCATTTCCACTTCATTCTGTAGAATCGCTCGCCCATTAAAACTAACATAAAGCTACTCCGGGTGAAAACAAATTATAATTGCATTGGAATTGTAATGAGTAAATATTTTTTTGCGATTCATGTAAAAATAATAGAAAAATGAGCAATCTGTGTGAATGCTGACTTAGTAATAACACTAATTGTTAAAGTAATTGTAAAGGAAAAATGCGGTAGCAATTAGCAATTTTATTTCTGCTTTAAATGTGAAGTTTAACTGAATTATTGATGATTAAGTGTTGGATTCACTCAGTAATGTGATTTTTGAATAGAAGATTATTGAGTGCTGCTGTTCTATAATGCAGTAACCGAAAAGGAGTTTGTTAGTTACACAAACATTTCATTTCATTTTGTACAACTGAAGTAGTAATCAGAGAATTATTGGAAGAGGTGTGTTTCCCTTTCTATTATATTCACAGAAGCTTATCTTTATTCAACATTGCTAATGCTGCCAAAGTAGGCCTTGCAGTTTTAACAAGATTGAATACATTTTTCTTTAGGGTGATGGCAGATGACTAATTCTCCTAATAGAGAGGGAGTATGGGTCTGATTTATTAAAGCTTATGCATATATGCCAGTGCATTTTCAATATGTGGACAACCAGATCATATCCTCAAGGTATCTACTATCTATGCATTAGTGAGGGGCGAATGGTTCCGGCCAAGCATCGGTTCAACCCGAACAGCGCCCGTTTGGGTGTTTGCCAAACACTTGAATTTGCAGGGCGCTCTGGGGGAGCTGGGCCCACTGAGCGCCCAGAAAGGGACTGCGCACTGCACAGTGCATTCTAAGCCCTTATTGGTTGAAGCAATGCACCGCTGTCAGTAAATAGCTGGTTGTTAAGGAGTGGGCCGGAAAGCCAGGCCACTGGTGTCCTTAACAGAAGATGAGTCATCTGCTGTCAGCGGGCTTGCTCGCTGACAGCTGAATGAAAAAAAAAACATTGCCGGCAAAAATGTGAAAAAAAAAACAGCGTGGGACCCCCCCCCCCCCAATCCATATCAGGCCCTTTGGTTTTAGTATGGATTTTGCCGAAAAAAAACAAATGCCGTCGGGTCCCCCCCAAAATCCATACCAGACCCTTAGGTCTGTTATGGATTTTGAGGGGAACCCACACACCAAAATTGTTTTAAAAATGGCGTGGGGTCCCCCCAAAATCCATATCAGACCTTTATTCGAAAGGTCATGGATTGCAGCCTGACAAGCCAGGAAAGGGGGAGAATGAGCGAGCACACCCCCGCTCCTGAACCATACCAGGCCACATACCCTAGACATGGCACCCCAAAGCACCTTGCCCCCATTTTGATGGGGGCAAAGGCCTCTTCCCCACAACCCTGGGCAGAGGTTGTGGAGGTCTGCAAGCAGGGGGCTTATCGGAATCTGGAAGCCCCCAGATCACACCCCCATGTAAATGAGTATGGGTACATTGTACCCAGTGGTGGCTGGTGAAGTTTTAGGATGGGGGTGCCAGACCCCGCTCTTGCTTTTTAACCCCTCCCACTTCTCATAAGCCCCACCCCTTATATAATCCACCCACTCCGTCCCCTCTATTCCACTAGCTCACACCCATAGTGCCAGGAGTATTTAGCTCAGCATCACAGGACAGAGTACATACCTCCCAACTTTAGAATATGAGGCTGATGTAAACATGTGGCTTATCAGTGGAAGGCGGGGCTATTGTTTAGGGTGGAGAGGCAGGGAGGGGAGGGTTATTGTTTAGGGTGGAGGGGCATGGAGGGGGGGCGTTTAGGGTGGAGAGGCAGGAAGGGGGGTTATTGTTTAGGGTGGAGAGGCAGGGAGAGGGGTTATTGCTTAGGGGGAGAGGTGGGGGTTATTGTTTAGGGTGGAGAAGCATGGAGGGGGCTTATTGTTTATTGTTTATTGCTTAGGGTGGAGAGGCAGGGAAGGGGGTTATTGTTTAGGGTGGAGAGGTGGGGGTTATTGCTTAGGGTGGAGAGGTGGGGGGGGTTATTGTTTAGGGTGCAGAGGTGGGGGTTATTGTTTAGGGTGGAGAAGCAGGGAGGGGGTTACTGTTTAGGGTGGAGAGGCAGGGAGGGGGTTATTGTTTAGGGTGGAGGGGCAGGGAGGGGGGGTTATTTCTTAGGGTGGAGAGGGGGGGGTTATTGTTTAGGATGGAGAGGCAGGGAGGGGGGGTGTTTAGGGTGGAGAGACAGGGAGGGGGCTATTGTTTAGGGTGGAGAAGCAGGGAGGGGTTATTGTTTAGGGTGGAGAGGCAGGAAGGCGGGGTGTTTAGGGTGGAGAGGCAGGGAGGGGTGTTTAGGGTGTTGAGGCAGGGAGGGGGTGTTTAGGGTGGAGAGGCAGCGAGGGTTGCTTAGGGTGGATAAACCCCACAGCTGCCAGTCACTGCCACATACCACCACACTCAGCAGCCCCCCCCTCCTCCCCCCTCCACAAAGCTCTACAGCAGCTGAGAAAAGTGATCAAAGGTGGGGGGAGGGGGGTCAGGCTCATGGCAGGGCACAGTACTCACTGGGGGGAGCAGTCACTCAGTAGCCACCCTGCAGAGAAGTCAGAGGAGGGGGAAGCATGATGAGAGAGAGAGACTTGCCAACAGAAAATAGAGAACGTCAGCTGTTGCAATCCTCTCCTATCCCTGCACTCGCCTTGTGCTCTGGTAAACTGACAGCTCTGCTCCCATGCGCTGCATCTGTGATCCGCTCCCTGCCTCATATCACAGGGTCTCAGACAGTTGCAGTCAAGTCTCCACACTCCACAACAGTGAGCATTTTTATTTCAATAAATTTTTTATTTTCAAAACTAAGGAAGACAGAATTACATTAGGAAACAGCAAGACAGAATGGATATCATCAATCCTGAGTCGACCAACAAGGCCATAGTAATGTCCAAGCAATTATCAAGAAAAAATAATTAACAATTAAAAATAAAACAAGAAAAAATAATTAACAATTAAAAATAAGACAGAGACAGAGTCCAACAAGTATTATACATATTTGTCAAAACCAATATGTGCTGAAAGTCTCAGATAATATCCTAGTAATTATGAAGGGCCTAGTGTGCATCAAAGGGTGATCTCGGCTACGCGGGTGGTAGGAGAGGGGAGTGGGGAACTGCCACCCCAATAGGGATCATGCTGTAGCCAAATCCACCAGTCCCCAATACCCCCTTAATAAGATTCACCGAAAGCTGCACCTGCCCGAGAGCAAAAGCTAGAAAGGCCCCAAACCTGGGTATGAGAGAGCATTAAAAAAAGGGTCAGCGAACTGAACTGACCAAGTAAGTTATTTACAAACTTCCAGGAGAGGCAGCAGGGACTCTATGACCTAAGCCAAAGAAGAGAGAACTCTTAACTAGGTTGCCTATCAGTTGGGCACAGATCTGTGCAGTATTGCTTGACGGAACTATCCTTACCGACTTAGCTTGACATTGGTCTAGGCATAGGATGATTGACGGTCGTATCTCAGGGAACAGAAGAAAGAAGAGAAAAAAAAAAAATAGGAAGAAGGGAAAAGAGGAAGAAAAGAGGAAACAAGAAAGAGAAAGATGATGATGGCAGGAATCGTCTGGAGTGAGGTGAGTATAAGAGTAGCACAATCGAGGTCAAAGTGGGATGGTAACTCCCACAAATGAAGCCCATGGCTCCCAAGTGGCGGTGAATGCAGCCGAGCGATCCAGGAGGACACTTGCCATTTTTTCCTGGTTCATGATCCATGAGATTTTCCTTTTAGCTAGTAGAGTTGAGACAGAGGGTTGTTTCCACGCTTTGGCTAGCGTAAGTTTGGCCCCCAGGAGGATAAAGTAAATAAGGCGTTGTGTACTCCTGGAAACTCCCTGCACCGGGAAATTAAGAAGCGCAATTAGTGGGGACATGTGAATTGAGATTTTGGATATTTTTCTGATCCAGGCAAAAATCTTGCGCCAGAACTGACGAATTCTGGGGCAGGACCACCAAATGTGTAGCATATCCCCTCTTAAATGGCAACCTCGAAAACAAAGAGGTGAGGCCGATGGAAAAATTTTAGCTAGCTTTGATGGAACCAGATACCATCTGGACAATACCTTAATACTAGCTTCCATTAGGCAAGGATTGAGGATGCCTTTGAAGGAGCGGGAGAAGTGTCTATGCCAAGTATCAAGGTTCCATTGTTGGTCTAGATCTTCCTCCCATGCTAGCATGTAGGGCGCCTTGGACCGTGTCGAGGATAGTGCCTTATAGATTACCGAGATTCCCCCCCTCTGCTCAGTAGTCTGGCCACACCACGTTTCGTACTCAGTTATAAGGGTCCCGTTAGGCAATGATTTGCATTTTTTATTTAAGAAGTTTGAGATCTGAGAAAATCTGAAGAATTCAGTTGATGGCATGTCCAATTTACTTACACAATATGCCTTGGAAAGTGGGCCCAAAGGTCTGAGGAAGTGTCCTATTCTGTATAGCCCTTTATCAAGCCACCACTGGAAGGCTTTAATGTCAAGGCCCAGGGGGAAAGCAGGGTTTCGGAATATGTGTGACAATGGTTCTGTGCGAGAGGTTAGTAGGTCATTAGACTTTAAGCCATCCCAAAGCGCAAAGGAGTGAGATAGTGTAGGGGAGAGGATCGGAGGACGTTGTTTTTTGGGGCTCCATAAAAGATAGTCAAGCGTGTGGAGTGGTACTGCCTGTCTCTCAATGTGGACCCAGTCAGGTTGTTCCCAGCGAGAATAAACAATCGAAAATTGAGCAAGGTGGGCTGCTTGGAAATACCGAAGCAGATTGGGGAGGCCCAGGCCCCCCTCCAATTTAGATATAAATAAGATTGCTTTAGATAATCTATGGCCCCCTTTGCCCCATACAAATTTGATAATTTTGGCTTGGAAACGCTGTAGACGAGTTTTGTCAATTGGGATTGGAAGTGCCCTAAAATAATATAGGATGCGGGGGAGTAGCGTCATCTTTATTGTGTTAATTCTTCCTAGCCATGATAGGGGCAGCTCAGACCACCTGGTTAAGTCTGCTTCTAGTTTTTGGTAAAGAGGCGGGTAATTAGCTTGATGGAGCAGTTCAGTTCTGGGGGTTAAATTGATCCCTAAGTACGAGATCGAAGAATCGCTCCAGGAGAATTTAAAGCTGTCCCTAAGCCTGGTCAGGAGAGAATCTGGTATGTTGATATTAAGGGCCTGTGATTTGTTGTAATTGACCCTAAGGCCTGAAACCGCTCCAAAGTCGTCTAGAAGGCGGCAAATGTTAGGAAGTGAGATTAGTGGGGAAGAGACAAACATCAAAATGTCGTCCGCAAATAAAGCACATTTGTGCTGACGTGAACCGCATTGAATGCCTTGAATGTTTGGGTCTGCTCTAATAGCTATTGCTAAGGATTCGATTGCTATGGCAAATATCAATGGGGAGAGCGGACAACCTTGTCTTGTGCCTCTAAATATGGGGAAAGATTCAGAATAAAATCCCTGCAGACGCACCTGGGCTGAAGGGGTTGAGTAAAGGGCATGCATGATATTGAGGAAAGAATCTCCAAACCCCCAGCGTTGTAAAGTGCTGAAAATGTAGGGCCAGTGAACAGAGTCAAATGCTTTTTGGAGGTCTAGGGAGAGCAGGCAACCCTGTCTGGGAGAGCTTTCATCCCAGTTAGAATTAAGGAGGGAGATAATATCTATTGCACGGCGAGTCTGATCCGGACCTTGTCTCCCTGGGATGAAACCCACTTGGTCTTTGTGAATGTATAGGCTGATGAAGGAGGCCAGGCGGTCTGCAAGGATCTTAGTCAGAATCTTTAGGTCGTTGTTAATGAGAGATATAGGTCTATAGTTACTGACTGAGCTGGTATCTTTGTTTGGTTTGGGGAGAACTGTAATGTGGGCCATGTTGAGTGAAGAGTCTAATTGTCCCCCCTGTCGTAGTGCATTGAAGAAGCGAGCCATATATGGGGCAATTGTTGTAGTGAATGATTTGTAGTAGGGAATGGAAAAGCCATCCGGACCGGGAGCAGAATGGGGTTTTAATCGGTGAATAACGGCGCATACTTCATCCGCTGAGATAGGAGCATCTAAGTATTGTCTGTGTCTGTCTTCCAATGTGGGAGTCTGGATATTATTAAGGAAGTTATCGATCGCCTTTTGAGAAGGGCCATGGTCTCCACTATACAAAGATTTATAGAAATTGTGAAATTCCTGCATGATGCGTCGGGGGTTCTGGGACAAAGTGCCACCTTGGATTTTAATTTTGGGGAGGGCTGGGGACCTAAATTTGGGCGAGAGTCTACCTGCTAGCATAGGGCCAATTTTGTCACCTTGACAATAAAATTTGGCTCTATTCCACCGTATCCATTTTTCGGCCTTGGTAGTCAGAGCTAGGTTCAATGCTGTCCTAGCGGCGTCCAATTTAGTAGTGGGGACAGAACTTGGATTGTCCTTGTGTTTTTTGGCTAATGCTGAATATTCCCTATCTAACTGATCAATCGTTGCTTTGTAAGATTTGCGAATTTGGGAGGCTATTTGGATAAGATGTCCTCTAAGCACCGCCTTGTGGGCAGCCCAAAGGCATGTAGGACCAGTTTCAGGCGTGTCGTTGGTGAGAAAATAGTTTTTGATAATGTTTTCAATCTCTGTGGCTCTGATAGGATCACTCAGGATAGATTCGTTGAGTCTCCAACGTCTGTGGGGTGCGTGGCCCACTGGGCGTTGAAGTGTCAAGACCACCATGGAGTGGTCCGACCAGACCACGTCCTTGATGTAAGCTTTGTTTGTGAGTGGGATAGAAGCTGAAGAAACAAGGATGTGGTCGATCCTTGCGAAAGATCTGTGGGGGTTGGAGTAGTGTGTGAAATCTCGCAGGGTGGGGTTTACTTCTCTCCAGATATCTATGAGGCCATGTTGGAAAAGCAACTTGGCTATTCTGAGGCTCTGTTTGGTAGGTCTGGTGAGGCGTTTTCCCAGGGGCCGTGACTTGTCCAGTCCCTGGTCAAACGCAGCGTTGGAATCGCCACCAAAAATGACTGTGCCTTCCAGCTTTGGTGTGAGAGTTTTCAATAAGTGTTGGAAGAAATGTAGTTGGCCTTTGTTGGGGGCATAGTATGAGATGAAAGAGTACAATTGGTTATCTAAATCACCCACTACAAGTATAAATCTCCCTTCCGGGTCTTTGAATACAGATTTGAGAGTGAATTTGCATCTTTTGGAAATGAAAACACCCACACCTTTAGTTTTGTCATCAGCATTGGCCAGTGCAAAAAATGGGAAATTGGAGTGAATAAATGACGGGCAGAATCTATTCGGGAAATGAGTTTCCTGTAGAAGAACTACGTCCATCTTTTGTGTTTGGAGATAATGAAATACTTTACGTCGCTTAATCGGGGAGTTTAGGCCTTGAGCATTATGGGAGGTTATTTTTAGAGGAGGTGGTATGGCGGGAGTGTTAGCCATCGAGCAGAGGTGGAGGACTATCTAGGCAACCTACAGCACTTACCATTACGTGTCCATCATGTTCAGGATAGAGTGCATACCAAACAAAGATCCCTGAGAGTGTGCGGTAGTATTGAGTAACCTTCCTCCAGACGGCTCCTGCAAAGATATGGGAGTGAGTAAAATGTGTAAGAGAGAGAAAAGAAAGAACGAGAGGAAAGACGGCGGACAAGAGAGTCCTCCTTGGAGTGGAGGGGACAGAACTCTCCACCGGTAAGTAAAAAGTAACCAGAAACATCCCTCTGGAAATCAGAGGACAGGCTTGTCTAGCGGAGGGCAATATGCCCAAGCAACCAGACAAGAGGGGGTGCATGAACACCACCCCAGCAGGTAGGCCTCTTGGATCGACCAACTTAGCATAACAAAAGAAAGGCACTAGCATAGCCGTAACAGGGTCACCTCCCTTCGAACCCGTAGGCAAGAGCAGGAACGCGTGGAGGTGAGTATGTTGAACGGAACGAATAACATCAATGAATGAATTACAACAAATGTTAAAACAAACAATAACATATACACTTGGATCTCTGGGGAATAATGGATACCGGGAGTAATGAGCGGGATACAAAGCGGGTTGGGAGGCAGCGTGGGGAACAGGGGTCTAGGGTGACAATCGATCAAATAGCTATAGCTAAGCAAAGGGGCAAATCCCTTGCAAAAAAAAAAAAAAAAAAAAAAAAAAAGGGGGAAATGGGCATGTAGACCCCCTTTCCTCAACTCCACTTCGAGGGAAGAAGAGGAAGAAGCGAGGAGGGAGAGAGTTTGAATGCGTGAGTAGGGAAGGGGTTTAGCAGTTTCTTCCCTAACTTGTGACCCTCATGACACCGTCTTGGTTGAAGTAATTGGGAACTCAGAGTATGAACAGTTCATGAGGCACATGTGGGGGTTACAGTCCTTTCGAGGAAGTTCCTGAGAAAGGTGGAAGAGAAGGTTGGAGGGTCAGGGTCTGACCGGACGTCAGAATCAGGGGGGAACGGTTTCCTTGGACTTCTTGGATCTCGCAGATTCCCAAACCGGAGTCAGCGGGCTGGTTGGAAGTTGTCTTTTCGCTGAGGTATGATGTTGAAGGTTAGGTTCTTGGCTGATGAGGCCTAGGTGGAGTAAGAGTTTTTCTCCCTCTTGCAGGGAACCAAAGGTGTATGCTTTGCCTTTCAGCAGGAATTTAAGTTGAAACGGAAAAAGCCACCAGTACTTGATTTCCTTGTCCATCAGGACTTGAAGTAGCGGTTTTAAAGCTCTCCTCTTTTGGATAGTCGATGGAGATAAATCCGCAAAAATTTGCAAGTGGTGGCCTTGAAATATGATTTTGGGTGTGGTTCTCGATTTCCGCATTATGTCCTCCTTGACTGAGTAAAAGTGAGGCTTTACCACTATGTCGCGGGGGAGACCGTCAGCTCTAGGTGGTCTGAGCGCTCTGTGAGCACGATCAAGCTCCAATCTGTGTTGTGGTGTGTCAGGGAGCATGGTCTGAATAAAAGATCTAATGGTGTCGGGAACATCTTTGTATGATTCAGGGAGCCCCCGGACTCTAAAGTTGTACCTCCTATTCCTGTTTTCGAGGTCGTCAATTTTCATATTGGCAGTCTCTAATTGGTCCTGCAGAATCTGTATGCAGGTTGAGTTTTGATTAGTTCTGGCAATAGTGGATTCCAGATGTGTTTCAACAACATCTATGCGGGTACCTATTTGCTGCAGGTCAGCTTTAATGTCGCTTGTTATCTTGTGTGCAGTGTGCTGCAGAAGTTCTGCAAACTTGGCAAAGAGTTCTGTCACATTAATGTTCTGCAATAGGCCCGGATCCCCAGGCTGTAGTTGTGGGTGAGACTGGGGGGGGCCTGCCTCCATGGGGGAGAAGTCCAGGCCTGCCAGGGTGTGTTCTATGAGAGAAGCAGTGGACGCCGGAGAGGACGGATCTGGAGGAGGGATGCCAGCAGAGGGGTCAGGTTGTAGTAGGGAAGGGGATGCAGGTACATGTGAGCTGGGAAGGGAGGGCAGGCAGGGCTGAGCTGAGTGGTGGGGGACCGCCGCCATATTGGCTGTCTCTGACTGAGATTGGGCGGCTTCAAATGCAGGCTTCAGGTTTCTCCTTACCGCTCCTGAGTACATCTGTTGATTCCCTGAGGTGTCTGCTGCGCGTATGGGGGAGATCCAGGTGAAGATATCCTGAAGATGTGCCGCAATAGAGGCCTGAGCTGCTGAGGCGGGACGGAGCACCCGGACTACATGTCCATTTTAGGTGCCTCCGCGCATGCGCCTAGCGTGCGGGCTTTGCAGAGCTAAGTTAGGCCGAGATATGTGGGGGGGGGTGAGAGAGTCCCCCTACTATGCCTCCTGATGTGTCTGAATGTCTGAATTTGCCTGAAGTGTACAGGCTCCCGGGCGGAAGTTACTGTCCGTTTAGGCCAAAGCCGGGGCCTCGATTTGGACGGGCGTCCGGTCGGAGCGCACCGGCCGCGGAGGGGGGCCGCGTCCGCCGGCGAAATTAAGGTGGCTGTGTCCTGTGGTGACTGGCAGTCACCCACCTGTGATTGCGGTTGCCGCCTGAAGCTGGATCGGGCGTAAAAGCCGAGCACTTTGTCCGTTTAGGCCCAAGCCGGGGCCTCGATTTTAATGGGCGGCCGGACCGGCCGCGGAGGTATGCCGCTTCCGCCCAGGCGAAACTCAAGTGGCCGCTTCCTGAGGTGACTGGCAGTCACCCTCTTGTGTTTTTTTTGGCCGCCTGGGGACGGATCGGGTTCCAAGGCGAAAATTAGTACCGCACTGCGGGAGCTGTGAGGAGACGCAGCTACTTCCTGAGGCGCCCGACCATATCTGTTTGAACTGAATTCATTTATTTCGAATGAATAGGAATAGCACTCACAGAAGAAAGGTAGAGGTGGTGGTGTGGTGAAGGTGGTGAAAAAAAGAAAAAATCCTTGCTCCCTCACCCCCTTGGTTTGAGCCCTCTCCTCTCAATTATATTTATTGGTTTTAATTAACTTATTTGGGACTCATGGTTCTTATTATGGCAGTCCTGCATGTTGAAACCTGATGTGACGATAACATCATCATCACTCTTTTCCATCTTTTCCATGCTAGGGGGTGGGCCATGGCACCCTGCACAATACAGCATAGGATTAAAGGGTAGTATAGCATTATTGCAGCCAGAGCTGCTATTTTTTTAGGGTGCTCAAGGGACATTTAGGGTCAATGCTCACTAAGCTGCAGAAAAAATCTCAAAACAGTAGAAAAAACGTACACTTAAAAATGCTTGATGTGCCTAAAAATTTTTTCGCACCTGTGATGCTTTTTTTTTTTTTTACAGCCTGTAAATCAGGGGTCTCAAACTAGCGGCCCTCCAGCTGTTGTGAAACTACAAGTCCCATCATGCCTCTGCTAGTGCTTTTAACTGTCAGCTTTGCTATGCCTCATGGGACTTGTAGTTTTGTAACAGCTGGAGGGCCACCAGTTTGAGACCTCTGCTGTAAATGCGCCTCTATAAATATGCCTGTAAACATCCAAACATCCAGGGTGCCCAGGCCAAATGTCAAAAAAATTGCCCAAAAATGTATGCAAGCCAGCTGGTGGATCAAGCATGTATTTTTCTAGCTGTTAGCGTATTAACAACCAATGATGTAATTGGCTATTAAGGGGGCCCGTCATGCGCTTGCACAGCATCCTTGTATACCCCTCTCCTGGCGCTCCCTGTCAGCGCTGGGGTCACATTAACTGAGGGAGGGAGAAGCATTGGAATACTAGTACCAGTGTGTAGAGGTGTATTTGCTTTGAATATATCACCTTTAGCGTTGGGTGTCCCATGTATGAGGATGTTGCTGCATTATGCAAAACTATTTGTTTAGTTTTTTACATTTTAGAATGTAGTGCCTCGAGATTGCATACCTCCCAACTTTTTGAAATGGGAATGAGGTACACCTTTTACAAAAAGTATGTAGCCATAGGCCCCACCCCTGGCCACACCCTCATAAAGGAGAATTATGGGGAAAAATGATAGGTTAAACCCACAAATGCTTTTTTTACCACTACTATTCCTTTATATTGGGTTTGGAAATTTACAAATGCAGCAATTTAGAAATTGGATGAAAGGTTTAGCATTGGGAAACACCTTTTGAAAGATAAATAGTGTATTTTATATACAACTATATAGATCAGACCAAAACGAGGGACAAATGAGGAGGAAAGAGGGACAGAGGGACTTTGTTCAAAATCAGCGACAATCCCTCGAAATCAGGGACAGTTGGGAGCTATGAGATTGTTCAGAATTTGAAAGTGTGCCTTGACTGAAAAAAGGTTGAGAAACACTGGGCTAACATATAGTTGCTTCTAAGGGCTGAAAGAAAAAAAAAAAAAACAACCGTCTGTATAAGCAGCATTTTTTATGCCCACAGGGCATGAGGTCTTGCAGAAACAGTCCAGAGCTGAGGGTTAATACTTACCTGCCCTGCAGCCCGCATCACTGATTTTCAATGTCTTCAGCTATGAGTTTTTTTGATAATCAATAACATCCATTGCACTTTCTGAGTCACTGATATGGAACAACTCCTGATCTGCATACAGCGTCCAGGCTAGTGACACATCTAGCAGTGTAAAAAGAAAGGTCAGCAATGGTAGACTTCATAGGCTTTCAGTACTAGTTTCCTTTTAGTTTGCATCTTTTAGTGTTCAACATCTTAAAGTGGATGTAAACCCAATTTTTTTTTTGATGTCATAATGTAGAGGATACGATTTCCTTTCATTTGAGCCCAGTCTTGCCACACAGATTTACTCGAGGCCTGAGTAATCCTCTTTTATTGTTCAGTTAGAGAAATCTTGACAAAGTCTTGAAAACTTTGTCAAAAAACGCCCCCTTGCTGTGAGTGACAGGTGATTTACATATCTCATGCACTAGCCTGAGACAGGCACATCCTGTGTAAAAAGTTCACAACTCACATCCCCCTCCCCTCCAGCTCTCCCAGCTTTACTGTGTTTTGACTGGATGTTTCTCATCATGGGATGCAGTGAACAGTCAGCAGACTATAGACAGACAAATGATTTAGGGGACATGTATGTAGTCAGAGCTGGGCAGAGTAGAACATCCAGTGATCTGATGATACCTGTCTCAGGCTAGTGCATGAGATATGTAAATCACCTGTCTCTCACAGCAAGGGGGCGTTTTTGATAAAGTTTTCAAAACTTTGTCAAGATTTCTCTAACTGAACAATAAAAGAGATTGATCTGATGATAACCTGTCATCCAGTGATCTGATGATACCTGTCTCAGGCTAGTGCAGATATGTAAATCACCTGTCTCTCACAGCAAGGGGGCGTTTTTGATAAAGTTTTCAAGACTTTGTCAAGATTTCTCTAACTGAACAATAAAAGAGGATTGCTCAGGCCTCGAGTAAATCTGTATGGCAAAACTGGGCTCAAATGAAAGGAAATCGTATTCTCTACATTATGCCATCAAAAATAAATAAATACATTTTTGGGTTTACATCCACTTTAATGAAAATCATAGTATTATTGTCTATACTCTATAGGCAAGTAAAATGGCTGAGTGTGCTTGTGTTGGTTTCCTCCCTGTGCTTGTGTTGGTTTCTTCTCAAACTCCAAAGACATGCTGGAAGGTTAATTGGCCCTAGTACATACCTCCCAACATTTTGAGATGGGAATGAGGTTCACCTATCAGCAAAAGTATCCAGGCATAGGACACACACCTTGCCACGCCCCTTAAAGGAAAATTGTACAAAAAAACAAGATTGGTTACACCAGCAACTTTACCGCTACTATTCCTTTATATTGGCTTTTGGAATTTACAAATACAGCAATTTAGAAATCAGATGAAAGGTTTAGTGCGGGAAAACGCGTTCTGGTAGATAAAAAGTGCATTTTATATACAGCTATATAGATCAGACCAAAATGAGGGACAAATGAGGAGGAATGAGGGACAATGGGACAATGCTCCAAATCAGGGACAGTTGGGAGCTATGCTAGTATGTGAATGCATTGTATGCTTGTGAGATAGGGACCTTAGGTTTTAAGTTCCTTGAGGACAGGGACTGATGTGAATGAACAGTGTGTAAAGGACTGCATACTTTATAAATACCTGTAAAAAAATAAATAAATATTGCTTGGAATGGGTTACTAAATTATACCTATCTAGCAGCTAATGAGAGATGATAAGACTCATTCCAAATGTCTGCTGTTTAGATAAAATGATCTGATGGATACCTTGCTTCATTTCTTTGCTTCATTTGATCTCCCAGCTGTTTCTGATTGGCAGTTGATAGAGGTACACACAAACTGTATGTAATAGTGTAATTTTCAGTAAATGTTGGTTTAAAGCAGGTGTCAAGTCCTGGGGAATAAAGTGTGGGATCTTACCCAAAATCCCCATCCACCACACCTCAAAAAAATAAATATATATAAATATAATACATACTCCTTTTTGAACAAATAAGAGTGCAACATTTATTGTAAAGTGACAGTTTATAAGTGCACCTTCAAAATTCACATGCAAATAAAAATATAAACAAATAAATATAGAACAGATGTAACAACAAAATCATTTAACCTGTATGCTATACTAACAAAAAAAAAAAAAAACACCAAAATGTATGATAATGGTTCCCTCGCACAGGGAATTTCTAAAACAAATTGCAGTGCCCTTTCTGCATCATGTCTCTATGCAGGGCCTTTCTGAGGTCTGGGGGCCCATCCTGCACTGTTTCTATGCAGGCTCCGATATGTGGGGCCCCTCCTGCCCCAAAATGTCCACATGTGTTGGTCTGTGCAGAAGAGTGAGGCTGGGAGTGCCAAGTGTGCCGGCCCAGGGCCCTTCTCCTCAGGCTGCCTGTATTGATTGTACAAAGTGCAGCTCACTCCTCAGAGCCCATAACATGCAGTCTG
This sequence comes from Lithobates sylvaticus, assembly GCA_028564925.1. NCBI lineage: Eukaryota > Metazoa > Chordata > Amphibia > Anura > Ranidae > Lithobates > Lithobates sylvaticus. The sequence continues at coordinate 121,088,462 of CM053029.1, read as the reverse complement.
ATCAGTGCCCATCAATGCAGCCTGATCAGTGTCCATCAATGCAGCCTAAACAGTGCCCATTAAATGCAGCCTGATCAGTGTCCATCATTGCAGTCTTGCCAGTGCCCGTAAAATGCAGCCTTACCAGTGCTCATCAAATGGCCCTGGCTCAAGGGCCACTGGAGTTGTGACAGTGGCCACAAAAACGCGGTGAGGTAAGAGTGCCTGCAGTATCTTCCTTTGGTTGCAGAAGTGTGTGGCAGGTGTGTCACCTGAGCTGGGCTGGATGGCTAAAGCAGCGGATGGCAACATGAACAGCAGATGCAGGCACATAGCAGATGTAGGGCCAGCATCACCAGGCACTATGCAGAGCAGGATAGACTGATAACTGGATGCAAAGTCAGACAAGCCAGGTTAGCAACAGAGGATCAGGTACCAGCATAAACAGCAGGCAGAGATTGGTCAAAGTGCAGGCAGAGGTAGGCAACAGGATATCAGGCAGATGGAAGATATAACAAAGTCTTTAAGGCAAGCCGAGGTCAGGATAGGAGGAAAGCAAGCATGGTCAGGATAAGCCATGTCATGCACAGGAATCAAGCAGAGATCACAGGAACAGGTACATGGGGTAAAGCTGCAGATCAGACAACAATGCACTAGTGCAGCTGCTGCCCTTATACAGGCCATTTGGCACCAGCATTAATGGCTACCGCGCGCATGCATTTTATCGCATGCACATAGACATTCAGCGCCGTTCCCAGCAATGCAGCCTTACCAGTGCACAGTAATGCAGCCTGATTAGTGCCCAGGATAACAGCCTTACCGGTACCCATCAAATGCAGCCTCATCAATGCCCAGCAATGCAGCCTTACCAGTGCCCAGCAATGCAGCCTTACCAGTGCCCAGCAATGCAGTCTGATCAGTCCCCAGCTATGCAGCCTTCTTAGCCTTATCTGCTGTGTAGCAGGTCTGGGATTGGAATATCCCAGCACGCCTGTCCTCCCCTCCCTCGGTCCTCCTCTTCCAGCGGCCGCTGTAACAAGGTCCTGCCTCTTATAAACACTTCACACTTATTCAATTTGCCGGAATTGGATTAGTGTTCTGCCTATCACTCAAGTCTAGGAGGTGGGACTTTGTTACATCGGCTGCTGGAGGAGGAGGAGAGAGGAAGGAGAGGATGGGAGCACCAGGATGACACCCCCCCCAATGTTTGGCACCCGGGGCAGACCACCCCCCGTTGGCATGGATGCCCTTTCCTTCCCGCACACCCACACAGCCTGCCACAGTTCTCAGTCCTGCAGGATGTGGCTGCTAATGGGAGCCGCGTTCCCGCTGTTGAAAAAGTATAGGAACGCTGTTCCCATGCATTCCTGCAGGACTCGATCCCTGGTTTAAACCATATTTAAACCCCAAAACAAAAATTGTAATATATATTTTTTTGGGTTTAGATACTCTTTAAATTACAGTAACCTTAACAGAAACCTATAGGGGTTGCTTTACTAAAACTGGAGAGTGTAAAATCTGGTTCAGCTCCCCATAGAAACCAATCAGGCTTTAGTGGCATTGCTATGGGGGTGCGGGGGGAATCCCGCACCCAGGTGACAACCGCCAGAGGATGACACCAGGCTCAGACTGGCACCGGTGCTGCATTAAAAGGGGCCAATGGCTCCCACTGTTGCCTCTCTGTCCTTTGATAAGAGAGAGACCAGCACAGCTGCAGATGGACAGTGGAACATCACTAGATCAAGAATGGCTTTTCAAATTTCCAGCTCATTTGAAGGTGTAAAGGTCACAAAAAGCTAGTGTGGCAAATTTGCTGCTGAAGTTGTGATTCCATTATTTACCCTAATTACACTATATTATCCAAAGTATTGGTACACATGCCTTTACACGCACATAAACTTTAATGGCATCCCAGTCTAAAGCCCCATACACACGGTCGGACTTTTTCATGGATTCTGTCCGATCGGACAATGTTGTTGAAAAATCAGACCGTGTGTATGCACCATCGGACAGTGTACGTCGGATTGTCCGACGGACAAAGTCTTATCTCCTGCTGGAAAGATTTGCCGACAACACGGTCCGATCACACCAAATCCGATCGTGTGTACGGTTGTCCGACCGGACAAAGTGCTACGCATGCTCAGATCACATTACAAGACCAAAGCTATTGGCTACTAGCCTCTACGTAGTCCCGTCGTAGGCAACAAACGTCACCACGTTCAGAATGATCGGATTTTCCGACAACTTTGTCTGACCGTGTGTACGCAAAACCAACATCAGACAAAGTGTGACGGACATGGTCCGACGGACCTGGTCCGCGGTTAATCCGCGCGTGTGTATGGGGCTTTAGTCTGTAAGGTTCAATATTGAGTTGGCCCACCCTTTGCAGCTATAACAGCTTCAACTCTTCTGGGAAGGCTGTCCACAAGGTTTAGGAGTGTGTCTATGGGAATGTTTGACAACTCTTCCAGAAGAGCATTTGTGAGGTCAGGCATGTTGAATGAGAAGGGCTGGCTTGCAGTCTATGCTCTGATTCATCCCAAAGGTGTTCTATCAGGTTGAGGTCAGGACTCAGTCAAGTTCCTCCACCCCAAACTAGCTCATCCTTGTCTTTATGGACCTTTCTTTGTGCACTGGTCCAAATAATTTGGTGGAGGGAGGACTATGGTGTGAGGTTGTTTTTCAGGGGATGGGCTTGGCCCCTTAGTTCCAGTGAAGGGAACTCTAAAGGCGTCAGCATACCAAGACATTTTGGACAATTTCATTCTCCCAACTTTTTTGGGAACAGCTTGGGGATTGCCCCTTCCTGTTCCAACATAACTGCGGAAGGGGCAATCCCCACAAGGAACTTGACTGGCCTGCACAGAGTCCTGACCTCAACCCAATAGAACACCTTTGGGATGAGTGGAGACTGCAACCTCACACATGCGCTTCTGGAAGAATGGTCAAACATTCCCATAGACACACTCCTAAACCTTGTCGACAGCCTTCCCAGAGTTGAAGCTGTTATAGTTGCAAAGGGTGGGCCAACTCAATATTGAATCCTACGAACTAGGACTGGGATGCCATTATGTGTGTGTAAAGGCAGGTGTCCTAATACTTTTGACAATATAGCGTATTTATCTTGCATCTGCTTTTAATAGGTTTTCTCCAGAGTTTCACTGATCCCTATAGAAGCAGCAGCAGTTGTGCCATTGGTGCTGTCCATGGTGCTGAAATAATGGAACACAGCAGGATTTATGCTGTTTCATTGCTTTTGTCATGCAACATACACTTATTGGTGATTTTTTTTAGGTACTCCTGTACATGCAGGGCAAAAAAAAGCAGGTTCATCAAAACTCTGTTCAGCCACTAAAAGCAAAAAGAAGTCCCTGTGTAATCTAGGAGATGCCAGAGTCATAGCTTATGCAGAGCTATGGACTCCCCTATGACAGCACTGACTTGTCTAGCACTGTTATGCCGCATACACACGGTCGGAATTTCCTATGGAAACAGTCCGATGGGAGCTTTTCATCGGATTTTCCGACCGTGTGTATGCCCATCGGTCTTTTTCTGTCGCAATTTCCGACGGACTTGGATTGAGAACCTGTTCTTAATTTTTCTGACGGAAAACCTTTCTATCGGATTTTACGATCGTGTGTGTGCAATTCCGACACGCAAAATTCCGATGCTTGCTCAGAAACAATTCGACACATGCTCAGAAGCATTAAACTTCCCTTTTATAGTGCAGTCGAATGTGTTTTATGCCGTGGTGTTATTGACCGTCGGAATTTGGTGTGACCGTGTGTAGGCAAGACAGTTTGAGCGAAATTCCATCGGAATTCCGACGGGAAAACCATCAGAGCTTTTTCCAACGAGAATTCCGACCGTGTGTACGCGGTATTACATGGAGTGAATCACATCCTCCTTCATACCTGAACACTGTGGCAGAGGAGTGAAGCTTCTTGGGCTAGTAGATTTTAAACAAAGTGTTGTTGTTTTTTTTTTTTCCTGAATGGGCAAAGCACAGGTTTGCTATAAACTCCAAAAGCCTCCCATATGGAACCCAGATGGAGGAATAAGGTGGAACAATTCTGAAAGTGCTTTAAGCCAATTATACTAACCATTATCAAGCAGGATTAATAGCAAAGCCTTTCTTTCTTTGTAAAACTGGATGCTATGTGGCTGGATAATTTATGGGACAGGAGGGCTATCAGTTAGGCAGACGGGAGCAAAAAGTGATATATTTTTTCGGGCAGCTGTGGCCGTCATCAGCTGAAGCTTCTATTCGTCTAACAGCAGGAAGAATAGGAGTGCAGGTGAAGGAAGCTGAAGGGAAATGGCACAATGAAAGGTGATGTTGTGTGAACTCTGCAGTAGGGGATACAATCATCTCTCACTGCTGTTTTCATGTATCAGGATATGTCTGAATCATACTTGCCTATAACCGATAATAACTATATCAGCAGTGCTGCATTTGTGGCTATTTCACCTGGAAAAAAAAAAGTAGCATCCTTTCACTACATTGTGCTAGACCAGAAATACTGCATCTCAGTGAAACCAACAAGAACTTCTTGGTCAACAACTAGACATTGAGGGGTTTATTTACTAACACTAGAGAGTGCAAAATCGGTCTCACTTCTGCATAGAAGTCAATCAACAGGTTTTATTGCCAAAGTTTAATTGAACAAGCTGAGGTTAGAAGCTGAACATAGACTGATTTTTCACTCTCCAGCTTTAGTAAATAGACCCCAGTGACTCTGTCACTTGGCAATCAAAATTAAGATACAAGCACTCTATTCTAATCTTCTATTATACGACAAAAGAGGGGGGGAATGTATATCTCCATATACTGGGACTTTAAATGAAGCGCACAAGGAAAGGGGGGTAGTGCGCCTCCATCCCTATATTGAATTAAAAAATAATGAACGAGTGTGGGACTTTAAATGAGGCAGGTTCAAACACAAATGGAATTAAAAAGTAGTAGTTTTAATGTACATAAGTTTCAAATTGCGCAAGGTTGCATACGTCAGACAGTCACTCAATGCATGTACAGGCATCTTAGAAATACATAGTATACATATCAATAAGGTATAAACACATAATTGCCATAACAGGGGAACAGTTTTGCAAGTTTCATAAATGTAGATCGTAATGTACATTGAAATTCATAAAAGTATAGATGGTAGTGTGAGGGGGCGTATCCTCACAAGCTCGACGCGTTTCGTCGGTTAGCCGACTCATCAGGAGCAGATAATGAATGTCTGTAAATAATAAGAGTTCTCAATCAAAAAAAGGAGAGGAGTGGCAAAAAACCCATGATATGGAAAATATATGTAAAAAAGTATATATAGAAAAACTGAAAGATGGTAAAGTCCACAAACTTACATCCCATTGGACACTGAACCCCAAAGAAACCCGATATGCAGAAGTCGCCACGTCAAGCCTCACCGGGAGCTGAGGTATACAGTACTGCCCACAGACAACGGGCCCACACTGGAGGATCCCCAACCAAGTAACAAGTAGTAAATTGAGTATTATGCCCAAATTTGGCAAGTAAATCTGTAAGATATTAAAGGAGTCTTGTATGATGATATATCCGGCAGCACTATCAAGCTAGAAACCATAAGTGAAGGAGCATGAAGAAGAGGAGAGCGACTGAAAGTATGTGGAAGATTGAAAAGTAAATAGAGACAAGGTGTAAGAGAACCAAGTGAGAGTGATGACAAAATGGTGGAAGAACGAGAAAAAATGAACAAGTAAAAGTGAGAAAAACAATCTAAAAGAAGATATGCCTGTAAAGCATACCTACACCTATAAGGGCGGTGTTAAAAGAAAGTGGATGTGAATTTGCAATGTGGAAAGTGAAGGAGTAAAAGATGTGAAGCTGTGACATATAGTATTACCTTGTAGTAGCCAAAGAAGGTTATGCAAGTGCAGTGGAGCGAGCAGTGCAAGCCGGTCATCTGAACAAGTGTGGGTGGGGACCTTCAGGTCCGCCAGTCATATAGGGCCGACAATACCTACGTCACGCAGGCGTGGTGACGGGCGGGGAGTGTCTGTCCGCCTAGGGCGCCAAACCTATTCCCGCCCTTGCACCAGCTGGATGTGAGATACCGCGAGACCAGAAGACGCCGATAAGGACGTCGCTGGTGCGGTATGTGCGTGACGCCGATGCGCACGAGGCCAGCCGTCCCCATGACACCCATCAAACACAAGGGCGGCAGGGGGCGGCGTCTGGCGCGGATCGCAGCTCCCAGGAAAAGGAAGACAAAGGCAACCCCAGCACACCAGGCATGAGGAACAGGATCCAATAGGGGCAAAAGGAATGTGGAACATAAATATAAAAACATTTTGAATCATGTATAGACACAACGTGTCATAAATTCAATTGAATAATACCTAACATCCAAAGGGTGGGGATCAAGTGATCCCATCTACCCTGAGGTGGGTATATGGACATGAAAGAGGTAGCTACATGCTGTCCAATGTGTTAGAGACTCTGCCTCCATCCCGGTTTCAACATACGACAAAAGAGGGGGGGAATGTATATCTCCATATACTGGGACTTTAAATGAAGCGCACAAGGAAAGGGGGGTAGTGCGCCTCCATCCCTATATTGAATTAAAAAATAATGAACGAGTGTGGGACTTTAAATGAGGCAGGTTCAAACACAAATGGAATTAAAAAGTAGTAGTTTTAATGTACATAAGTTTCAAATTGCGCAAGGTTGCATACGTCAGACAGTCACTCAATGCATGTACAGGCATCTTAGAAATACATAGTATACATATCAATAAGGTATAAACACATAATTGCCATAACAGGGGAACAGTTTTGCAAGTTTCATAAATGTAGATCGTAATGTACATTGAAATTCATAAAAGTATAGATGGTAGTGTGAGGGGGCGTATCCTCACAAGCTCGACGCGTTTCGTCGGTTAGCCGACTCATCAGGAGCAGATAATGAATGTCTGTAAATAATAAGAGTTCTCAATCAAAAAAAGGAGAGGAGTGGCAAAAAACCCATGATATGGAAAATATATGTAAAAAAGTATATATAGAAAAACTGAAAGATGGTAAAGTCCACAAACTTACATCCCATTGGACACTGAACCCCAAAGAAACCCGATATGCAGAAGTCGCCACGTCAAGCCTCACCGGGAGCTGAGGTATACAGTACTGCCCACAGACAACGGGCCCACACTGGAGGATCCCCAACCAAGTAACAAGTAGTAAATTGAGTATTATGCCCAAATTTGGCAAGTAAATCTGTAAGATATTAAAGGAGTCTTGTATGATGATATATCCGGCAGCACTATCAAGCTAGAAACCATAAGTGAAGGAGCATGAAGAAGAGGAGAGCGACTGAAAGTATGTGGAAGATTGAAAAGTAAATAGAGACAAGGTGTAAGAGAACCAAGTGAGAGTGATGACAAAATGGTGGAAGAACGAGAAAAAATGAACAAGTAAAAGTGAGAAAAACAATCTAAAAGAAGATATGCCTGTAAAGCATACCTACACCTATAAGGGCGGTGTTAAAAGAAAGTGGATGTGAATTTGCAATGTGGAAAGTGAAGGAGTAAAAGATGTGAAGCTGTGACATATAGTATTACCTTGTAGTAGCCAAAGAAGGTTATGCAAGTGCAGTGGAGCGAGCAGTGCAAGCCGGTCATCTGAACAAGTGTGGGTGGGGACCTTCAGGTCTGCCAGTCATATAGGGCCGACAATACCTACGTCACGCAGGCGTGGTGACGGGCGGGGAGTGTCTGTCCGCCTAGGGCGCCAAACCTATTCCTGCCCTTGCACCAGCTGGATGTAAGATACTGCGAGACCAGAAGACGCCGATAAGGACGTCGCTGGTGCGGTATGTGCGTGACGCCGATGCGCACGAGGCCAGCCGTCCCCATGACACCCATCAAACACAAGGGCGGCAGGGGGCGGCGTCTGGCGCGGATCGCAGCTCCCAGGAAAAGGAAGACAAAGGCAACCCCAGCACACCAGGCATGAGGAACAGGATCCAATAGGGGCAAAAGGAATGTGGAACATAAATATAAAAACATTTTGAATCATGTATAGACACAACGTGTCATAAATTCAATTGAATAATACCTAACATCCAAAGGGTGGGGATCAAGTGATCCCATCTACCCTGAGGTGGGTATATGGACATGAAAGAGGTAGCTACATGCTGTCCAATGTGTTAGAGACTCTGCCTCCATCCCGGTTTCAACATACGACAAAAGAGGGGGGGAATGTATATCTCCATATACTGGGACTTTAAATGAAGCGCACAAGGAAAGGGGGGTAGTGCGCCTCCATCCCTATATTGAATTAAAAAATAATGAACGAGTGTGGGACTTTAAATGAGGCAGGTTCAAACACAAATGGAATTAAAAAGTAGTAGTTTTAATGTACATAAGTTTCAAATTGCGCAAGGTTGCATACGTCAGACAGTCACTCAATGCATGTACAGGCATCTTAGAAATACATAGTATACATATCAATAAGGTATAAACACATAATTGCCATAACAGGGGAACAGTTTTGCAAGTTTCATAAATGTAGATCGTAATGTACATTGAAATTCATAAAAGTATAGATGGTAGTGTGAGGGGGCGTATCCTCACAAGCTCGACGCGTTTCGTCGGTTAGCCGACTCATCAGGAGCAGATAATGAATGTCTGTAAATAATAAGAGTTCTCAATCAAAAAAAGGAGAGGAGTGGCAAAAAACCCATGATATGGAAAATATATGTAAAAAAGTATATATAGAAAAACTGAAAGATGGTAAAGTCCACAAACTTACATCCCATTGGACACTGAACCCCAAAGAAACCCGATATGCAGAAGTCGCCACTTCAAGCCTCACCGGGAGCTGAGGTATACAGTACTGCCCACAGACAACGGGCCCACACTGGAGGATCCCCAACCAAGTAACAAGTAGTAAATTGAGTTTCTTGGGTTCAGTGTCCAATGGGATGTAAGTTTGTGGACTTTACCATCTTTCAGTTTTTCTATATATACTTTTTTACATATATTTTCCATATCATGGGTTTGTTGCCACTCCTCTCCTTTTTTTGATTGAGAACTCTTATTATTTACAGACATTCATTATCTGCTCCTGATGAGTCGGCTAACCGACGAAACGCGTCGAGCTTGTGAGGATACGCCCCCTCACACTACCATCTATACTTTTATGAATTTCAATGTACATTACGATCTACATTTATGAAACTTGCAAAACTGTTCCCCTGTTATGGCAATTATGTGTTTATACCTTATTGATATGTATACTATGTATTTCTAAGATGCCTGTACATGCATTGAGTGACTGTCTGACGTATGCAACCTTGCGCAATTTGAAACTTATGTACATTAAAACTACTACTTTTTAATTCCATTTGTGTTTGAACCTGCCTCATTTAAAGTCCCACACTCGTTCATTATTTTTTAATCTTCTATTATAGAAGATTATTAATACTTAAAGTGATTGTAAAGGCTTATTTTTTTTTTTTCTTAAATAACAAACATGTTATACTTACCTCCTCTATGCAGTTGGTTTTGCACAGAGCAGCCCGGATCCTCCTCTTTTCGGGTCCCTCTTTTCTGCTCCTTGTCCCTCCCTCCTTTGAGTGCCCCTCAGGCAGCAGCTTGCTACAGGGGGCACCAAAGCCGAGTCAGAGCTCTGTGTATCCATTCAGATACGGAGCCCCGACCTGCCCCCCCCCCCCCCCCCCTCTACCCTGATTGGCTGACTGACTTTAAATTAACAGCCGTGGGAGCCAATGGTGCTGCTGCTCTTTTTCAGTCAATTAGGAGGAGTGTCTTGGATGGCTGAGGGGATCATGGACATCGCTAGAGAGAGAAGG
>CM053029.1:121015041-121078146 GCA_028564925.1 Lithobates sylvaticus | reverse complement strand
GCGAATTTTCGAACCCTATACGTTATAAAGGACGCGAACGTTCGAAATCAAAAGTGCTAATTACAACGGCCAATATGCATGTTAATGTCATAAAACAGGTTTGGGGACCCGGGTCCTGCCCCAGGGGACATATATCAATGCAAAAAGAACTTTTAAAAACTAACGTTTTTTCGGGAGCAGTCATTTTAATGATGCATAAAGTGAAAAAAAAAAAGTGAAATTTTCCTTTAAATATGGTCCCTGGGGGGTGTCTAAAGTATGCCTGTGAAGTGGCATGTGTTTCCCGTGTTTAGAACTGTCCTTGCACAAAATGACATTTGTAAAGGAAAAAAAGAAGCCATTTCAAACCACTTTCGGCTTTAGGTTTGTTCTTAAGTAGAATCTGAACAGGTACATTATGAAGTGTAGCTCCATCCCCAAAAAATCTATTTTTAAGCTTTTTGGAGAACATAGGGAGGGGTTATCACCCCTGTAACATTTGCTGTCTTTGCACATCTGTTCAGAACATGTCACCTCACTTTCCGTCCCAATGACAAATGTTTTTGGAAAAAGTGGGGTTTTAATTGAAACAAGGATTGGTGATAAAGTATCAGTAGAGAGGAGATACCTTTTTCCCAAATTAAATCTAACAGGATAGAATTTCCCTTCCTAGGGGTAGATTTCCTCTCACTTCCTGTTTTCTCTTTCCATTTGCAAGTAGGAGTCGTTTGTAAGTTGGATGTTTGAAAGTAGGGGCCTGGCGTATATACTCTGCAGAAATTTGCCCTATTAGATGTTGGTGTAGCCACAAGACTGGTGGGCACAGGAATGGGCCCTGCTGTGAGTTAATAGATCAAGATTTGTAATTGCATGCACCTGTTGAACAGGGCAGAAAAATTGGGGGGGTGGGTGGTGGGTGGACGGTGTTGCCACAAGACTGTAAGCTCTCACAGTTACTCTTGGTGGGCGCAGGAATGGGCCCTGCTGTGAGTTATTAGATCAAGATTTGTAATTGCAAGCACCTGATGAACAGGGCAGAAAAATTGGGCCTTTGGCGGTGGTGGTGGACGGTGTTGCCACAAGACTGTAAGCTCTCACAGTTACTCTTGGTGGGCGCAGGAATGGGCCCTGCTGTGAGTTATTAGATCAAGATTTGTAATTGCAAGCACCTGATGAACAGGGCAGAAAAATTGGGCCTTTGGCGGTGGTGGTGGACGGTGTTGCCACAAGACTGTAGGCCCTCATAGTTACTCTTGGTGGGCGCAGGAATGGGCCCTGCTGTGAACTATTAGATCAAGATTTGTAATTACCCGCCCCTGTTAAACAGGGGCTGAAAAATTGTGCCTTAGGCACTGGTGCTGGTGCCACAACACTGCAACCCCTCACAGATACTGTACTTGGAGCACAGCAGTCACACGTGTTGCGAAGCATTTTTTTAAAAAATTGTAATTACCCGCCCCTGTTAAACAGGGGCTGAAAAATTGTGCCTTAGGCACTGGTGCTGGTGCCACAACACTGCAACCCCTCACAGATACTGTACTTGGAGCACAGCAGTCACACGTGTTGCGAAGCATTTTTTTAAAAAATTGTAAGTACACGCCCCTGTTAAACAGGGGCTGAAAAATTGTGCCTTAGGCACTGGTGCTGGTGCCACAACACTGCAACCCCTCACAGATACTGTACTTGGAGCACAGCAGTCACACGTGTTGCGAAGCATTTTTTTAAAAAATTGTAAGTACACGCCCCTGTTAAACAGGGGCTGAAAAATTGTGCCTTAGGCACTGGTGCTGGTGCCACAACACTGCAACCCCTCACAGATACTGTACTTGGAGCACAGCAGTCACACGTGTTGCGAAGCATTTTTTTAAAAAAAATTGTATGTACACGCCCCTGTTAAACAGGGGCTGAAAAATTGTGCCTTAGGCACTGGTGTGGTGGCATGGATCATTGAGGAGGAGGAAGAGGATAGTCAGTGAACATAAGAGGACAGTCACTCAGCATCAGCATAGGCAGTCTTGAAGGGATGTGACATTAAAAATTATTCGGTTATATCCGCCTCAGGTGCCTGGTAGCTGGTGGTGATCCAAGACTGATTCATTTTGATGAAGGTCAGTCGATCAACCGAGGAGGTGGACAGGCGCACCCTATGATCGGTGACAAATCCTCCAGCAGCACTGAATGTGCGTTCGGAAAGAACGCTGGAGGCAGGACAGGCCAGTAGCTCAATTGCATACTGTGCAAGCTCTGGCCAGTGATCCATCCTCAGGACCCAGTAAGCCAGAGGATTTTCGGTGGGAAAGGTGTCCAAGTCTGACCTTGCCCCAAGGTATTCCTGCACCATGTATATCAGACGCTGGCGATGGTTGCTGGAACCGATCATACCTTGGGGCTGCGGACTAAAAAATTGTCTGAACGCATCGGTCAGACGTCCACCTTCCCCACCGCTCCTTCTGCTACTGACCGAAGCCTCAGCAACTCGTCGCCCAGGACCAGGAGTTTGTAACCTCCCAGTTTCTGGGAACGCGTTGCACAGACCTTTCTGCAAGGCCTCCCTGAGATGTCTCATCCTCTGCTCCCTCTGCGACGGCAAGATAAGGTCCGCAACCTTACCCTTGTACCGCGGATCAAGGAGAGTGGCCAGCCAGTAATGGTCCCTCTCCTTGATCCGAAGAACACGAGGATCCTTCCGCAGGCTTTGCAGGATCAGGGAGGCCATGCAGCGTAGGTTAGCTGAGGCATTCGGTCCGGAGTCTTCTGGGTCACTGAGGATGACATGATCGCCAGCCACCTCCTCCCAGCCACGTACAAGTCCACTGGTTTGTTGGGACTGTACATCATCCCTAAAAGACTGCTGCTGCTGATGCTGAGTGCCAGGCTCCACCTCCATGCTCACACAATCCTCCTCCTCCTCCTCCTCCTCATCCTCTTCCTGTGTGATGGGTGGGACAGAAGGAACACTGTCCGGATAAAGGGGGCCTTGAGAGGCAAGGAAGTCCTCCTCTTCCTGCCTCTGTTCTGCCTCAAGTGCCCTGTCCATTATCCCACGCAGCGTATGCTCCAACAGGTGGACAAGAGGGACAGTGTCACTGATGCATGCACTGTCACTGCTCACCATCCTCGTGGCCTCCTCAAATGGTGAGAGGACAGTGCATGCATCCCTGATCATGCTCCACTGACGTGGGGAAAAAAAAACCAAGCTCCCCTGACCCTGTCCTGGTGCCGTAGTCGCAAAGGTACTCATTGATGGCCCTCTGCTGCGTGTGCAGTCGCTGCAGCATGGCCAACGTTGAGTTCCACCTGGTGGGCATGTCACATATTAGGCGGTTCTTGGGCAGGTTCAGCTCCTTTTGCAGCTCAGTCAGCCGAGCACTGGCATTATAAGATCGGCGGAAATGCACACAGACTTTCCTGGCCTGCCTCAGGACATCCTGTAAGCCTGGGAACCTGCCCAAGAACCGCTGCACCACCAGGTTGAGGACGTGAGCCATGCAGGGCACATGGGTGAGCTGCCCCTGTCGCAGGGCGGAGAGGAGGTTGGTGCCATTGTCAGAAACGACCATTCCTGGCTTAAGCTGACGTGGCGTCAACCACCTCTCGGCCTGCCCCTGCAGAGCTGCCAGAACCTCTGGCCCAGTGTGGCTCCTGTCCCCCAAACACACCAGCGCAAGCACGGCATGGCATCTTTTTGCCTGCGTACTTGCGTAGCCCCTTGTACGCCTACGGAGCACCGCTGGTTCCAAGGACAGAGCACTGGAGGAAGAAGAAGAGGAGGGGGTGGAGGAGAGAGGTGTGTCACAACCAGTAGCAGTAGTAGCGTTTTGGAGGCGTGGTGGCGGAACAACCTCCAACACTACTGCACCTTGTCCTGCATCCCTCCCAGCTGCCAATAGAGTGACCCAATGGGCCGTGAAAGAAAGGTACCGTCCCTGTCCATGCCTGCTGGACCATGAGTCAGCGGTAATATGCACCTTACCGCTGACCGCCCTGTCCAGCGAGGCATGGACATTGCCTTCCACATGCCGGTAGAGAGACGGAATCGCCTTCCGTGAGAAAAAGTGGCGTTTGGGAACCTGCCACTGAGGAACCGCACATTGAATAAACTCACGGAAGGGGGCCGAGTCTACCATCTGAAAAGGCAGCAGTTGAAGTGCTAGCAATTTAGCCAAGCTAGAATTCAACCGCTGGGCATGTGGATGGCTGGGAGTGTACTTCTTTCTACGGTCCAGCAGCTGGGGCAGGGAAATTTGCCTGCTGCAATCGGACGTCGGTGTACTGCAAGTACTTGGTTGTGACACACCTAATTCTACACCTTCAGTCCTCTCAGAGCAGCTTTCAGAGAGGACTGAAGGTGTAGTGGGGATGGAGATCCCAGCTGATGAGGAGCAAGGAGAGGTCCGCTTAGTTCTTTGGTGTGGGTCTTTTATGTGTGCCTGCCAACGAGCTGCATGGCAGGTCGACATATGTCTGGTCATGCTTGTGGTGCCCAAGCGGCTGATGTTTTGGCCACGCGAGATTCGCTTGAGACAAATATTGCAAATAGCAGTGGTGCGATCTGATGCACTCGTCTCAAAAAAGGCCCACACCAAAGAACTTTTCTGATAACGTGCAGAGGCAGCGCCCTGCACAGGCGGAGCTCTGCGGTGTTGTACAGTTGCTGTGCTGGCCTCTACCTGGCCTCCAGGGGGCATCCTGCCTCGTTGGACATGTGACGCCGCATCCTCCTCCTCCTCGTCCTCCTCCTCATCCTCTCTCCCTTCAGGCACCCACGTGGAGTCAGTGACCTCATCATCCCCTCCCTCTTCACCACTAGAGCAAACCTGGCAGTAAGCTGCAGCTGGTGGAACAGTACTGCCAGATTCCTCAAGCTGGGTATCATCATCCGAGCCTTCGAATCGTTGGGCATCCTCCTGGAGCATGTACCCAACACTGTGCTCAAAGAGTTCGGGGGACTCCTCAGGAGGACATGGTGGGTCTAGGGAAGGGGTGGCTGATGATGCCATTGAGTACGCGTTGGCAGCTGCTCTGCCAGTACCCTGAGCCTGGGTGAGAGAGGATGAGGAGGATGAGGAGGGCTTGGTCATCCATTCTACCAAGCCTTCAGCATGATGCGGCTCCACATGTCCAGCTGCCGAAAACAAAGACGCGCGTGTCCCATGGCCACGTGCTGATGACGATGCACGACCACGTCCACGGCCACGGCCACGTCCACTAGAAACAGAGCCTGCCTGCCCTGTGTTCTTGGCTCTGCACGCTCTGCCTCCCCTTGGCGGTCTTCCAGCCATTGTAGTCGGTAGTCCTGTGGGTGCTGCTGAGAAGAAAATATAGGAGCTCTGTGTGATGCCACTAACACACTAGAAGTCCTATGGGTGCTTCTGCAAAGAAAATAGAGGAGCTCTGTGTGATGCCACTAACACACTAGAAGTCCTGTGGGTGCTGCTGAGAAGACAATATAGGAGCTCTGTGTGATGCCACTAACACACTAGAAGTCCTATGGGTGCTTCTGCAAAGAAAATAGAGGAGCTCTGTGTGATGCCACTAACACACTAGAAGTCCTGTGGGTGCTGCTGAGAAGAAAATATAGGAGCTCTGTGTGATGCCACTAACACACTAGAAGTCCTATGGGTGCTTCTGCAAAGAAAATAGAGGAGCTCTGTGTGATGCCACTAACACACTAGAAGTCCTGTGGGTGCTGCTGAGAAGAAAATATAGGAGCTCTGTGTGATGCCACTAACACACTAGAAGTCCTATGGGTGCTTCTGCAAAGAAAATAGAGGAGCTCTGTGTGATGCCACTAACACACTAGAAGTCCTATGGGTGCTTCTGAGAACAAAATATAGGAGCTCTGTGTGATGGGACTAACACACTCTCAAGTCCTATAGGTGCTTCTGGGAAGAAAATATAGGAAGTCTGTATGATGGGACTAACACACTAGAAGTCCTATGGGTGCTTCTGGAACAAAATATAGGATCTCTGTGTGATGGGACTAACACACTTCAAGTCCTATGGTGCTTCTGGGAAGAAAATATAGGAGCTCTGTGTGATGGGACTAACACACTTCAAGTCCTATAGGTGCTTCTGGGAACAAAATATAGGATCTCTGTGTGATGGGACTAACACACTTCAAGTCCTATAGGTGCTTCTGGGAAGAAAATATAGGATCTCTGTGTGATGGGACTAACACACTTCAAGTCCTATAGGTGCTTCTGGGAAAAAAATATAGGATCTCTGTGTGATGGGACTAACACACTTCAAGTCCTATGGTGCTTCTGGGAAGAAAATATAGGTCTCTGTGATGGGACTAACACACTTCAAGTCCTATAGGTGCTTCTTGGAACAAAATATATGATCTCTGTGTGATGGGACTAACACACTTCAAGTCCTATAGGTGCTTCTGGGAAGAAAATATAGGTCTGTGTGATGGGACTAACACACTTCAAGTACTATAGGTGCTTCTGGGAACAAAATATATGATCTCTGTGTGATGGGACTAACACACTTCAAGTCCTATAGGTGCTTCTGGGAAGAAAATATAGGTCTGTGTGATGGGACTAACACACTTCAAGTCCTATAGGTGCTTCTGGGAACAAAATATATGATCTCTGTGTGATGGGACTAACACACTTCAAGTCCTATGGGTGCTTCTGGGAAGAAAATATAGGTCTGTGTGATGGGACTAACACACTTCAAGTCCTATAGGTGCTTCTGGGAACAAAATATATGATCTCTGTGTGATGGGACTAACACACTTCAAGTCCTATGGGTGCTTCTGGGAAGAAAATATAGGTCTGTGTGATGGGACAAACACACTTCAAGTCCTATAGGTGCTTCTGGGAACAAAATATATGATCTCTGTGTGATGGGACTAACACACTTCAAGTCCTATGGGTGCTTCTGGGAAGAAAATATAGGTCTGTGTGATGGGACTAACACACTTCAAGTCCTATAGGTGCTTCTGGGAACAAAATATATGATCTCTGTGTGATGGGACTAACACACTTCAAGTCCTATAGGTGCTTCTGGGAACAAAATATATGATCTCTGTGTGATGGGACTAACACACTTCAAGTCCTATAGGTGCTTCTGGGAAGAAAATATAGGTCTGTGTGATGGGACTAACACACTTCAAGTCCTATAGGTGCTTCTGGGAACAAAATATATGATCTCTGTGTGATGGGACTAACACACTTCAAGTCCTATAGGTGCTTCTGGGAAGAAAATATAGGTCTGTGTGATGGGACTAACACACTTCAAGTCCTATAGGTGCTTCTGGGAACAAAATATATGATCTCTGTGTGATGGGACTAACACACTTCAAGTCCTATAGGTGCTTCTGGGAAGAAAATATAGGTCTGTGTGATGGGACTAACACACTTCAAGTCCTATAGGTGCTTCTGGGAACAAAATATATGATCTCTGTGTGATGGGACTAACACACTTAAAGTCCTATAGGTGCTTCTGGGAAGAAAATATAGGTCTGTGTGATGGGACTAACACACTTCAAGTCCTATAGGTGCTTCTGGGAACAAAATATATGATCTCTGTGTGATGGGACTAACACACTTCAAGTCCTATAGGTGCTTCTGGGAAGAAAATATAGGTCTGTGTGATGGGACTAACACACTTCAAGTCCTATAGGTGCTTCTGGGAACAAAATATATGATCTCTGTGTGATGGGACTAACACACTTCAAGTCCTATAGGTGCTTCTGGGAAGAAAATATAGGTCTGTGTGATGGGACTAACACACTTCAAGTCCTATAGGTGCTTCTGGGAACAAAATATATGATCTCTGTGTGATGGGACTAACACACTTCAAGTCCTATGGGTGCTTCTAGGAAGAAAATATAGGTCTGTGTGATGGGACTAACACACTTCAAGTCCTATAGGTGCTTCTGGGAACAAAATATATGATCTCTGTGTGATGGGACTAACACACTTCAAGTCCTATAGGTGCTTCTGGGAACAAAATATATGATCTCTGTGTGATGGGACTAACACACTTCAAGTCCTATAGGTGCTTCTGGGAAGAAAATATAGGTCTGTGTGATGGGACTAACACACTTCAAGTCCTATAGGTGCTTCTGGGAACAAAATATATGATCTGTGTGATGGGACTAACACACTTCAAGTCCTATAGGTGCTTCTGGGAAGAAAATATAGGTCTGTGTGGTGGGACTAACACACTTCAAGTCCTATAGGTGCTTCTGGGAACAAAATATATGATCTCTGTGTGATGGGACTAACACACTTCAAGTCCTATAGGTGCTTCTGGGAAGAAAATATAGGTCTGTGTGATGGGACTAACACACTTCAAGTCCTATAGGTGCTTCTGGGAACAAAATATAGGAGCTCTGCCTGCCTGCCTGCCACGAACACACTACAAGTCCTATAGGTGCTTCTGGGAACAAAATATAGGAGCTCTGCCTGCCTGCCACGAACACACTACAAGTCCTATAGGTGCTTCTGGGAACAAAATATAGGAGCTCTGCCTGCCTGCCACGAACACACTACAAGTCCTATAGGTGCTTCTGGGAACAAAATATAGGAGCTCTGCCTGCCTGCCACGAACACACTACAAGTCCTATAGGTGCTTCTGGGAAAAAAATATAGGAGCTCTGCCTGCCTGCCACGAACACACTACAAGCCCCTCTTTCTAAATCAATCTTTCTAAATGAATCTATCTAACTCAATCTCTCTAAGTAAATCTCTCTAACTAACTAAATCCAGCAGAGTGACACAGAACGATCCTGCTCTATCTACGCCGGAACAGCATGTGACCGGCGCAGACGGCGTGGCGGCCTTTTATAAGAGGGGGCGTGCACTAAAGCCCCTGAGCTGTAATTGGCTACAGGCGTCCTGCCTGTAGCCAATTATGGCTCTTCGAGTTTCCGGCGCTGTGATTGGCCAAGCATGCGGGGTCACAGTGCATGCTTGGCCAATCATCAGCCAGCAATGCACTGCGCCGGCCGCGCCGGCCGCAATGCATTGCGGGGCCGCTCGCATCACACGAATGTGATGCGAACGGCCCAAATAGTTCTGGGCTCGCCGATCGAGCGAACGCCCGGTGCTCGATGCGAACATGGGTTCGCATCGAGCACCGGGCCCATCATTACTGATCTGCCATGCCTCGTTCTTCTCTGTGTAGAGGTGTTCTTCATAATAGAGGCATAGGGCTTCCTTATGCTAGTGCTGCCCACTTGATCTGCTGACTTGTGGTGGAATATTCAAAAAGTAGCAGGAAAGCTGAAGGAAGCAAAGACCAATAGAATGAAGTAGGAACAGGGAGGTTTTTACAATACAGCTTTCTCTATGGCAGAAAAAAACTGTGATCTGCACAGAAGTGATATCACCAAATCTCAGCATTTACAAAACTGTCAAATGTAGCAGTGCTTTAGATGATCCCACACTGCTCATAGGAGCGATCAGATTCACGACACAGGAAGTGCACTAATTTTCAGGAGGAATTAAAAACAAAATATTAAATCCTTAAAGTTACTGTTTAAGTACAATTAAGATTTCTAGATGTTCCCTATACGTTGTTAAGCATAACATTTTAAATTGAAGTCCACTATAACCAAAGCAGCTCTTTTTCTGTTTTAGGCCCATATAACATGTGCAAATGGGACCATTTGTGATTACCAGTAAGAGACTCAATGGGGATCCATTTGGACCCGTAACTAGGTGCGGGTGGGAAGCCCCATTGAAAGCAACAGAAGCCTGGCAGCACGCATAGCTATTGCGACCATTCTCACGTAATCACTTGCTGCCATTACTTTTGGATCATTGTCCCTGAATGCAAACAATCTGCATCCAAGGCTGATCATCCACAGGTAATCGCTGTGATGAGTGATTACATGCTAATGGCCATGAATAACTGTGGGCACTATCAGGCTCCCATTTCTTTTTAATGGGGCTTCTCACCCACATCTATACGCATGGATCCCCGTTGAGTATCCCACGGTTAATTACAAGTGGCCCCACTTGCAAGTGTGAATGAGGCTTTACAGTTAAAGTAGAATTCCAGGCTAAACCTAACTAGTCTTTAAAAATGCTCCCCCACCTCCTAACACCTATGCTGATTAAGCTGTGTAAGAAAGATGTATATACTTACTTTTCAGCCCGCTCTGGTTTGGTCACATGATCCGGCTTCCCTATGTCAGTCAGCGGTGGCTGCATGAGATAGGAGGAACCACCCACCATGGTGATCCATGGGAGTCTATAGGTGATGTCACCGCTTCCAGGCATTCCCAGGCAATGTCAATCCCGCTCTCCTCTACTTTGCAGCTGCTGGTAACTGACACAGAGATCATGTGACCGGACCAAAGCAGGCTGAAAAGTAAGTATATACATCTTTCTTACACAGGCTATTCAGCATAGGTGTTGGGGAGGTGGGTGAGCATTTTTAGCACTAGTTTAGCCTGGAATGTCCTTGACACTCATTTTATTTAAAAGTAAGCATTGTAAAAGGTATATACCAATCAATGCTCAGTTACTACTGAAATTTTGCAGGTATCGCTGTTGAAGCAGTGAAGTAGTAGAAGCAGTACCAACAATGTAAGCTGGATCTTAAATGAATAAATAATCTCTCTCCAGCAGAACTTGCAATCTAAGCCTAAGAATGTTCAGCCGTAGAAGTCTTCCTTGTTCATGGCCTACCCTACATTTAATGAATGATTCCAGAGCTCCAACAACTGCATGATTAATGTGGGAGGTCGGAAGTTTCAGCTCGGCAGCTAATAGAAAATGACTGCCTCTCCGGTGTTAGTGTTCTCCAGGTACCTCTGCAGTAATGAAAGGTTGATGTAGGCAGAAACCAGGATTCCTCAGCTCATTAATTACAACTGCCCAGAGTGGAAAATTTATAATTAAACACTGTTTACTCCCTTTACTTTTGGAAGAAGTAAATTAAAGGGTAATTATGGATCTCCACTGTTATGTACTGGGATTTGTGAACAAGCTGCTGGGGGGAAGGCTGGATAAAGAGTAGAGGGTTTTTTAGAGTAATCTGAGAGCAACTATTCAAAGTCTCTGCAGCTATGATGTTAATTAGGGAGTTTTTCATATCTAAGAAATAAATATGGTGCTTATTATCCCACACAGACTACATAATGTCCACGTAATTACTCCTTGATAGGATTGAAGAGAATACATTAGGGTTTCTCGAAACTTGCCCCGGCATTCACCTCAGCATTAAACCTCACCACAGTCTCATCTTGTAGACGTGAACTTCTGACACAATGCAAGCTAGTAACAGACAAGATGTCCAAAACTAAATAGGGGGACTAATGTGGATATTAAATTGCCTAAAGCACAGCATTGTGAAATGTGAATATGGGCACTGTGGGTGTTTTTTTTAGGGTGTGACAGCAATAGATATGTATAGCACTCCTCCTATTGGAGTGGTGCAGTATGACCCCCTAAGGGCCCTTTCACACCAGCTTTCTGAACAGGTCCACTCCTTGGTTTTTCAGGTGGACATGATCAGACTCTCCATGTGGGTCTATGTAAACTGACTGGTGTTCATTTACACCCGCCTACTTCTGAGTCCATCCAGGTCTCTGCACCTGGATCTTAACGTGGTGCATCAAAGGTAGCCTGATGTAAATGGACCTAGGTCTGTTAACATCTGTCTGCCCCTAGAGCCATCACAGGTCCTCTCCTGTCCGCTGTGTAAATGCAGACACAAACTGAACAGGATAGGATGTACAAAAACTGACAATCATCCCGTTCAGCTCTGATTCAACTGGGGATCTGCTCACAGATCCCCTGCTGAACTGAGCTGACCAAGCCTGTGTGAAAGTGCCTTAAGTTGTGTGACAGACTAACATCTTCATCCCTGGTCTTTGGTAAATGGAGAGGTTAAAAAATGTTGGGCTCCAGTAACTTTAGTCGCTTTATTTTTTATTGCTAAACACAATTTTAGGAGAGATGGTTTAGTGTTGTAGGGTACTCAAAAAGAAATAGCAAAGGTTTTCTGAAGTATTAAAAGATCCTTCAAGAGCAGTTTTAGCATTTGCTTGGCCTGCAAGAGCAGCAAGACAGATCTATAGTGCTGTAAGTTGCAGTGTATCTCTCTTTAAGCAATATAGTTCTTGACCTTGTGGGTGATGAATCCTTCTTACAATATTCAGGTGATCACTTCTCAGTCGAGATATACTGTGCCTAGAAAAAAGTATACAACAGCTCAGGCCTAGCAACAACACTCTCTTAAATTAGCTAGGGACCTGCGTGGAAAATCATTCACAAGTGTAGAGAAGAACTCGAGCCAATAATAACAAGAACAAAAATGAAAAAAACATTAAAATAAAGAAAAACAGCTTTTGCTGCAATATTCAGCTTCAAGCTAGAGTTTTCATTTTTCTGTTGGTATATGTCAGGGATATGCAATTAGCGGACCTCCAGCTGTTGGAGAACTACAAGTCCCATGAGGCATTGCAAGACTCTGACAGCCACAAGCATGACACCCAGAGGCAGAGGCATGATGGGACTTCTAGTTTTGCAACAGCTGGAGGTCCGCTAATTGCATATCCCTGGTATATGTCTTCAGTCTGATGGCTAGCATGATTCAACCTACTGTGCCTGCCCCAGCTTGGACAGTAAGCCCTGGTTCACACTGGTGTAATTTCTAGGGATGAGCCGAACACCCCCCCGTGTTCGGCTCGCACCAGAACCCGCGAACGGACCTAAAGTCCGTGCGAGCTTTCGAACCCTATTAGTTATAATGGATGCGAACGTTCAAAATCAAAAGTGCTAATTTTAAAGGCTAATATGCATGTTATTGTCATAAAAAGTGTTTGGGGACCTGGGTTCTGCCCCAGGGGACATGTATCAATGCAAAAAAATGTTTTAAAATCGGCCGTTTTTTCAGGAGCAGTGATTTTAATAATGCTTAAATTGAAACAATAAAAGTGTAATATTCCTTTAAATTTTGTACCTGGGGGGTGTCTATAGTATTCATGTAAAGGGGCGCATGTTTCCTGTGCTTAGAACTGTCTCTGCAAAAAGTGTCATTTTTGCAGAAAAGAAAGCTATTTAAAATCACTCGCGGCTAATGTGTATTGTCGGCTCCCGTAATACAGAGAACAGTCATTCATTGAAAGTCATTCATAAAAAAAAAAGTCATTGATAAAAAAAAAAATTATAAAAAAAAAAAGCCTAACCAGGCCCTTCAGGTCTGGGATGGATATTAAGGGGGACCCCAGCCAAAAAAAAAAAAATGGCGTAGGGTCCCCCTCAAAATCCATACCAGACCCTTGAGGTCTGGGATGGATTTTAAGGGGAATCCCAGCCAAAAAAAATGGCGTGGGTCCCCCTCAAAATCCATACCAGACCCTTATCCGAGCACGCAACCTGGCAGGCCGCAGGAAAAGAGGGGGGGGACGAGAGCGGCCCCCCCTCCCGCCTGAACCGTACCAGGCCACATGCCCTCAACATTGGGAGGATGCTTTGGGGGTCTAAGACCCCCAAAGCACCTTGTCCCCATGTTGATGAGGACAAGGGCCTCTTCCCCACAACCCTGGCCATTGGTTGTGGGGGTCTGCGGGCGGGGGGCTTATCGGAATCTGGAAGCCCCCTTTAACAAGGGGACCCCCAGATCCCGCCCCCCCCCCTGTGTGAAATGGTAAGGGGGTACAAAAGTACCCCTACCATTTCACCAAAAAAGTGTCAAAAATTGTAAAAATGACAGGAGACGGTCTTTGACAATTCCTTTATTAAAATCTTCTTTCTTCTTTCTTCATCCTTCGGTTTCTTCATCTTCTCCTTCCGTCATCTTCTTCCATCTTCTTCCATTTTCTTCTTCCTCCGATCCGCTTCTTCTTGCGCTGGTCTTCTCGTCCTTCTCGTCCAGCATCTTCTTCCATGGCGTCGGCATCTGTTCTTCTGTCGGGCCGCTCCTCGCAATGGGAGGCTCCCGCTGTGTGAGGCTTCGCTCCGTCTGACAGGTCTTTTATAACGGAGGGCACCTGGTGACCCCGCCCCCCTCTGACGTCATGGGGAAAGCCATAGGGAATTCCCCATGACGTCCCCGTGCGTCAGAGGGGGCGGGGTCACCAGGTGCCCTCCATTATAAAAGACCTGTCAGAGGCAGCGAAGCCTCACATAGCGGGAGCCTCCCATTGCGAGGAGTGGCCCAAGAAGAGACACCGACGCCGACGCCATGGAAGAAGATGCCGGACGAGAAGGACGAGAAGGCCAGCGCAAGAAGAAGCGGATCGGAGGAAGAAGAAAATGGAAGAAGATGGAAGAAGATGACGGAAGGAGAAGATGAAGAAACCGAAGGATGAAGAAAGAATATTTTAATAAAGGAATTGTCAAAGACCGTCTCCTGTCATTTTTACAATTTTTGACACTTTTTTGGTGAAATGGTAGGGGTACTTTTGTACCCCCTTACCATTTCACACAGGGGGGGGGGCGGGATCTGGGGGTCCCCTTGTTAAAGGGGGCTTCCAGATTCCGATAAGCCCCCCGCCCGCAGACCCCCACAACCAATGGCCAGGGTTGTGGGGAAGAGGCCCTTGTCCTCATCAACATGGGGACAAGGTGCTTTGGGGGTCTTAGCCCCCTAAAGCATCCTCCCAATGTTGAGGGCATGTGGCCTGGTACGGTTCAGGCGGGAGGGGGGGCCGCTCTCGTCCCCCCCTCTTTTCCTGCGGCCTGCCAGGTTGCGTGCTCGGATAAGGGTCTGGTATGGATTTTGAGGGGGACCCCACGCCATTTTTTTTGGGCTGGGATTCCCCTTAAAATCCATCCCAGACCTCAAGGGTCTGGTATGGATTTTGAGGGGGACCCTACGCCATTTTTTTTTTTTTTTTGGCTGGGGTCCCCCTTAATATCCATCCCAGACCTGAAGGGCCTGGTTATTGAATTTGGGGGGACCCCCACGCTTTTTTTTTTGTTTTTTATCAATGAATGACAGTTCTCTGTGTTACGGGAGCCATCAATTCATTAGCCGCGAGTGCTTTTAAATAGCTTTTTTCCTGCAAAAATGACACTTTTTGCAGGGACAGTTCTAAGCACAGGAAACCTGCCCCCCTTCACAGGCAACCTATAGACACCCCCCAGATGTGATACTGCAATGCTGTACTAACAGCACGCACACACAAATCCCCAGAAATAGAGCACATATTGTCAGCAGTCAGCAACACACTGACACGCTGACACTGAAACACAATATGCGAGGCCGCCGCCGCGGCGGCCTCTTATACCCTGGGGCGTGTACTAAAGCCCCTGAGCTATAATTGGCTACAGGCATCCTGCCTGTAGCCAATTATGGCTCTCCTCGCTGCCGGCGCTGTGATTGGCCAAGCATGCGGGGTCACAGTGCATGCTTGGCCAATCATCAGCCAGCATTGCACTGCGACTGGCGCAATGCATTGCGGGCCGCTCGCATCACACGAATTTGATGCGAGCGGCCCAAATAGTCCCTGACCGTGTCTACACCCATTGGCCAACTTGGTCCAGCACAGATGTCCTCACCTTGAGACCAGAAGACACTCTTCCAGTGTCTGTTGATGCAGCAGCAGCAGTTTGTCTCCAATGGCAGAGCCCTGAACCATAGATAGCTCTTATACTAAAAAGGCTATGCATACCAGCGCAATCTACAGTTTAAGCATCCAGTAATGTCAGTAACATGGGTTTCCTTGTTTCATGAGCGTCAAATACTTTGTTAAAGTGATACTCAACACACACTGTTTCATTTACATTGTCCCTACTTTTTCTCTATGTGGATGATGGCACTGTAATTATTTTAATAAAAACAAATATCCAAGTACCTTTTTCCTAATCAGTATACAGCTGTTACATGACCCAGCTCTTTACAGCCTGTCTGCAGGGAAACATAAGCAGGGGGACCTTCTATTGCTCTGCTTCTGGTCACATCACAAAAAAAAACATTTGGAATAGAGTAAAAATAAATAAATAATACATAATATCAATATTCTCTTTTAAATTGTCATATAAATATATATTTAAAATGAAATCCTTATTATTCTGTGGCAATGCCATGGTGTGGGTAGATTTCTGCCAGTCACAGGCTGTGTCACGCCCCTCCAGCTTGTATCTTAGAATAAGAAGGAGGTGAAGTCTCTATCAATCTACATGAAAAATTCAGCCCCCATTGTGTTTAGCTGGTTAGTGGGCATTGAGGAGGGAGAGAGTGGGTTGTCATTTACCACTGTGTATACACCCACATGTGTGACTCTATAGTCACATGGGTTGCTCAGATGTGATAGGGAGGAAATGCTCAGCATACAAATTCACTGAAAACTGAGCATTGTCACCACAGTGGCAAAATGCCTAGTTGAACTGGGGACATGAACAGGAGGTCTAGATAGAGAGCAGCAGGATCAACCAGGTTTTTTTCAGACTACAGAAAACAAATCACATAGTACTTGAGTGAGCGTGTAATACAGTACTTGTTGATCGTTTTTTTATGATGAGAGTTTAGTGACACTTTAACACAGAAATATGAAGACATACAGTGTTTCAAATATATCGCTAAAGTATTATAGCAAAAGATATGTACAGACATTAAAGGAGTTCTATGGTCACGACATATAAAATTATTATGTATTATCAGAATTGTAATAACAATACAAACAATAGCTAAACATTGACAATCCCAAATAAGCCTAAAGGAAATCTTACTTATATGCTGTGTGTTCTGCCTGTCTGCTGGTCATCTCTTTCCACAACTTCCTGAATTCCCTGCATGCTTTGCACCTTCTCCTCTGTTAATTTCTTTGGTTTACTTTCTATTTCTAAAGACTACATATTCTGTAGTACTGTGTTGCCCCTGAAACTCCTCCTCTCAGCACCTCTATAGATCAGAAGGCAGACTCTGTGAAATGTGTGACACAGTGGTACCTACACACAAGACATTATAAATATGTGTTACAAAATTCAAGGAATGTGTGGGTGGGCTTTACAAAGTGAATAGGAGTAGGCTAGAAATGATTGAAATCCAAATTGAAAATGAATATACGGTTTTAACCCCTTTCACCTAGGTTTACATCATAGTGAAGATATCTGGATGATACCTGCAGCTGCAGGCATCATCAAGATATCTTTTTTTTCAGCCAGCGATTGCCTTTGTAGTAAAAGCCATCCTAGCAGCTGTTTAGCCGCTGGATTGCTTTTACAGGCAGCTATCAGGCACAGCTGCACGATTCTGGCCAAAATGAGAATCACAATTTTTTTGCTTAGAATAAAAAGATCACGATTCTCTCACGATTCTCATGATGTAAAATCTTTCACATTATACAAAAAAAAAAAAAAAAATGGGCTAACTTTACTGGTTAGTTTTTTTTCTTTTTTTATTCATTAAAGTCATTTTTTTCCCAAAAAAATTGCATTTGAAAGACCGCTGCGCAAATACAGTAAAATATTGCAACAACCACCATTTTATTCTCTAGGGTCTCTACTAAAAAATATATATAATGTTTGGGGGTTCTAAGTAATTTTCTAGCAAAAAAAATGATTTTAACTTGAAATCTACTTTGGATCCGACTTTGCCCTGCGACTTGAAGTCAGAGATGCGTTCGACTTCAATGAATGGGGATCTGACTTGGATCCCCGCCAATACCAGGCACTGTGTTTGGTATGAATCTTGAGGGGGAACTCCACGCCAAATTTTAAATATAAAAACGGCATGGGTTCCCCCTCCAAGGCCCTTCGGTCTGATATGGATTTTAAGGGGAACCCCCTATGCCAAAAAATCAATACCAGACCAATATACGAGCACGCAGCCCGGCCGGTCAGGAAAGGGGGTGGGGACGAGTGAGCGCACCCCCTCCTAAACTGTACCAGGCTGCATGCCCTTAACATAGGGGGTGGGTGGGTGCACCCCTTAACATCCTCCCAATGTTGAGGGCATGTGGCCTGGTACAGTTCAGGAAGGAGGGGCACTATCTTGTCCCCCCTCTTTTCTTGCGGCCTGCCAGGTTGCGTGCTCGGATAAAGGGTCTGGTATGGATTTTTGGGGGGGACTCCAAGCCATTTTTTTTTTTTTTTGCCATGGATTACAATTCATTATAGCCGTGAGTGCTTTTAAATGACTTTTTCCTGCAAAAATGACACTTTGTGCAGGGACAGTTCTAAGCACGGGAAACATGCGCCCCTTTACAGGCATACTATACACACCCCCTAGGTACGAAATTTAAAGGAAATTTAAAGAAAATTTTAAGGAATATTACACTTTTATTGTTTCACTTTAAGCATTAATAAAATCACTGTTCCTGAAAAAACTTCAGTTTTTTTTGCATTGATACATGTCCCCTGGGGCAGGACCCAGGTACCCAAACACTTTTTAAGACAATAACTTGCATATTAGCCTTTAAAATTAGCACTTTTGATTTTGAACGTTCGAGTCCCATAGACTTTAATAGGGTTCTAAAGTTCATGCAAAGTTTAGGTCTGTTCGCAGGTTCTGGTGCGAACCAAACCGGCTCATCCCTAGTCAGCAGCTACAAATACTGTAGCTGCTGGTTTTTAATAAAAGGACACTTACCTGTCCACCACTGTCCTCACCCGTGCCAGTTCTTCGCTGGTGTTTGGGTCCCCGCCTTCAACATGTTTACTTTGAGAAGCCAGTTGTGACTCCTTGTGGCTTCACAGCCAGACCCCCACTGCGCATGCGGGAGTCGCTCTGCCGCAAGCTTTCACAGCCGGCTGCCCACACTTGCAATGCCGGCGCCGCGCAGAGGAGAAGGAGAGAAGCAAGGCTTTGGGCGGCCGCATCGTTGGACTGTGGGAATGGTGAGTGTCTGTTTATTAAAAGTCAGCAGCTACACTTTTTGTAGCTGCTGACTTTTATTAAACACAGAAATGGGTGGAACTCTGCTTTAAATAAAATCAAAGCATTCTTGTATTAATAAAATATGCCTAGATTAACAGTGTATTAACACTGTCACTGTAAAAATAAGAACTTGGCCTTCCGTAAAAGTGGAGGTTGGTGTAAAGCTTATATGAGGAGTGTTTATTCTTTAACTTTCCTATGAGGCTTCATGACTTTTGACCCTCTGTCTGGGCAGTGCTGATCACACGCACCCTCCCCCCCCAAAAAAAAAACTCTAGCAATACACTGAGCATGTACAGAGTGCCCCCAAGGCTCTGTTCTATCAGCAGATGGATTGGGGATGAAGGGGAGGATCAGAGAAGACAGGATAAAACAGCCTATTTACACAATGCAGAGGATTAACCCCTTAGGTTCCACAGTGAGTATAACAAGCATGTTTACTGCATATACAGACTGATTTTACTGTTGTGGGTTATGGCCCCTTTCACACTAAAGCGCTTTTCAGGCGTTACATCGCTAAAAATAGCGCCTGAAAAAAGTGGGTCCTTTAACTCCAGTGTGAAAGCGGTGCGCTAGCAGGACGGTAAAAAAAGTCCTGCTAGCAGCATCTTTGGAGCGGTAAAGGAGCGGTGTATTCATCGCTCCTATACCACTCCTACCCATTGAAATCAATGGGACACCGTGGCAATACCGCCGGCAAAGCGCCGCTTTGTGGGGGGTTTTGACCCTTTTTCGGCCGCTAGCGGGGGTTAAAACCACCCCGCTAGCGGCCAAATACCGCGGCTAAAACGATGGTAAAGCAGCGCTAAATATAGCGATGCTTTACCGCCGATGCCCCCACCACCCCAGTGTGAAAGGGGCCTTAGTAACACTTTAACCCCCTATACTACCTAGCTCTTTATATTATCCTTTTCTTTATAGCACCCTTCTCTTTATAGCATAGTACTTATCTTTTCTAAATATCTTCCATCACGTCTGCTGCACAGGTGTCCTAATAGTCATACACATTCCCAACACTGATGTTATTAGATTATGTTTATATCTAGCTTCATTTAGCATAGGTTAAGGACTTGAGATTTTACTGATTGTGGTGTCAGCACATTGCACTTGATGTCATTTCATCAGCATATGAGTCGTAGGCTCGGTGAAGAACAGACAAGCTGCACCTGCACCTACTATGAAATATGAGACTGCAGGGGAAGATGAGACTTGCTATTATCATGAAAATGCAGTAAAGGCGAGTATGGGGAGAGGAAATAATGTCACTTGCCATTCTGGAAAATGGCATCCATAAGGTCACATGGCAGGAGAGGAGAGGGACAGATGGCCTTGCGAAGCTCCGCTCCGATCCCCACTGTGCACAGAAACCGTCACTAATAACAAGCCATGAGCAGGGGGGGCACCGACAGTAATGCAGCACTGTGCTAGCAGCCCAGGTGGATGATTAATGGTTAAGGTGACCACATCTCTCTAATGCAGAATGCTGCAGCCCCATACAGGAGATTTCTCTGCATTAAAGCCAGAAGAGCATCCACATATATATAGCAACCATTTCATATTTAGAAGTATAATCTTACTAAATGGCTTTATGTACTCTTATCGGACATCATGTATGTAGTCAAAAGGAAAAACTTCCTTGATCTGTGTAATCATTAGAGTTTACTTTTTGCTGGCTGTCATTATGTCTAACACATCTTTTAAACTGATGCAAATGCATGTTAAAATTAAAGTAAATTAAAGCAGAATATTTTTTCATTGCCGAAGGTAAAATTGATGCTTCTTTCATCAGATATTCTGATAAATAGGGTCAATTTTCCTCATTTAGAAAAGTGTCTGAAATGAGAACTGCATGCTTCTGAGCAATCAGATTCACATCTGTGCGGGGAAATCAGACTTAATATAAAATATCAAGTCTAAGTTTTTGCTTTTGGGCAAATGTTTGATTTCAAGTATACCTATCATGAGATAAAACATTGTGATCTGCCATTTTCACTACACTATATTACAAAAAAGTATTGGGACACTTGCCATTACACGCACATGAACTTTAATGGCATCATAGTCTTAGTTCGTAGGGCTTAATATTGAGTTGGCTCACCCGTTGCAGCTATAACAGCTTCAACTCTTCTGGGAAGGCTGTCCACAAGGTTTAGGAGTGTGTCTATGGGAATGTTTGGCCATTCTTCCAGAAGTGCATTTGTGAGGTCAGGCACTGATGTGAATAAGAAGGCCTGGCTCACAGGTGTTCTATCAGGTTGAGTTCAGGACTCTGTGCAGGCCAGTTAAGTTACTGGTTACTGGTCTAAATCATTTTGTGGAGGGGGGGGATGTTGGTGGGGGGTTGTTTTTCAGGTGTTGGGCTTGGCTCCTAAGTTCCAGTGAAGGGAACTCTTAAGGCAGGGGTTTGTGGGCCGCATCAGCATTATGATTGTCCTCAAAAGGGCCAGTTGTATCTGTAAGATTAGATGTCCAGTGCATCCCCTCCCCTTACATTAGATGTCAAGAGCCACCCCATCAGAAGTTGAGTCTCCTACTCTCCCTAACATCACAGTGCACCCCCTTTTCTTATGCTGCTGCTGGGAAAAAACTGTATGCATTGCTTGAGAGCAGAAAGTAGGGGTCTGGAGCTCTCCTGGAGCTGCAGGAGAGGTGCGAGGGCCACATGAAATGGCCTGGAGGGCCGTATTCAGCCCACGGGCCTTGTGTTTGACACCTGTGTCTTAAGGCATCAGCATACCAAGACATTTTGGAAAGATTCATGCTCCCAACTTTGTGGGAACAGCTTGGGGATGGCCTACCAGTTCACGAAGCAAGGTACATAAAGACATGGATGAGCGAGTTTTGGGGAGTAGGAACTTGACAGTCCTGACCTCAAACCGATAGAACACCTTTGGAATGATTTAGAGCGGGGACTGAGACAGACCTTCTCGCCCACATCAGTGCCTGACCTCACAAATGTGCTTCTGGAAGAATGGTCAAACATTCCCATAGACACACTCCTAAACCTTGTGGAGAGCCTTTCCAGAAGAGTTAAAGCTGTTATAGCTGCAAAGGGTGGGCCAACTCAATATTAAACACTACGGAATAAGACTGGGATGCCATTAAAGTTCATGTGCGTGTAAAGGCAGGCATCCTAATACTTTTGGTAATATAGTGTACGTACCTGCAGGAAGAGTTTCTATTCTTTTAGTCTTTGCAGCCCCTAAATTTGGGGTGATCTAATATGTTCATTACTGTGCGTTACTGGCTTCAAATAGAGTAAAGTATATGATAAAACAACTATAAACAATTTTATAGATAGCTACGAATAAGAGTCTCACGTTGCAGCTTTGTAAATGAAAAGAAGAATGAGATTGACCTGTATAGCCAAGCAGACAGTTATTTTTCAGTAGGACAGTCTGAAAGGCTATTGCATGTATTTTTCTTAGCACATATTTGGATTTATTTGCTGTTTTAGTGTTTGAAACGGTGACAGGTTTTCTCCCTGTACAGAATGTGCTAATATTAGGAGATCCCAAAGGATAGGAGGACCATCAGGGTAGTTCTGTGGAGCAACATGGGTGGCCAAAACCAAAACTGGACAGACAGGTAGGGCTGTATCTACCAACATGACAACATGCCTTGGCAGCAGGGTTGGAGCAATCAGTGCCAAGCCACAAAATGTACAAATTGTAATCACTTTTTGCTTGAATTATTTCTTCCTTTTGTCAAATTCTGGGCATTTGTGGAGAAATTCAGCTAGGGATGGGCAAATATTTCTGGGTTCCATTCAAAGGGGGTTCATTGAATCCCAACAGATTCCCAAAACCCAAACTTGACATCAAATCCCATTTCCCAATCAAGTGTATGGGGTTGAATCTGGATGCTAAATTCTGGCCATTTTTAGGGAAAACTATTATAACAAAATGACATGAAAAGCTGGGCACTGCAATAGTGGACATTAAGAAAAGCAAAAAAAAAAAAATGTTCCAGGAGGGTTCTTTTAAATTGGAAGTACTACCGTATATACTCGAGTATAAGTCAACCCGAATATAAGCCGAGGCACCTAATTTTACCACAAGAAACTGGGAAAATGTATTGACTCGAGTATAAGCCAAGGGGGAGAAATGCGCAGCTACTGTAAGAGGAAAAGAGGGTCAACAATGCCCATTGCCCAGTACGGCAGTACTTCCAATGGGTTCCTAGCACCAAGTGGCCCCGAGATACGGGGCCCCAAAGTCGGGTTGGAAAATGTCATTCTCTGCTGCAAAAAAGTGCTTGACTCTGTATAAGCCTAGGGGGGTATTTTCAGCACAAAAAAATGTGCTGAAAAACTCAGCTTATACTCAAGTATATACGGTACATTGGCCAAAATGTATTCTGCTGTCTGTTTTTCATAAATAAAAAAAATCCTAAAAAGTGTATATTGATTGGTTTGCGTGAAAGTTATAGCGTCTACAAACTATGGAATATATACTGAACTTTTAAAATTTAATTTTTACTACTAATGGTGGCATTCAACAACTTATACTGCGATATTGCAGCAGGACAATCTGACGCTAACTGACACTGGGGGGAACTGACTAACTGCCCCTGACATCCCCAGTGACATTATTACAGTGATCAGTAATAATGCTATACACTGTCACTGTACTAATAACAATGGCTAGGAAGGGGTTAACATCTAGGGTGATCAAGGGGTTAAATATATGCCTAACAAAGTGTAATGTGTGTACAGTGTGTTGCTTTTACTAACTGATCAGCTTCTTATCCCTGATTTGCAGGGATGAGAAACTGACAGATCACTCCCTTCGTACAGAGCTCTGTGTTGTTCACCAACACAGAGCTCTGGGCTGTAATTGCACACAGCTGATCATCAGGTCCTGGCCATGAATCATTGGCCGGGACTTGCTGACAGGCTCCCACCGTGTACAATTGAACTTAAACCTGGAAATAGGTAGTAACGTATGGGTACTTTGCATTGCCTACAGTGACCACTCGTCAGTAAATTGCGGGCGGTCACTAATTGGTAAATTATGCTTGGGTGATGCCTTTTGGCTGTATGTGGTTTTATGGCACAGTACCATTTTCATAGATAGCATCAATGACTCCAACACCTGCCTTCACATATTTTGGATGTGTAATTGATTTTTTATCTTCTACATTTAGCTTAGCCTAACCACTTGTCGACTACGCTATAGCCAAGAGACGGCTACAGCACGGCCGTCCAGTTCTGGATGGGCATTTATTGATGTCCTCCCAGATCCCGGCCCCCCTGCACGCCCTGGGAGCACACATCTGGTGTGCTATGTGATCATTGTGTCCTTCGGACACAGCTAATCACAGATTGAGGTAAAGGGCCATTTAAAGCGGCCCTTTACCAAGTGATCAGCTGTGTCCAATCATAGCTGATCCCATGTAAACAAATGCCTGGTTATCTGCATTTCCTTTCCTCAGCGTTGTCACTGTGTGAGGAAAGGAAAGCCGATAACTGGCTATCCTGTGACAGCACACATTTACACTGATTATCAGTGCCAATCAGTGGCCATCAGTTCAGCATATTAATGCCCATCAATGCAGGATATCAGTGCCCATCAGTGCAGCCTCATCAGTGCCCATCAGTACATTCTCATCAGTGCCCATCAGTGCATTCTCATCAGTTCCCATCAGTGCATTCTCATCAGTTCCCATCAGTGCAGCCTCATCAGCGCACATGAGGAGGAAAAATTTACTTATTTGCAAAATTTTATAACAGAAACGAAGAAAAAGTTTTTTTAAAATAGAAAACCCAGTGATGATTAACCACTAGATGACCAGCCGCCACAGTTATACTGCGATAGGTTGGCCCGCCTGGGCAAATCGCCATAGGTATACGTCTGCCGCTTTAAGACCACTAGTTGGCGGCACAACCACGGAGCCGATGCGTGGGCCCGTTGGCCGTGATGTTCGCCGGGCACCCACGATCGCTCCTGAGAGACACAGAACGGGGATCTGTCAATGTAAACCGACAGATCTCCGTTCTGTCAAAGGTGAGGAGACACATCTGTTGTTCATACTAAGTATGAACAGCGATATTTCTCCTCCTTCAGGCAGTCCCACCCCCCCATGTTGGAATCACTCCCTAGGACACACATTTAACCCCTCGATCACCCCCTAGTGTTAACCCCTTCCCTGCCAGTGACATTTATACAGTAATCAGTGGCTATTTTTAGCTCTGATCGCTGTATAAATGCCAGTGGTCCCAAAAATGTGTCAAAAGTGTCTGATCTATCCGCTGCAATGTCGCAGTGTCCCAATAAAAATTGCAGATCACTGCCATTACTAGTAGAAAAAATGAATAATAAAAATGCCATAAATATATCCCCTATTTTGTAGATGCTATAACTTTTGCGCAAACCAATCAATATTACGCTTATTGCGATTTTTTTTTTGACCAAAAATATGTAGAAGAATACATATTGGCCTAAACTGAGGAAGAAATATAGCTTTCTTTTTTTGTTTATAGCGCAAAAAATAAAAACCCGCAGAGGTGATCAAATACCACCAAAAGAAAGCTCTATTTGTGGAAAAAAAAGGACGTCAATTTTGTTTGGGTACAGCTTAGCACGACCGTGCAATTGTCAGTTAAAACAGCACAGTGCCGTATTGCAAAAAATGGTCTGGTCTTTAAGGGGGCAAATCTTTCCGGGGCTGAAGTGGTTAAATACCATCAAAAGACAGCTCTATCTGTCTCAAACAAAGTGATGAAAATGTCATATTGGAACAGTGCTGCATGACCTCGCAATTGTCATTCAAAGTGCGACAGCACTGAAAGCTGAAAATTGGCCTGGTCAGGAAGTGGGTGAAAGTGCCCAGTAGACAAGTGGTTAAGTACAGCACCACAATCTGATTCATTTCAAGTTGAAAACAAGGATTTTTTGGGTAGATTTGATTGCCACTCCTGATTCGTATAATACATTTTTTTAGCTTCTTTTTTTCTCTGTAGCACACTGCATTTTTTCGGTTAATACAATGTCAAAACAGTGTGCAAAAAAAAATCATAACCACAAACTCACATTATCAGAACTTTTTTCAACCCCTGTATCCAATTATTCCCAAAATATTTAAAATATAGACAGCAGGTACTGTACATGTTCAGTAGACATTAGCTAGTGTCAGAACCAGGGCCTTTTTTGTCAGAGAATATGTTGTGACAGTACGGATCTCTGTCCTAGTGATTGTCACCCAGGATTCTCGTATAGGCAGGTTGAGAGGCCCCAGGAGGATTATTTAATTTGGAGGAAACTGTTTTATCGTTTTTTTCTAAGGTTGGTAAAATCCAGTTGGGGACCTGGAGCTTGAGATTTCATAGCGATCTGGGTGGGATGGAACCTTCAATCCTGGGACAGGGTTTTGGGAACAGCCAGGAGTCTGGTTTGTTGTTTGTGCAGGTAGGTCCTGGGTTTATAGCAAAGCCAGGACCAAGGTTCTGGGCTCCACCCTCCTGAGGAGTCCAGGCGTGCAAGGGATAAGTGTGCCTGTTGGCACAGGACAGTCTGACAAAGCAGACAGAGGGCCCAAGCCGGTGGGCTGAAGCCACCAGGAAAGAGAGAGTGTCACCAGAGGTACAGAGTGGGTACCAAACAGGGACATAGTTACAGGGTCAAGAGGACCGAGGTCAACGCCTGAACAGAAGTGCTGACCAGAGAGCCAAGTGGCTCGGTATTTTCCATTTATTTCATTATTGCTTTGAAGTTGAAACCCCTGCGTGGGAATCCTGGATGGACTGTTTTTTTCTTTTATTTCAATAAACATGGGTCAAAAAAGCCCTTAAACTGCATATTTGGCGTAGACTCGGCTCACTGGTAAGCTCACTGGTAAGCTCTACACTGAAGCTAAATAACCCCCAATATTACAATGTACAATAACTCGCCTAGCTAGAGCATTTGGCACCCGGGGCAAATCCTATATCTGCCCCCCCCCCATCTGGCACCCTCCCTCACTGATCATGCCTGTAGGCACTCAGCCCCCTTCATACCTGTACGCACTCAGCCCCCCTCATACCTGTACACACCCAGCCTACACACCTGTATGCACTCAGCCCCCCAAACCTGTACGCACTCAGCCCCCCCTCATACCTGTATGCACTCAGCCCCCCTCACACCTGTACAAACTGAGCCCCCCCTCACATCTGTACGCACTCAGCCCCCCCTCACACACTCAGCCCCCTTTATACCTGTACGCACTCAGCCCCCCTCATACCTGTACACACTCAGCCTACACACCTGTATGCACTCAGCCCCCCCTCATACCTGTATGCACTCAGCCTCACACCTGTACGCACACAGCCCCCCCCCTCACACCTGTACGCACTCAGCCCCCCTCACACCTGTACGCACTCAGCCCCCCCTCACACCTGTACGCACTCAGCCCCCCCTCACACCTGTACGCACTCAGCCCCCCTCACACCTGTATGCACTCAGCCCCCCCTCACACCTGTACACACCCAGCCTGTCAGAAACCATGAAATCAAACTGAGACAGAAGTACAGTTAAAGCACACTTGTTTAATAATAAAAGTAAAACAAACTTAGTCAAAACATAGCCAAAGTTCAGTAACCAGAATGGCTAGCCAAGCCAGAAGCCATGGATCAACATAGTGAAACAGCAAGCAGAATCTGGATCCAGAAGGGATGTCGGAAAAGCAAGTCATTAAACAGGAACGCAGGCGATCATCTCTGTGATGTTGACCAAGGCGAAGGCAGAGATCCTCTGGACTGGACGGCTTAAGTAGGCAAGATTGACGAGCGGGAAATCAACAGCTGAGTACCTGTGGAGAGATAGGAGCTGGCAATTAGCCGACAGCTGAGCGGCCAGCTCAGAGAAGGAAGGGCTGAGCCCAGCCCTGACACAGCCCATCCACACACCTGTACGCACTCAGCCCACCCACACACCTGTATGCACTCAGCTGCCCCCTCGACACACACCTGTATGCACTCAGCTGCCCCCTCGACACACACCTGTATGCACTCAGCTGCCCCCTCGACACACACCTGTATGCACTCAGCTGCCCCCTCGACACACACCTGTATGCACTCAGCTGCCCCCTCGACACACACCTGTACGCACTCAGCCCACCCACACACCTGTACACACTCAGCCCACCCACACACCTGTACGCACTCAGCTCCTCTCATACCTGTAGAGTGTAGACACTCAGCTGCCCCCTCGACACACACCTGTACACACTCAGCTGCCCCCCTGACACACACCCAGCTGCCCCTCCCCCACACCTGTACACACTCAGCTGCCCCTCCCCCACACCTGTACACACTCAGCTGCCCCCCCCCCCACACACACACATCTGTAAACACACACACAGCTCTGTCCCCCCTGTACACAAACAGCCCCCTCTCTTGTACTCACAGCCCCCACTTGTAAGGTGGTCTTCCTTGTCCCAGGTCTTGATTCCACATGTCCCTGTGAAAATACATTACTGTACAGCACACACGAGGGGAGCACATACATGAAGCAGCCAGAGGTGGCAGTATAGAGCTCGATGTGAGCCTAATGACAGAACAGCCAACTAGCACAAAAGAGAGCCAGCCCAGCTACAGAGCAGAGAG
Organism: Lithobates sylvaticus; assembly: GCA_028564925.1. Classification (NCBI taxonomy): domain Eukaryota; kingdom Metazoa; phylum Chordata; class Amphibia; order Anura; family Ranidae; genus Lithobates; species Lithobates sylvaticus. The sequence continues at coordinate 121,049,789 of CM053029.1, read as the reverse complement.
CACCTCTTGTACCCGCCACTGCCTTGTCCTGGCTCTGATAGCTGGCCTGACACCGCCTCAATGTGTGGCACCCGGGGTGGACCCCCCCGCAGGTATGCCACTGCATCCCCCTCCTCTAAGTCACACTTGTTTCTGTCCTTCCCATACCTTGCACTGCCCCTTGTTTCCACCCCTACCCACCCATTGCATCACCTCTCTTTAGGAAACACAGATCCCACCTGAGGGATGATCCCATGCATGCTCGGATACAAGTCTGAACCCTCCTGAACTACCCTGCCAGGAAGCAGTCACTGTAGACAGCCAATCATAAGCAGCAGAGACAGTCCATGCCTTGCTGCTGCATGTATACATGTCCCTTGTAAACATGCTTTTTCTTTTTTTTTTTGTAGCGGCAGCAATAACCCCCAACAGCAATAAAAGCAAGGAAAGGTAATTTTTACTAACATTTAACTACAATATGACTTGTGTCACAATTGTATACACTATATTATTATTTTTTGCTATTTTTTCCCCCATGAAAGTGGGGTTACCCTTTGAAGACACAATAGCTGCCTTTCAGTACTGAGCACATCATGGGAAGTATATCCACCATGACATCTGGAAACATGTAGCCACCACAAATAAGTGACTGGAGGGATGCTGTAGAGCAGGGGTAGGCAACCTTAACCTCCCTGGCGGTATGATTCTGGCTGGAATTTTGTGCTGAAAGCGGTACAATTATTTTGCATGGAAATTTGGCGTTTTTATATTGTAGGCATGCAATTCTTATGAATAACTCACTTAAATCTGTCCGAACCAGAGTCTAGTAGACATCCCGGGTATGATAAAGTTTGAAACACAAAATAATAAATTATAATATAATAAAAATATATATAAAAATGATTCAATAATGTAATCAAATCAAAAACACTGAAATTTGCTCAGTTGCAGAATAGTCGCTGTCATAAAATTTATTGTTTGATGATAAATTGTGATTCTAATTTTTTATCGGTGTTTTCTAGCTGGTCTAAAACCACTTTTGACATAAAGGGACACTTTTTGGTTGCTATTGACAACCTCCAGTTTCCAGGCAGAAAAAAAGTATTTTTATTATATAAAATGACATGCAGGGTACCTTAAAAGAGGTGGAGATCTACCTGAAAAAAGATAGACATCGCAGGATCCAGGGGAAAAGGTAAGTAACTTCCCCCCTGTATCCTGCAATGCAGCCCGAGTCTGGCTCGGGGTTACCGCTCCTGGCAGATTACCGCCAAGGAGGTTAAAAGAGGTGGAGATCTACCTGAACAAGATAGGAGTAGTGAAAGATTACTGGGCACAGTGTCGCCTCCTCACACCTGATTTAAATCTCTAATTGCTGTACTACCGTGTTGCAATCTTGTGCATTGCAATTATTGGTTTAAATCAGGTGGTGAGGAGACAATGTATCACCTCCTCACCACCTCTCAAACACACTCGGATCACTTTTCAGAGGAGCAGCAGTTCCTGCTGCACTTGTGAATGAGCTCCCAGTTGCATTCGACAGCGGCACCCTTAGGGCTCATTCACAGATAAAGTTGGGAGATGATAAAAACCTGTGGTTGAGTCGTGGTTTTACCACCCCCAATCCCTACCTCTTTTAGCTGCTTAGGCAGCAGTCAAAAGGTGTACACATGCCGCAGCAGGAAACTAAGCCCCTGTTGCTTTTGGTGGTTGCTCCCGCCTGCCAATCATGACCCATTCAAGTAAATGGGGCCACTCTGCAAGCGCCCCGCAATTGCATGCTTCTGCAGGGGGTTCAGGAGATTTGATGCACTTTCAAAAAGTGCACCAAACCTGCAGGATATAATAGAAGTCTTTGGCTCAGCGCAGGAAAGCTGCAGGTACATTGCACTGCACCCGTGGTGTGGGTAAACTGCAGAACACCAGTGTGAAAGTAGCCCTATACTATTATGCCCAGTGTATTGCTTCACACTGACCTGAAGATCTCTCCTTTATTGGTGCTGGCACCACTGGAGACCACTAGCCAGGATAAGTTGGAGTGCGGTCGGTATCACTCCGAATGGGACAGGAGCCAGCACAACAGAGAAGGCATCGGCTTATGTGGCTCTTGCTCCCTACTACAGCTCCAACTTTACAAGTAGTCCCTCTGCATTGCACTCTGATGTTCTGGGATGGTGGGTCAGCAGGCCCAGACCGCAATATACCAGTTACATGGTCGGGATCTACTAGTCGATCGCGATCTACAGGTTGCTGACCCCCGTTGTAGAGAGTTTAGAGAGGCAAACAATAGAAAGTATGTAGATGTATTGATGGAGGAAGAAGAGATGATAGAGTGTGAAGGGTGCAGATGTATTGAGCAAAGACAATGTGGAGATGGAGTGAGCCAGATGGGGCATCCTGGGTGCATATGCACAGGGTAGTGATATGTGTTGTAGGGGAGCCCAGACGATAAATCTGCAGAGGCCAAATGCAGCCCTTGTCCACCACAGAATGTTCATATGTTAGGCAAATTTAGATATCAAGTAGTTAAATAGGGTTGATGGAGTGTGAGAATGCATTAGCAAGTCACATTTGCCCTGTGTTATGATTAAGCAAATCAAACCCCGTGGTAACCCCAAAGTTGCCTGGTTGCCAGTTTGGGCATTAATTTAGGTAATTAAATCACTATGCATTTCTCAGCCTACGCATAGCTTAGCACTACACAAATAACTGAAACAATGTGAAGTTCTTTTTTAAAAGTGCTTAATCAGAGCTCTTCAGCCAGCTAGTTCTCAGTAGAAGACATCCCACTCTTATTAATATTTTGGGAGAGTGCTCAGGTCTCTAAATCAGCCTAAAATACAATAATCGCATTAACGCTGACGTCAGCAAAATATGGCAGGCCGAAGAGAAAGAACTTGCTTATTTATCATGCTAATTGAGTGTTGGCGCAGGAGAAATTCTATTACCAGAGTTACGGGGTGAAAGTTCTCCCGTACCTGAAAGGATATCTGAGGGAAGAAAACTTGCTCTGTATTCTTAATGTCAAGAGTAAAATTCTCTTATATTCTCTCTTGCCGCACAAAACTGATGAGAGTAAAAAATCTTTTATATACAATGAGCAAGTTCTTTAAAAGGCCAGTAAACATGAATTACACGTTGGCTTTTCGAGATTAACTTAGGAACTAGAAGAAACATACCATATATATTGTGTGGTAAGTGGAATTTGGAATGATAGGACATGTTGAATGGGATCATTGTAGGTTCAGATGTATAGATTGCATAGATTATTCTGGTGTTTAGAAAATAAACGGTATAGGTATGTAAGGAAGTATTAGAGTTCCACTTTATCCTGCATTATGGTGTGGTGGCTGTGAAACAGTATTCTCTGCATCCAATATGCTGGTGCTCAGGAAATCTACAGTATAAGGCTCCATGCACACTCGCGTTTTTTAAGCTCCTAGAAGCTGTTATTAGCATTTTTTTCTACTTCTGGAAGCTAAATAGTGTTTTCCTATGTGTTGATGCACACTACTTTAGGCTATTAGCATTTTTTGAGCTTCAGCATCTAGGAGAAGAAAAAAAAATAGTTGTTGTATAGTTTCTTGGAGCGTTTTCCCAGCAGAAACGCTCCTAAACACTATTAATATGATATGGTGGCTGTGAGATAGTCTTCTGTATCCAATATCCTGGTGCTCAGCAAACGTACAATATAAGAATGTAAGGAGATGTTAAAGTTCGCCTTTATCCGATATTCTGGTGCTCAGAAATTGTACAGTATAAGGATATTAGGAGGTCTTAGCGTCCCTTTTATCCTGCACCATGGTGTGATGATGTAAGACTCTGGGGTCGATTTACTAAAACTGAAGAGTGCAAAGTCTGGTGCAGCTCTGCACAGAAACCAATCAGCTTCCAGGTTTTATTGTCAAAAGCTTAATTGAATAAGCTGAGGTTAGAAGCTGATTGGCTACCATGCACAGCTGCACCAGATTCTGAGTGCTCCAGTTTTATTAAATCTCCCCCAGTGTCTTCTATATCCAATGATCTGGTGTTTAGGAACTCAGTATAGAATATAGTATAAGCATATAAAGATTGTTAAACTGTTCCCTTATCCTTTGGCATGACATTGTGTATAGAAACAGTACTAGCATCCAACACTAAATATTGCAACTTTAACAGGAATGCTCTCTTACATGCTAGGTAGTTGGCAATAATTAGTGTGTGGTAGAAACATGGGCCAATTTAAAGTGCTCCATAGGCTGACACTGTTGCAATCCATCTATGGCTGTTATGAAATGCAATAGGTTAGTTGGCATTTTTGCAATCCAATTTGTGTTTCCAAATAAATAATCAGCTTTAATCTATATGTAAATCTTGACCATGGTTAAGAAGTATCTTCATCTTACCATAATTTAGCTGTTCCGCTTAACACTGGTATGGTCAGAAGTGGGATAAGGTGCATATGCAGGGCCTTGAGGAAGCAGAGGCAGTGGAAAGACTGATCTGTCTTAATTCAATCATCCAGCACAGTCAAGATACAAGTCAATAAATCCCTCCTGTTGTGTCAGAACTCTCCACATGTGAACAGTACAGTTGTCAAAAGGAAAGTATTGGAACAGTTTGCCATACTGTCAACTTGTGCTTGACTGTTAAGTTAGAGCTCTTAGTTTTAGTATTGGAAAGGCTTTAAAGCCACTGTCAGGTTTTATCTGTGTCCACAATGGAGAGGTATACTCTAACTTTTTCTGTAGTCACTGGGACAAGAAGATGGGAAAACCTCCCCAATGGGTCCAACAATAAGACTTGCAGAGTCCGGCCTACATTTGTCATCTTTCTCTGAAAAAATACAAGCCTTATGATGTCTTCTTATGAATAACAATGGTCACAAGTGTCATTTTTACCAGGTGGAAACCCAACCCTTGCTGCTCTGTTTCAGCTGCCCGTAGGTAAGAAACTGTTGCTTCCAGACTGAAGTATGGAGAAAAACTCAGTGTGACAACACTGGAGGTTGGAGATTGTCCCAGCACTGTCACATGGGGGTGTGAAGACAGCCATGTGTAATCTCTGACTGGAAACCCAACTAGCGCTTACAAAGAGTTCTCCTCTTACTCAGCAGCTAAGAGAAGTAGTGGGGGAGCAAAAAGACGATAAATATTCACTGCTGAATTTGGGACAATAAAATGAACCTGCGGTTTTGCAATTCGCAGGTTCACTTTTAAACTAACTTTGCATGTACAGTGCATCCTGGAAAGTATTCACGGTGCTTAAATTTTTCTACATTTTGTTATGTTACAGCCTTATTCCAAAATTGATTAAAATTATTATTTTCCTCAAAATTCTACAAACAATGACATTGTGAAAGTAGTTTGCTTGACATCTTTGCAATTAAAAAAAAAAAATCCCCCCCAAAAAAATCACATGTACATAAGTGTGCACAGCCTTTGCCATGACACTCAAAATTGAACTCAGGTGCATCTTGCTTCCACTGATCATCCTTGTGATGTTACTACAATTTGCTTGGAGTCCACCTGTGGTAAATTCAGTTGATTGGACATGATTTGGAACGGCACACATCTGTCTATATAAGGTCCCACAGTTAACAGTGCACGTCAGAGTACAAACCAAGCCATGAAGTCCAAGGAATTGTCTGTAGACCTCTGGGACAGGATTTTATCGAGGCACAGATCTGGGGAAGGCTACATAAATATTTCTGCAGCATTGAAGGTCCCAATGAGCAGAGTGGCCTCCATCATCCGTAAATGGAAGAAGTTTTGAACCACTAGGATTCTTCCTAGAGCAGGCCGCCTGGCCAAACTGAGTGATCGGGGGAGAAGGGCTTTAGTCAGGGAGGTGACCAAGAACCCGATGGTCACTCTGACAAAGCTCCTTCATTTCTCTGTGGAGAGAAGAGAATCTTCCAGAAGAACAACCATCTCTGCAGCACTCTACCAGTCAGGCTTGTATGGTATAGTGGCCAGACGGAAGCCACTCCTCAGTAAAAGGCACATGACAGCCGACCTGGACTTTGCCAAAAGGCACCTGAAGGACTCTCATACCACGAGAAACGAAATTCTCTGGTCTGATGAAACAAAGATTGAACTCTTTGGCCTGAATGGCAAGTGTCATGTCTGGAGTAAACCAGGCACCGCTCATCACCTGGCCAATACCATCCCTACAGTAAAGAATGGTGGTGGCAGCATCATGCTGTGGGGATGTTTTTCAGCGGCAAGAACTGGGAAACTAGTGAGGATCGAGGAAAGTATGCAGCAATGCAGCAATGTACAGAGACATCCTTGATGAAAACCTGCTCTGGCTACTGAAAATGTATCTTCCAACAGGACAGAGACCCTGAGCACACAGCAGTTCAGTTTTGGGCACCAGTTCTCAAAAAAGATATTGGGGAACTGGAGAAGGTGCAGAGAAGGGCAACCAAACTGATAAAAGGGATGGAGGAGCCCAGCTATTAGAGGAACTGAATTTATTCTCTCTTGAGAAGAGGAGATTAAGGGGGGTTATGATCAACATGTACAAATACATAAGTGGTCCATATAGTGAACTTCGTGTTGAGTTATTCACTTTACGGAGGATAAGGGGGGGCACTCTTTATGTCTAGAGGAAAAAAGATCTAATCTCCAAATATGGAATAGACTCCCTCCAGAGGTGGTTCTGGCAAGCTCAGTAGATTGCTTTAACCACTTCAGCCCCGACCAATTGGCAGCCAAAGGACCAGGCCCCTTTTTGCAATTCGGCACTGCGTCGCTTTAACTAACAATTGCGCGGTCATGCGACGTGGCTCCAAAACAAAATTGGCGTCCTTTTTTTCCCACAAATAGAGCTTTCTTTTGGTGGTATTTGATCGCCCCTGCGGTTTTTATTTTTTGCGCTATAAACAAAAATAGAGCGACAATTTTGAAAAAAATGCAATATTTTTTACTTTTTGCTATAATAAATATCCCCAAAAAATATATAAAAAAACATTTTTTTTTCCTCAGTTTAGGCCGATACGTATTCTTCTACATATTTTTGGTAAAAAAAAATCGCAATTAGCGATTATTGATTAGTTTGCGCAAAAGTTATAGCGTTTACAAAATAGGGGATAGTTTTATAGCATTTTTATTAATATTTTTTTTTTTTATTAGTAATGGCGGCGATCAGCGATTTTTATTGTGACTGCGACATTTTGGCGGACACATCGGACATTTTTGACACATTTTTGGGACATTTGTCATTTATACAGAAATCAGTGCTACGCGCGACCCACGGGCAGGCACATGCACGATCACGTACAGGTACGTGATTCTGCCTGCCCGTGCCATTCTGCTGACGTATATATGCAGTGGCCGGTCGGGAAGCGGTTAAGAAAGGCCTGGATTCTTTTCTAAACATACATAATATAACTGGGTACTAACATTTATAGGTAAAGTTGATCCAGGTAAAATCTGATTGCCTCTCTGGGATCAGGAAGGAATTTTTTCCCCAGCTGTAGTCAATTTGAGCATGCTTTGCTGGGGTTTTTCACCTTCCTCTGAATCAACTGTGGGTGAAGGATTGTGTATATGGGATTGTATGATTTTTTTTTTTTTTTTTTTGGTTGAACTAGGACTTGTGTCTTTTTTAACCTGACTAACTATGTAACTATGTATTATCTGTAATTTGATTTGTTTGTTAGTGAAGTTAAATCTGCTAGTCCATCTAGCACTCCCCTCCCCCCAGACTGACAATGCAGTTGTCCAAAGGTGCCCCTGCGCTCCATCATTCAGAGTAGGGGTACTCTAATACAGGAGGTGTGTTACTGGCCAGATCACCAGGTGAAACCAGAGGGGAAAACAGCCTAAAAAAAAAAGATTGCAGCCACCACGTCTAATAATTCGTATGCTGCAATATATTACATTTTCAGCTTTGGTTTAGTAAGACTGGATTCACACCTGTGCTTTTTGCATTTTGCAGATTTGCACTACAGAACATGTTCCATAGCAAACCATGTTAAATGGATTGTAGTGCAAATCTGCAAAATGCAAAAAGCGCTAAAAACGCATAGGTGTAAATCCAGCCTTTAAAGCAAAATAAATAAAATTGTAAATCTCCATTGTCCTTGCATCGTGTAAAATATGTAATTTGTACTTTTTGCTTACAAAGGCCTGATTCACACCTATGCAGTTGCAGTTTGCATATTGCAGGTGCATTTTGCGTTTTTCAATGCATATTTTTGATCCATTGAAGTCTATGGAACCAAAAACCAGAAAAAGTCCCTGGCCCTTTCCATAAAATGCACAGATGTGAACTAGACCCATAGGAAACCATGTTAAATGGACCGTAGTGTGTTTCTGCATAACTGAAAAGGCATTAAAAAATGCATAGGTGTGAACCCAGCCTTAAACTGGAGCACTCAGAATCTGGTGCAACTGTGTATGGTAGCCAATCAGCTTGTTCAATTAAGCTGTGATAGTAAAACCTGAAAGCTTTCCATAATCCTATTGGAAGGCCCAGTGATGTAACCCTCGCCTGTGCTGGAAGCCGGGGGGGCCGTGTCTTTTTTTTTTTGTTTTACTTTTTTCTTCTAATGGTTTATTGTAGATTAAACTTAGCCTTTTTATTTGGAGGGGGTAGCTAAGAAGTGGAGATTACATTTGGGCACTAGAGCAGTAAGCCTGTCACCATATGCGGTAAAGTATGTGTACTGTGGCCTCTTACTTTGTTGCTGTATTCCTGGTGCATTCATGTGTTGGGACAGCAGATATCAAAACACTGGTTTCAGATCAGTGACTTTGTAAATAGTAAAAGATAAGGATGACAACTTCCAAGCATGTACCTTCAAAATCAAGTCAGCTATAGCAGCTTATTCTTTTGAAGTGACATAAAGATTTTCTCACTATTTAGATGAGGCCCCAGCTTTCTGCCCCAGCTTTCTGCTCAATGCATTAACATCTATGCATGTTTATGGAATATCAGTTGGGTGTTCTGAACACCATTCCAACACCATCTCACGTCTCGGTCTGTCTCTAGAATAAAGGAATTGGAAAATAACGTCACTGTGCTTTATTACAAGGAGGCATGGCTTCCCAAACATCTATGTATAATTGAAAACTTTACATAAAAGATGTCAGGGCTCCAGCTATTTATGAGCAGCTCTTTTCTTTGTGCAAAGGTTTTGGCAGCCCTATGTGTGATTTGCCAATATACACATATGTACAAGCCACCTTATTTTTGAAGGCTTTTATATTGATATGTAATACAATTTATACTGTTTCATAATTTTTTTTCTGGGGTTTCCTTTGTCTGAAGTGCCTATAATAGTCCCCAAATTGCTGGAGTGTACTCTTTTTCAGGATGTTGATATGGGTTATGGTGGTGATCAGGATGCTGCTGTGGCATATGGTGGTGATCAGAACACTGGTATGGCATATGATGATGATCTGAATGCTGCTATAGTGTATGGCAGTGGCTGTCACAGCCGAGCAGAGTAAAGCCGCCTCCCCCTCCTCCTGCATGCACAGCACTGTGTAGACATAAAGAAGGAGGGGGAGGCGGCTTCACTCTGCTCGGCTGTGACAGCTGCTGCCGAGACTGATCAGAGCCACGACCACAGAGAGAAGGGGATTGTTGCGTCGGGTCCCAGATCACTGAGCCGACAGGTGTCACTCGGGTGTGGCTCGCACCTCCCCCTGCAATGCCACTGCCTTGGGCTCTCACTGTGTGGTCCGAGGTACATTATGGGTCTGTAGGGGGGGGGGTCTGTATTGTTAGGGGGTCTGTGCACTGTAAAGGGGTCTGTATTGTTAGGGGGGTCTGTGCACTGTAGGGGAGTCTGCACTGTAGGGGGGTCTGTGCACTGTAGGGGGTCTGCACTGTAGGGGGGTCTGTGCACTGTAGTGGGGTCTGTGCACTGTACTGGGTGGTCTGTGAACTATGGGGGGTCTTTATTGTAGGGGGGTCTGCACTTTAGAGGGGGTCTGTACTGTAGGGGGGGTCTGCACTGTAGCGGGAGGGGTCTGTACTGTAGGGGAGGATTCTGTACTGTAGGGGGGTCTGCACTGTAGGGGGGAGGGGTCTGTACTGTAGGGGAGAATTCTGCACTGTAGGGGGGTCTGTACTGTAGGGGAGGATTCTACACTGTAGGTGGTCTGTACTGTAGGGGAGGATTCTATACTGTAGGGGGGGTCTGTACTGTAGGGAAGGATTCTGTACGGTAGTGGGGGGTTGCACTGTAGGGGAGTCTGCACTGTAGGGGTGAGGGGTCTGTACTGTAGATGGGGGTCTGCACTGTAGGGGGGTCTGTACTGTAGGGGGGGGTCTGCACTGTAGGGGGATCTGCACTGTAGGGGGTCCAGAGCAGTGGGGGGCTGTGTAATGTAAATGGGTGCAGAGGTGCTGTGTGATGTAAAGGGGTCAAGAGGTACAAGGGCTGTGTAATGTAAATGAGTCCAGAGGTTCAGGGTGCTGTGTTATGTAAAGGGGTCCAGAGGTGCAGGGTGCTGTGTAATGTAAAGTGGTCCTTAGGTGCAAGGTCCTGTGTAATGTAAAGGGGTCCAGAGGTGCAGGGTGCTGTGTAATGTAAAGGGGTCCAGAGGCGCAGGGTGCTGTGTAATGTAAAGGGGTCCAGAGGTGCAGGGTGGTGTGTAATGTAAAGGGGTCCAGAGGTGCAGTTGTGGAGAGGGGGGTACACAGTAGTGGCAAAAAGATATTGAAGGATGCAGAGGTATGCAGGGGGCACAGTGGGGTGTTTTTACATTTTAAGGTGGGGGGGGGGGTGCCAGATATAGGATCTGCCCCGGGTGCCAAATGCTCTAGGTACGCCCCTGGCCACTGCCCTACTGACACCGACCACTGCCCTACTGACACTGTTCACACACCATCCACTGCCCTACTGACAAAGTACACTGTCCTACTGACTGACACCATCCATTGCCCTATTCACACCAACCTCCACTTTTACGGAAGGCCAAGTTCTTATTTTTACAGTGACAGTGTTAAAATACTGTTAATCTAGTCATACTTTATTAATACAAGAATGCTTTGATTTTATTTAAAGCAGAGTTCCACCCATTTCTGTGTTTATTAAAAGTCAGCAGCTACAAAAAGTGTTGCTGCTGACTTTTAATAAACAGACACTCACCATTCCCACAGTCCAACGATGCGGCCGCCCAAAGCCTTGCTTCACTCCTTCTCCTCTCCGCGGCGCCGGCATTGCAAGTGTGGGCAGCCGGCTGTGAAAGCTTGCGGCAGAGCGACTCCCGCATGCGCAGTGGGGGTCTGGCTGTGAAGCCACAAGGAGTCACAACTGGCTTCTCAAAGTAAACATGTTGAAGGCGGGGACCCAAACACCAGCGAAGAACTGGCACGGGTGAGGACAGTGGAGGACAGGTAAGTGTCCTTTTATTAAAAACCAGCAGCTGCAGTATTTGTAGCTGCTGACTAGGCATGAGCCGGTTTGGTTCGCACCAGAACCTGCGAACAGACCTAAACTTTGCGTGAACTTTAGAACCCTATTAAAGTCTATGGGACTCGAACGTTCAAAATCAAAAGTGCTAATTTTAAAGGCTAATATGCAAGTTATTGTCTTAAAAAGTGTTTGAGGACCTGGGTCCTGCCCCAGGGGACATGTATCAATGCAAAAAAACGGACGTTTTTTCAGGAACAGTGATTTTAATAATGCTTAAAGTGAAACAATAAAATTTCCTTTTCATACATTTTATACCTAGGGTGTGTGTATAGTATGCCTGTAAAGGGGCGCATGTTTCCCGTGCTTAGAACTGTCCCTGCACAAAGTGTCATTTCTGCAGGAAAAAGTTATTTAAAAGCACTCACGGCTATAATGAATTGTAATACAGAGAACAGTCATTGAAAGTCATTGATAAAAAAAAAAAAAAAAATGACATGGGTACAGGGACCCCGGCTATGGAATGCTCTACCAAACAACATCCGCATGGAAGAAAACCATCAGGCCTTCAGGAAAAAACTCAAGACCCACCTCTTCTAATACATGGCATCCCAACATGAGCAGTCAAGCGCCTCGAGGCGATTCAGTTCGCAGTTGCAGCGCTATACAAATCATTCATTCATTCATTCATTCATGGGGTTCCACCCAAATATCCATACCAGACCTGAAGGGTTTTAAGGAGAACTCCACGCCAAATAAAAAAAAAAATGTCCCCCCCAAAAATCCATACCAAACCCTTTATCTGAGCACGCAACCTGGCAGGCCGCAGGAAAAGAGGGGGGGCAAGAGAGTGCCACCCCTTCCTGAACTGTACCAGGCCACATGCCCTCAACATTGGGAGGATGCTTTGGGGGTCTGTGACCCCTCAAAGCACCATGTCCCCATGTTGATGGGGACAAGGGCCTCATCCCCACAACCCTGGCCAGTGGTTGTGAGGGTCTGCGGGGTCTTATCAGAATCTGGAAGAATCTGGAAGCCCCCTTTGTACCCCATACTCATTCACATAGGGTGGGGGGCCAGGATCTGGGGGCCCCCTTATTAAAGGGGGCTTCCGGATTCCATAGCCCCTTGCCCACAGTCCCTAACAACCAATGGCCAGGGTTGTTGGGAAGAGGCCCTTGTCCTCATCAACGTGGGTGCACCCACCCACCCCGCATGTTAGGGCATGCAGCCTGGTACAGTTCAGGAGGGGGGGCGCTCACTCGTCCCCACCCCCTTTCCTGACCGGCCGGGCTGCGTGCTCGTATATTGGTCTGGTATGGATTTTTCGGCATAGGGGTTTCCCCTTAAAATCCATATCAGACCGAAGGGCCTTGGAGGGGGAACCCATGCCGTTTTTATATTTAAAATTTGGCGTGGAGTTCCCCCTCAAGATTCATACCAAGCACAGTGGCTGGTATTGGCGGGGATCAAAGTCAGATCCCCATTCATTGAAGTCGGACGCATCTCTGACTTCAAGTCGCAGGGCAAAATCGGATCCAAAGTAGATTTCAAGTTAAAATCATTTTTTTTGCTAGAAAATTACTTAGAACCCCCAAACATTATATATATTTTTTTTAGCAGAGACCCTAGAGAATAAAATGGTGATTGTTGCAATATTTTACGTCACACTGTATTTGCTCAGCGGTCTTTTAAATGCAATTTTTTGGGAAAAAATTACTTTAATGAATAAAAAAAGAAAAAAACTAACCAGTAAAGTTAGCCCATTTTTTTTTTTTGTATAATGTGAAAGATTTTACATCATGAGAATCGTGAGAGAATCGTGATCTTTTTATTCTAAGCAAATAAATTGTGATTCTCATTTTGGCCAAAATCGTGCAGCTCTACCTGATAGCTGCCTGTAAAAGCAATCCAGCGGCTAAACAGCTGCTAGTATGGCTTTTACTACAGAGGCAATCGCTGGCTGAAAAAAAAAGATATCTGGATGATGCCTGCAGCTGCAGGTATCATCCAGATATCTTCACTATGATGTAAACCTAGGTGAAAGTGGTTAAAATCGTATATTCATTTTCAATTTGGATTTCAATTATTTCTAGCCTACTCCTAATTATTTGAACGATCGTGAAGTTAGTAAACTTACTTTGTAAAGCCCACCCACACATTCCTTAAATTTTGTAACACATATTTATAATGTCTTGTGTGTAGGTACCACTGTGTCACACATTTCACATATATAGAGGTGCTGAGAGGAGGAGTTTCAGGGGCAGCACAGTACTACAGAATATGTAGTCTTTAGAAATAGAAAGTAAACCAAAGAAATTAACAGAGGAGAAGGTGCAAAGCATGCAGGGAATTCAGGAAGTTGTGGAAAGAGATGACCAGCAGACAGGCAGAACTCACAGCATGTAAGGAAGTTTTCCTTTAGGCTTATTTGGGATTGTCAATGTTTAGCTATTGTTTGTATTGTTATTACAATTTTGATAATATAAAATTATTATGTATGTCGTGACTATAGAACTCCTTTAATGTCTGTACATATCTTTTGCTATAATACTTTAGCGATATATTTGAAACACTGTATGTCTTCATATTTCTGTGTTAAAGTGTCACTAAACTCTCATCATAAAAAACGATTAACGAAGTACTGTATTACACGCTCACTCAAGTACTATGAGATTTGTTTTCTGTAGTCTGAAAAAAACCTGGTTGATCCTGCTGCTCTCTATCTAGACCTCCTGTTCATGTCCCCAGTTCAACTAGGGATTTTGCCACTGTGGTGACAACTCTGCACATGCTCAGTTTTCAGTGAATTTGTATGCTGAGCATTTCCTTCCTATCACATGTGAGCAACCCATGTGACTATAGAGTCACACATGTGGGTGTATACACAGTGGTAAATAACAACCCACTCTCTCCCTCCTCGATGCCCACTAACCAGCTAAACACAATGGGGGCTGGATTTTTCATGTAGATTGATAGAGACTTCACCTCCTTCGTATTCTAAGATACAAGCTGGAGGGGCGTGACAGAAATCCACCCACACCATGGCATTGGCACAAAATAATAAGGATTTCATTTTAAATATATATTTATATGACAATTTAAAAGAGAATATTGATATTATGTATTATTTATTTATTTTTACTCTATTCCAAATGTTTTTTTTTTTGTGATGTGACCAAAAGCAGAGCACTAGAAGCTCCCCCTGCTTATGTTTCGCTGCAGACAGGCTGTAAAGAGCTGGGCCATGTAACAGCTGTATACTGATTAGGAAAAAGGTACTTGGATATCTGTTTTTATTAAAATAATTATAGTGCCATCATCCACATAGAGAAAAAGTAGGGACAATGTAAATGAAATAGTGTGTGTTGAGTATCACTTTAACAAAGTATTTGACGCTCATGAAACAAGGAAACCCATGTTACTGACATTACTGAATGCTTAAACTGTAGATTGCGCTGGTATGCATAGCCTTTTTAGTATAAGAGCTATCTCTGTTTCAATTCTTAATAAAAACCTTTGATTGAGAAAAAAAAAAAAAGAGCTATCTATGGTTCAGGGCTCTGCCATTGGAGTCAAACTGCTGCTGCTGCATTAACAAACACTGGAAGAGTGTCTTCTGGTCTCAAGGTGAGGACATCTGTGCTGGACCAAGTTGGCCAATGGGTGGAGACAGGGTCAGGGACTATGCCATTTTGGTAGCCAGGAAATTTTATTTTTGTCATTGTGATGCTGAAACGAAGTCCCATCATGCCTCTGCCTCTGGGTGTCATGCTTGTGGCTGTCAGAGTCTTGCAATGCCTCATGGGACTTGTAGTTCTCCAACAGCTGGAGGTCTGCTAATTGCATATCCCTGACATATACCAACAGAAAAATGAAAACTCTAGCTTGAAGCTGAATATTGAAGCAAAAGCTGTTTTTCTTTATTTTAATGTTTTTTTTCATTTTTGTTCTTGTTATTATTGGCTCGACTTCTTCTCTACACTTGTGAATGATTTTCCACGCAGGTCCCTAGCTAATTTAAGAGAGTGTTGTTGCTAGGCCTGAGCTGTTGTATACCTTTTTCTAGGCACAGTGTATCTCGACTGAGAAGTGATCACCTGAATATTGTAAGAAGGATTCATCATCCACAAGGTCAAGAACTATATTGCTTAAAGAGAGATACACTGCAACTTACAGCACTATAGATCTGTCTTGCTGCTCTTGCAGGCCAAGCAATTGCTAAAACTTCTCTTGAAGGATCTTTTAATACTTCAGAAAACCTTATCTATTTCTTTTCTTTTTGAGTACCCTGCAACACTAAACCATCTCTCCTAAAATTGTGTTTAGCAATAAAAAATAAAGCGACTAAAGTTACTGGAGCCCAACATTTTTTAACCTCTCCATTAACCAAAGACCAGGGATGAAGATGTTAGTCTGTCACACTACTTAAAGCACTTTCACACAGGCTTGGTCAGCTCCGTTCAGCAGGGGATCTGTGAGCAGACCCCCTGTTGAATCAGAGCTGAACGGGATGATTGTCAGTTTTTGTACATCCTATCCTGTTCAGTTTGTGTCTGCATTTACACAGCGGACAGGAGAGGACCTGTGATGGCTCTAGGGGCAGACAGATGTTAACAGACCTATGTCCATTTACATCAGGCTACCTTTGATGCGCCACGTTAAGATCCAGACGCAGAGACCTGGATGGACTCAGAAGTAAGCGGGTGTAAATGAACACCAGTCAGTTTACATAGACCCACATGGAGAGTCTGATCATGTCCACCTAAAAAAAAACAAGGAGTGGTCCTGTTCAGAAAACTGGTGTGAAAGGGCCCTCAGGGGGGTCATACTGCACCACTCCAATAGGAGGAGTGCTATACATATCTATTGCTGTCACACCCTAAAAAAAACACCCACAGTGCCCATATTCACATTTCACAATGCTGTGCTTTAGGCAATTTAATATCCACATTAGTCCCCCTATTTAGTTTTGGACATCTTGTCTGTTACTAGCTTGCATTGTGTCAGAAGTTCACGTCTACAAGATGAGACTGTGGTGAGGTTTAATGCTGAGGTGAATGCCGGGGCAAGTTTCAAGAAACCCTAATGTATTCTCTTCAATCCTATCAAGGAGTAATTACGTGGACATTATGTAGTCTGTGTGGGATAATAAGCACCATATTTATTTCTTAGATATGAAAAACTCCCTAATTAACATCATAGCTGCAGAGACTTTGAATAGTTGCTCTCAGATTACTCTAAAAAACCCTCTACTCTTTATCTAGCCTTCCCCCCAGCAGCTTGTTCACAAATCCCAGTACATAACAGTGGAGATCCATAATTACCCTTTAATTTACTTCTTCCAAAAGTAAAGGGAGTAAACAGTGTTTAATTATAAATTTTCCACTCTGGGCAGTTGTAATTAATGAGCTGAGGAATCCTGGTTTCTGCCTACATCAACCTTTCATTACTGCAGAGGTACCTGGAGAACACTAACACCGGAGAGGCAGTCATTTTCTATTAGCTGCCGAGCTGAAACTTCCGACCTCCCACATTAATCATGCAGTTGTTGGAGCTCTGGAATCATTCATTAAATGTAGGGTAGGCCATGCACAAGGAAGACTTCTACAGCTGAACATTCTTAGGCTTAGATTGCAAGTTCTGCTGGAGAGAGATTATTTATTAATTTAAGATCCAGCTTACATTGTTGGTACTGCTTCTACTACTTCACTACTTCCACAGCGATACCTGCAAAATTTCAGTAGTAACTGAGCATTGATTGGTATATACCTTTTACAATGCTTACTTTTAAATAAAATGAGTGTCAAGGACATTCCAGGCTAAACTAGTGCTAAAAATGCTCACCCACCTCCCCAACACAGCTGAATAGCCTGTGTAAGAAAGATGTATATACTTACTTTTCAGCCTGCATTGGTCCGGTCACATGATCTCTGTGTCAGTCAGCAGCAGCTGCAAAGTAGAGGAGAGAGGGATCAATATTGCCTGGGAATGCCTGTAAGCGGTGAAATCACCTATAGACTCCCATGGATCACCATTGTGGGTGGTCCCTCCTATCTCATGCAGCCACCGCTGACTGACATAGGGAAGCCGGATCATGTGACCAAACCAGAGCGGGCTGAAAAGTAAGTATATACATCTTTCTTACACAGCTTAATCGGCATATGTGTTAGGAGGTGGGGGAGCATTTTAAAGACTAGTTAGGTTTAGCCTGAAATTCTACTTTAACTGTAAAGCCTCATTCACACTTGCAAATAGGGCCACTTGTAATTACTCGTGGGATACTCAACGGGGATCCATGCGTATAGGTGTGGGTGAGAAGCCCCATTGAAAGAAATGGGAGCCTGATAGTGCCCACAGTTATTCATAGCCATTAGCATGTAATCACTCATCACAGCGATTACCTGTGGATGATCAGCCTTGGATGCAGATTGTGTGCATCCAGGGACAATGATCCAAAAGTAATCACAGATTAAGTAATTACATGAGAATGGTCGCAATAGCTATGCGTGCTGCCAGGCTTCTGTTGCTTTCAATGGGGCTTCCCACCCGCACCTAGTTACGGGTCCAAATGGATCCCCATTGAGTCTCTTACTGGTAATCACAAATGGTCCCATTTGCACATGTTGTATGGGCCTAAAACAGAAAAAGAGCTGCTTTGGTTATAGTGGACTACTAAAATGTTATGCTTACCAACTTATAGGGAACATCTAGAAATCTTAATTGTACTTAAGGATTTAATATTTTGTTTTACATTCCTCATGAAAATTAGCAGTGCACTTCCTGTGCCGTGAATCTGATCGCTCCTATGAGCAGTGTGGGATCATCTAAAGCACTGCTACATTTGACAGCTTTGTAAATACTGAGATTTGGTGATATCACTTCTGTGCAGATCACAGTTTTTTTCTGCCATAGAGAAAGCTGTATTGTAAAAACCTCCCTGTTCCTACTTCATTCTATTGGTCTTTGCTTCCTTCAGCTTTCCTGCTACTTTTTGAATATTCCACCACAAGTCAGCAGATCAAGTGAGCAGCACTAACATAAGGAAGCCCTATGCCTCTATTATGAAGAACACCTCTACACAGAGAAGAATGAGGCATGGCAGATCAGTAATGGTGGGAAGATCAGTTAAACTCTTGACTTATGCTTGCCTCTTTTGGGTACAGATTCCACATCTGAGTTCCTCTTATCGTGGCAGAATTATACAGTACATCATGTCATTGTGAAGCTCTGTTAAAAATTCTAGTATCCTGATTTTCATGCTGACCCTTTTTCTTCAATCTTTTATGCTGACCTTCATCCTTGTTTCAGGCCTGTTCCAGGTCTTGTTCTGGGTTTCAATAAATATTGAGACAAATGAACTTGCATAACAGAAAGTATCATTTTCCACAAGGAGGTCTGCAAAGCCAGTGCGAGTATTACCTTCTTGTTCAGTCATTTTTATTGGAGTAATATAATTAAGATGACACAAATTAGAACAATTGAAGCCAATGTAAAAAAAATGCAACAACAAATCCATGAACACCAGAAAGGAAAGCATACAGAAAAAAATAAAACAAAAAACGACATCATTGGTCCATTGGTATACAGAAAAACCCAACCCAGTGAAGTAAAAAACAAAAACAAAAAAAACTATAGAGGGTATGGTCTTAGAGCCTCTAGTATAGGAATAGTATACAAGAATCCCTGGGATATATAAGCAGGTGGCCAAATCCTAAAAAGATACTCAAGACCAACAAGTGGGGTTGAAAAGCAAAATGGCATCCAAGCAGATAAATAAGAAAGAGAAAAACAAGGAAAGTGAAAGTAAGTAGAAGAGAATAGTAGGGGGAAGGGGTCAAGAAAGGGTTTGTGTCCTGGGAGCAACCTGAGATTGTGGGCTGTTGAGTAGGGTACCTATGGTGTCCGGAGAAAGGCCATTTCAAAATGAGGGGGTATGTAGTAAATTACCCAAGGTCACCAATAACCAATAACCAAGAACCATTCTTCTGGACCTTACCAAGAAGGACTGCTTCAACTTTAGCATGGATCATGGAGCGAATGAGCCTGTTTTTGGTTTGTGTGAGTATTACCATCATGACAGGTTTGCTAGAAATAAATGGTTAGAATGAGCTGTTTATAAATTTTACATGCTCTTCGTTACATTTCATGCTATGATGTTCTGCTTGGTAATCATGAAAACAATGCACTGTCAGCCAATCAGATAACATTTTTAATTAATATGCTTCACCAATCTATTTACTGACATTTGAGTTCTTCTTATAGAACATAAAATTGATCTCTTAAAGAGGAATTCCAGGTATGGATATTTTATACATGGTTACATTGGTCCAGCTTGGACCAATGTAACAATGCATATAATATACCTGGCTGAAGCCCCTGGAAGCTGAAAATCGACATGGCTACTCCAGTGATCTCCACTTGCTTCCAGATCCCGTGGCAAGTGGCTGCCCTGCTGCATTCTGAACAGAGGAGGTTGGCTGCTCGGCATGGGTGCTGTCACTTACCCAACGGCTGAGCCTGATGTGCAGAGGCAAGGCCTCTCGTACAACCCTGGCTCAGAGACCACCAATGTTGTAACAGTGGCCTCGAGAGAGCAGTGGTGTACAGGTGCCTGAACCGTCTTCCGTGTGATGGGTGCGTCACTAGGGTGGACCAGAAAGCCAGACAGCAGGGGTTGGTGGATCAGCAGACTCTGGGCCGGTGGCAGCAGGTGACTGAAGACAGGCAGGTGTATGCCTAGCAGAAGAGACACCAGATGCATGGTCAGACAAGCTGGGTTGGTAACAGACAGTTAAATCCATACCCTGACCCAGGCCCTTTAGGTATGCGCCAGTTTACAGGCATACTATAGACACCTCCCAGGCACGATATTTCAAGCAATATTTAATTTTTATTGTTTCACATTAAGCATTATTAAAATCACTGCTCCTGAAAAAACAGCATTTTTTTTTGCATTGATACATGTCCCCTGGGGCAGGACCCAGGTCCCCAAACACTTTTTATGACAATAACTTGCATATAAGCCTTTAAAATTAGCACTTTTGAAAAAAAATGAAAATAGAAGCAGTCCTTGCTTTTAGGGCTAAAAATTCAGAAATAAAGCAGGTATAACCATATCATATCATATTTTTAAAAGCACCATTGCCATGTAATTTGAAATGCAACAATTGATTCGCAAATGTAAAGATGGAAAGTCTACACATAAGCGTAATTTTATCTGAAGCCCCCAACCTTGAAATTAATTGTATAAAGTTCCTCTGGTGACATCTTATTCATGCTTGTACTGTGTGCTAATTAGATGTTGATCTTCAAAGTGGAATTTTTGGACTGGCAGGTCAACAAGTAGCCACTTTGGTTTAGTGCTGCCCCCTTTTATACTGCTGCCCTAGGCAGTTGCCCAGTTAAGATAAATGTAGCCCTGGTTGTGCAGTATTGAAATGCATGCTATGATTATGTAGTTCAAGAAAATATCAGCTATAACAATCAAGGCTGCTTTTCACATTTAATGGCTTAGCCCAACCAAGCTGTCAGATTTGTTGCAACTTAATTGTCACTTTCTATACTACTGACTTCTTATGCTACTTTGAATTTCTCATTTTTTATTATTCTATATTTTCGTGTTTTAGTGCAGATAATTATAGTTTCAGTGGCTCAACATCTCCAGGTTAATTATGCTGTCAAGGGCAGATCAGTATTTTGCCAGTGAAATTATGGTTCTCATTATAAAAAAAAAATCTAATCAATATCTTGTGTTATTCCTGATCCAAACTGCTGTACCTAGATAATTTACACTGTGTGCATATGTATATATATTGCTGCAGACACCTTAGGAAGAGGTGAGCTGAAATTTGGAGATTCTCTCCTATTACTTTAACTTTCTGCTTTCTGGGAAAAAAGGCGAGCAAACAAATGTACCTGTATTTACTGTTTGATTGCCCTCGAAAAAAAGAGTTTAAGGGTAGTATATCGTGTTTTATATATATTATCTTTATTTATTACGTGAAGGGCTAAAAGTAAAAATGATCCCCTTTCATCAGAGATGGGCTTATACGCCTCAGCAAAATAGCGGACGTGGAGGAACTAATTGCAATAGCGCAAGACCATCCCTCTAAGTTCACAAATACATGGACCTGTTGGCTTCACTTCCAAACAACGCCCGAATACAGCAGACTTATAGGAGACCTCCCCTTATCAACTGCTTAGTTGAAACAGTTTTGACTGCGCACTCTACCACTCCCTTACCACCGCTGAGTGCATTTAGGCAGCATCTGTTCCATCACCGAGAGGCAGAGACTCGGGGGTGGAAGGGGAAGCCAGGGTGCCCCTAGATGGTTGGGCCACCCTGTACCTCTCACCCACTGCTTCCTTCCACCCCCTCTAATATATCCTGCTGTCCTACCCCATCCATTTCTCATGTCATTCCAGTAATCCCCTCCCGTCCCCACCCTTACCCCACCTGACTCTCTCTTCTTTTTTTTTTTTTCTTCTCTTTTCTTTCTCCCTCCCCTCAGTCTTCTCATTTCTCCCCTTTTTTTTCATCTTACTCTCTTCTTTCACTCCCTTACCCACTCCCCCTCACCCTTCGCTCCTCTCTAGGTCCTTTTCTTCACTTACTCTCCCGGAGACCCTCTCTCCCCCTTCATTGAACCCCATGCGAGGAGTTTGATGACCAGATTCTCAGCACCCCCCTCCCATCTTACACGTACTATGCCTGATTGACATCCGCTGAAGTCTATTCCCTTCAAATTCCTCGACCCTTTGAATTACTGGCCCCTACAGAATTGGAACTTTGGGTCATTGCATGGCACCCTATACTCTGAAAGATTTTCCAATGCACATGGGCCCTGATTACTCACTCCCGGTTCATACCTTTGTTGCCTTTTGTAAGTAACCTGTCTGTATTTTTTCTATTACTGACATGCGGGTCTGTATAGTATTTACGGTAAAATGTACCTTGCTTCCTTTTTTCCCTCTCAGAGTTCGATAGCTCAAGCTCCACTTTACATACACGATTTAAAAAGTCAAAGGAGTGAATTAAAGTTTGCCCACAGGAGAATGTACAGAATTTACAGAGTTTCAATCAGAGAGAGGGAGTCTAAAGGCATACAGCTGCTGCTAGCAAATTCATAATGCTCTGGAAATCCTATGTCATGCACCTCTGAGCCTTTTGTCACCCAAACTTAATTTTTTTTTCTCACATTTTCTGAAATCAGTGACCTTGGAAAATAAAATTCTATTAGTTCTAATTTTGCATGTCATATGATATTAGCACATCGATATATCAAGTGGAAATTATCAATGTATCACCCTCTAGTGTGCTACTAGTGTGAGAGTAGTAAATCCTATCTTGACTCATACCTATCCAGTGAGTCTGTAGTTGGTCAGGGTTATTAGAGTTCAGGGTAGCATGACTCATACAGACAGCTCTCCTGTGGCCCCCCCTGGTTCTAGAAAATTGGAGAACATTCTAGAGACTAGTGGGCAGAGGCTAGGAGGGTTGCTCTGCATATTTAGGGGAACTTAGCCAATCCCAAGGCAGTGGGCCTGGCAGGGGACTAAGAGAGCACTTAAATACAGATAAGTCCAAATCGAACATGGGCTAGAACTAAATGATCAGTACACCTACATCCAAGTATCACACCTATTAGCATCCATCCCTAATCCCTCCATTACATTACCTTCTTAGAGGGTATTTCTATATCTCACAAACCCTAATACCTCAATCAAAATCCTCTCCCTATTTTATAATTTCTTAAAACAAAAGTCAATATTTACCAAAACGTCCTCTATGAAAACATGGGAAATAGACCTAATGACTTCCTACACGCCTGATCAATGGTAAACATCACTTACATCTACATACGCAGCCACCAAGTTAATTTATGGGAACTCTCCCAGAAAATACTCCTAAAGTGGTACTTAACATCAACAAGACTTAATCATCCCCACTATGCTGGAGACAATGTAGTAATAGAGACTCGATGTTCCACATATTGTAGGCATGCCCACTACTGCAAACCTTTTGGTTTGCCATTTTTAAGATGGTAGAACTGGATCCCAGCTTCCCAAAAATCCAAGGCTGGCCATATTGTCTCTAGGTATAGAAACAGTTCCACCTCGACTAAGTAACATCGCTTCTCACATTTTCCTAAGTGCTAGACTAGAACTAGTTAAACATTGTTGTCCCTGATTTTGTTGCTATCAGGTTGGATATCCCATAATTCCAATCCCCCCAACAAAACATAAAAAACATAGCTCAAGGACTGGTCAATGTGTTCGGATGCAAGCTAAAGTTGTTGTGTGCCTGGCTGTGCAGCAGTGGGGAACCCTCTCTTTTGCAACCCCTACGGGGGTAGTACTACAGCAATAAAAATATATTAAAGTAAATTTAACCACTTTAAGACCAGGCCTCTTTTTTAGATGTGGTGTTCACAGGTTAAAAACATTTTTTTTTGCTGGAAAATTACTTAAAACCCCCAAACATTATACATTTTTTTTCTAACATCCTAGATAATAAAATTGCGGTTGTTGCAATACTTTCTGTCACACCGTATTTGCACAGCGGTCTTACAAGCACACTTTTTTTTAAAAATACACTTTTTTGAATTAAAGAATAAGACAACAGTAAAGTTAGCCCAATTTTTTGATAAAGTTATAGTGATTAAATTGATACCCAACATGTCACGCTTCAAAATTTTGCCCGCTCGTGGAATGGCAACAAACTGTTACCCTTAAAAATCACCATAGGCGACAATTAAATTTTTTTACCGGTTGCATGTTTTGCATTACAGAAAAGGTCTAGGGCTAGAATTATTACTCTCGCTCTACCGATCGTGGTGATACCTCACATATGTGGTTTGAACACCGCTTTCATATGCGGGCACTACTCAGGTATGCGTTCGCTGCACACGAGCTCGGCGGGACGGGGCGCGTTTAAAATGTATTTATTTTTTTTCTTATTTATTTTACCTTTTACTTTTTATTTTTACACTGTTTAAAAAAAAATAATCTGTCACTTTTATTCCTATTACAAGGAATGTAAACATCCCTTGTAATAGAAAAAAATCATGACAGGACCTCTTAAATATGAGATCTGGGGTCAAAAAGACGATATCCGTCCCCAAATTAGGGACGTACATCGGCGTGCGGCGGTCCGGAAGTGGTTAAGTGCACACAAATATACAGTATTACACAATTTTTAATGCAACTATTAAAGTGGCTTCCACTACAACTTCAGCTTTTTGTAATCTATATAGCACAGGCAGCTGATCGCTGCCAGGGGAAGTTCACTCACTGTTTCAGTTGCCATAGAAATCATCCTGCAATGTTGAGTGACGTCAGCCGCACTTGCGCATTCCGTATATTGTTTAACGGCACACTATGGGGTTTATTTACTAAAGGCAAATCCACTTTGCACTGCAAGTGCACTTGAAAGTGGACTGAATGTGCACTTGGAAGTAAAGTCGCTGTAGATCCGAGGGTGACATGCAAGGAAAATAAAAAACATAATTTTAGCTTGCACATGATTGGATGATAAAATCAGCAGAGCTTCCACTCATTTCAGATCTACCCCTTAGATTTAGAGCGACTGCACTTCCAAGTGCACTTACAGTGCAAAGAGGATTTACCTTTAGTAAATAACCCCCTATGTGTGCCGTTTCTGTATCCTCTGCATGCCGGATCATCATCTTCCACTGAGAATTTCACAGAGGGAAGCCTCGCGATGCTGTACTCTGATCCTCTCCTTCCTGGTTCTTCCACCTTGTGACAGTATAAGACGTCATGCGCATGTGCGAGATTTGGACAGGGAAACAAAGTAAGTGTAAAGGTACACGTCTTTCTTCTTGTATTCTAAGTGCCTAGGCCAGGGATGGTAGGAGCGGAGGTCCCAGTTCACCGGTGGTTAACACACACACACATACACGGGTTTGTAAGTGGAAGTGGTTACAAAGTTTAATAGACAATACGTTCCTCTTTTATGGGAAATGCAGAGGGAGGGGACAGCTCTCCCAAGAACCAATGAGACATATACACATATGCATACATTAACAACTTCTTGTCACGTGACAGTCTTCAGTTAAAATATGGAATATGGGGCATAGGTCAGTCATGTGCTGGTGGTTAATTCGCAACAGGAAATATAAGGCAAATGTTAGAGTATGACAGTTAATTTACACCTGCTGACTTGACCACAGAACTCCTGAGTCACTGCTTAGCTAGTTTCATATCCTCTGGTGAAGTACAGAGTTAGAAACCACAACACAGATGCATCCTGATGTCAACATACTGGTCAAAACCGTTTTTCTGCAGAATATACTTACAACAGTTTTGTTCAAAAGCAGAAAGTTAAGCATATTCATTTCAACCCCTATCAAAATGGTATATCATTATAAGTAGCCCCCTTATAATCCTCTCTTTGATCATTCTGATTCAACATAATGATCATATCTAATGTCCTCAAAATTCACTATTCTTCTTCTTCTTCACTTGTCCTGATGATGGAAAGATTCTGTTTAGTTTCCAGGTAAAATCATCGTGTCCTCCAGGGAGATTTGTCCTATGCCTTCCTGAATATCTTGTAGATTTTGTTGTTGTCTTGAAGGGAGTGTATCCTCGGTTACTGTTAGGGGCTCTGGAGTTGGGGGGAGCTGGGGACACTTCTTCAGTCGGCTGGCGTGGATCCAGGTGTTGCCTAGGTCCGTCAGTACCGCGGTCCTGGATACCTTTTCCACCTTCCACGGTCCGGAGTAGATTGGTCCAATTCTTTTCCTGTGAGCCAGCTGCTTAATCAGTACTTTGTCCCCTGGGATGAAGGGGTGGGTTGGTTCTGTTGAAAGAGGAAAAAAGGTGACAGAAACTTGTTCATTTATTTCATGAAGCATACTTACCAGACTTTTCACGTACACTTCCTGTTGGGAATAAACGTTAATGTCAGAATTTGGGTCTAATGGGGGTAATTCTATATTTGCAGGGATTCCCATTAGAATTTCAAAAGGGGACAATCCTGTCCTAGAATGGGGGGTGGTTCTTATCTGAAAAAGGACAGAAGGTAAGTGTTCCAACCAACCTTTTAGAGTACCTCCTGTAGCTTTTTTTAATTTGTCTTTGATGTTCCTGTTCATTCTCTCTACTACTCCTGCACTCTGGGGATGATAGGGAATATGTAGTTTCCATTGCATCCCCAGAGATTTGGCTACAACTTGGGTCACTGAGGAACTAAATGCGGGTCCTCTGTCGGACCATATGGTTGTGGGTATCCCGAACCTACAGATCCAATAATTTAACAAGCATCTCGCTGCTATATTTGCGGTTTCTCCGGTACAGGGAATTGCCTCAACCCAAGCTGACCATTTGTCAACGATTACGCAGAGGCACCTCAAGTTTCCCTTTTGCTTTGGTAGGTGTGTGAAGTCTATTTGTAAATCTGTTAATGGTCCCAAGGGTGGAGGTAGATGGCCATGTAGGCCATGTCTTTTTCCTTGAACATTGTTCTGGGCACAAGTTAAGCAGCTTCTAGTTAGAAGCTTAGTTTGTTTTTGTAAATTATTTGTGCAAAAAGATTTTGAATATATATTTACAAGAGGGGCGGGTCCTATGTGTCCTGGGCCATGGAGGTAGGATAAAATTAGGATACAATTAGCTTCAGGTATACCCAGGATCTTCCCCTCTTTTGTCCAAAGACCTTCAGAGTCTTTGGTCAAACCTTCATTTGCCCAGAAATGGACATCTGTATCTGTGGCCATTGACTGCATTTGGGCCACAACAGTTTTGAAATCAGGGGATGAGAAGTGCTCTTTAAAGAAGATTGTGGTAGGGGCTGGTGAATTGGGTGAACTGGCAGCAGCCTTTTTTGCTTCTCTGTCTGCGAAAGCATTTCCTTTTGATACTATACTATTGTCTGATGAGTGGGCTTTTACTTTTATAACAGCAACCTTTTTAGGGAGCAGAATTGCTTGCAGTAGATTAAGGATCTGCTCTGAATTAGCTATCTGTTTGTTGTCTGCTGTTTTAAATCCTCTATTGGCCCATATCACACCAAAATCATGTACCACTCCAAATGCATATCTGCTGTCTGTATAAATGTTGACTTCCTTGTTTGTGAACAGAATACAGGCTCTGGTCAGAGCTTCTAGTTCTGCTACTTGGGCAGAAACAGGGGGCAATGGTTTTGCTTCTAACACTGTATGTGGCAACTGAACTACAGCATAGCCAGTTAAAAATGTAGAGTCAGAGGGACGGGAACAACTACCATCTACAAAAACATTTTCGGCATTTATAATTGGAATGTCAGAAAGATCAGGTCTTGGTGAAGTGACTTGTTCCACTTTTTCTACACAATTATGTGTGTGATCAGGTTCGTGTGGTAAACGTAACATGGAATGTAGTAAACGTACAACTGGATTGCTATTCGGAACATATTTAAGTACCAAGTTGTCAGTATTTAACAAAGTGATCTCGTATCCACTGAGTCTTTGGGAAGTCATGTGTTGTGTGTTCATATTCTGTATGAGGTGGGTAACTGAATGAGTGGTGTACAGTGTCATTTTGTGTCCCAATACTATTTTGTTGGCATCCTGTGCAGACATGGCACAGGCAGCGACATTCTGAAGACAGGACGGCATGCCCTGGACTTGGATAGGGAGTTTTCTAGATAAATATGACACTGGGCGATACCCCGAGCCATGAGATTGTGCAAGTACTGCAGCAAAAGATTTTCCTGAAACTACACAGTACAACTGGAAGGCTTTACCATAATCTACCAATCCCAGGGCGGGGGCGGTGGACAAACTCTTAATAAGAGCATCAAAAGCATTTTTTCTGTCTTCTGTCCAGTCTATCAATTTAGGGGCGTTTGACCCGGCAGCCTCTCGTAGGATACTATCATAATGAGAGCAGTCAGGAATCCACTGGCGGCAATATACAATTGCGCCCAAAAATGACAACAAAGCTGCTTTGTCTTTTGGAGGACTGAGAGCTTGTAAGGCTGCGGCACGTTTGGGGGACACTAGCCTGGTCCCCTTGTCCAGAATACATCCTAGGTATTCTACTTGTGGTAGACACCACTGTATTTTTTTCCTTGAGGCTAGGTGGCCGGCTTCGGCCAGATGTTCTAACAGTAATGTTGAATCGACCGCACAATCTTCAGCAGAACGACTGCACAAGAGCAAGTCGTCCACATACTGTATTAGTACCGACCCATGCTCGGAAGTCCAAGACTTGACAGTCTCGTTGAGTACCATGGAGAAGGCGGCGGGGCTGTCTACATACCCTTGCGGTAAACGCGACCAAGTTAACTGACCCGCGCCGGCCCATGAGAAGGCAAATATAGGCTGAGCCTCTTCGGCAATAGGAATGCTAAAAAATGCGTTTGCCAAATCAATCACTGTGTAGCATAGGGAATCTGCAGGTATGCATGAAAAAATGAATGTTATATCAGATACCAAGGGCGGGAGGGGTAGTACTTGTTTATTAACTGCCCTTAGATCTTGGACTAGCCTCCATTCGCCACTGGTCTTTTTTACGGGGTAAATGGGCGTGTTCCAGGGGCTGATTACTGGTTTCAAAATGCCTAAGCGTATGTATTCTTCAATCTGTGGTGCAATTCCATTGGTTTTCTCTGGGGGCAAGGGATACTGCTTGTGGTATTGTGGCTGTGCATCTGGACGTAATTGGGGAGTGTAGGGTGTGCAGTTGATAAATCCTACGCTACCTTTGTTTTCTGCCCAGATTTTGTCTACCCTTCTTTGTCAAATTTAATAGTGATATTTAGACTGGACAACAGGTCCCTTCCCATAAGGGATACAGGACAGGAGGCCAACACAGCAAAAGACTGATCGCACAAATGTTGCCCCTCGGGAGTGGTTACAGGTAATGGTGGAGTGATGGGATGGGTAACAGGGGTCCCATTTATACCAATAGAGTTTCCCTCAGTACATTGTGGTGTGTCAAAAATTACATTATTCACTGAACTTGATGAGGCGCCCGTGTCGATCAAGAAACAGACACGCTGCCCATCAACATTTAATACAACTTGGGGAAGACTCTTCCATGAAAGGTTATAACACACTAGACTGAGGGAAGGGACATACTCTAGGCATCCCTATAGGGGGTTTGGCTGCTGGCGGTTTGATGGCCACTGCATAATCTTTTAAACATTTGCTCCATGAGTGATAACAATCTTTCATGTATTGAGGGTCATTAGATTTACACGGGGGGTAGGAATGCTTATGCGTCTGACAAATTTTGCTAACTTTCTTCCAATCTTCCTCTGAACAAGGACCTTGTGGTCCCGGATCATGAATACCTAACTGGTGGCATCTTTCCTGGACTTGAGCCCAGAAAGGTTCCACCTGTGGTCCAGGTAGATTGTTTTTAATATATTCATACGGGCACGGGATCCCTATGTCTGATCCTGGGGTGGCCGCAGAATTCCCCATCTAACAAAGTGGGCAGGGTATGCCTAGTATGTGGGCACAAGTGATAACAACCCGTTTGGGTAATCACTGCTTGGTCCGTCAAATCAGATGGACTAATGGGACTGTGAAGGTTTACCCTTAGTACTCGATTTATGGTTCCTTTCTTTGTGGCGGGATATATTCCTCTTACCCCTAATCTACAAGAATAGCCCCCTGGTCTATTGGTTAATAGAACCCACCTATTTTCTATTTTAAAAAACAGTAATCCTATAGTACAATGTGGACAAGATAGAGCTATATCGCTACAATCAGGTTCTTCGTATTCCGAAGTCATTAAACTCTTATACTTTATACAACATGCAATTCTTTAAAATTTTTAGGTACTTACGCTGTTCTGTAGAAAAAGAAGTCTCACATATACATATATATATATATATCTTAAACAAAACTTTATACTTATTTCTATAGGTCTTATACTGTAAATCTTATGAACAGAATTAATTTAAATGATCATTATAAAACCATACATTTGTTCAATTTTATAGTGCACTTTTTGTTTCTCAAAAAAACTTAATGGGCGTCCGCTCAACCAAACCTTTTATCACGGGCGTAATCTGCTACTTCCCGGTGATTAAAATAATAATCTCTTTTACAATAGTTTTTTATAGTCAGACCAACCTAGTCAGACTCTCTTTAAATAGCCAAATAACCTACGTAACTACCTGCGTGTCCTTTTAACCTCCCGGGGGACCAGCCTAGTCCTCCGCGAAGGCACAACAACCTCTTTAAACTAAATTCGTGGCGATTATCTGGACAGCGTAAGCATTTACACCCATTCACCTTAAAAGGTAAAAAAGGGCAAAATCACTTACCTGTCACAAGATATCCCACTTCTGAACACCAGTTGTAAAGGTACACGTCTTTCTTCTTGTATTCTAAGTGCCTAGGCCAGGGATGGTAGGAGCGGAGGTCCCAGTTCACCGGTGGTTAACACACACACACATACACGGGTTTGTAAGTGGAAGTGGTTACAAAGTTTAATAGACAATACGTTCCTCTTTTATGGGAAATGCAGAGGGAGGGGACAGCTCTCCCAAGAACCAATGAGACATATACACATATGCATACATTAACAACTTCTTGTCACGTGACAGTCTTCAGTTAAAATATGGAATATGGGGCATAGGTCAGTCATGTGCTGGTGGTTAATTCGCAACAGGAAATATAAGGCAAATGTTAGAGTATGACAGTTAATTTACACCTGCTGACTTGACCACAGAACTCCTGAGTCACTGCTTAGCTAGTTTCATATCCTCTGGTGAAGTACAGAGTTAGAAACCACAACACAGATGCATCCTGATGTCAACATACTGGTCAAAACCGTTTTTTCTGCAGAATATACTTACAACAGTTTTGTTCAAAAGCAGAAAGTTAAGCATATTCATTTCAACCCCTATCAAAATGGTATATCATTATAAGTAGCCCCCTTATAGCAAGGGTGGAAATTATGTCCACAAACGATTCAGCAAACAGGAGTAACAATGTAGTGGCCAATACCCGGAAGAGACAAGATACTAAAAAAGCTAAATAAGGTATTTTCAAACCTCGTTTTTGGCCTATTTTAATGTGTGTGGCTTTGCAATACTTTACAGCATCTATATATTAAAAAATAAAATAAAAAATCGGACAGGGTTTACTTCCTCTTTAAAATATGAGGTTATGCCAAATAAATAGATAACCAATATGTCAAGCCTTGAAATTGCGCATTCCCATAAAACAAACATCAAACCAAAAATTGGCCATAGCCGGCACTTTGAAAACTCTTACAGGTCATCAGTTTAGAGTAAACCATGAATAATGCCCCTTAAATTATTGCTGTAACTGCTATGTGCACTGCAATATGTATAACATATATAATGTAGCATATATAGCACATTTGTTATTTACATGCATTTACATACAGTATGTTCTATTAGCTACTTCTCAGGGCCACAGAGGTTGGGGAAAGTGACAGCCAAATCTGAAAGTGATGTAATACAATACACATTGCTTCCAGGTTCTTACTAGCTAGAGAAAATCAGCAAATATACATTTGCTGGTCTGCCTCCTTTCTACTCAGTGACATCTGCCATGCCAGTCCCAGCCACAGCAGGGGGATCATGGAGCCTGGTGTGCAAGGTGGAGGGGGGGGGGGGCGCACGTTCGGGGGGGTCCATGTAAGCTATCCAGCAGCTGATCTGCCACCGGAGTGTTTCCATATAAAAGCCAACAGTCGGCTTGTGATGTTTACAGGTGTATATAGACCCTTTTGTTTCCAACGTATGACATATGTTGGCAGTGAAAGAGTTAAAGCAGATCTCCATTCCCTGCCACTGTCCTTTCACCATGTTTTTGCTACACCCCATCTGAGACCGTTTTTAACTGTTTTAAATCTTGTGTTTCCGTTTTGAATGTCATATTACTCATAACAATTACAGAAAAAAATATTTATTAAATTAGGAGTCTTTTATTTATTTTTAATGTTAAGTAATGTTGTTCATCTCTTTTTATTGTCATTATATTGCATGCCCTATGTTCTGTGTACCCCCGGTAGCTGTTTCCCTTCATCTTACCTCTGATACTGTGTATTAGCTTTAGTCCATTTTCATGTAACTAATAGCATGCTTCTAGATGCTGCAATTCTGTAAATGAGTGAGTTTTATAAACTATATGAATTTGCAAAAAATATGCAGGCAACCACTGGAAACTTATAAAAATTATCATTGCCTGGCCTACTCTGGCTTTTATACTCTGATAACCAGCCTAGAATAAGCATGCCACAAGTAAAACCTCCAAGCAGTTTCTTCTTGTACTGGGATCTCAGTGCTACATGATTTGGGGCAGATCAGCATATTCTCAGCACAGATGGTATATTCGAGCCTGCATTGCAAATTACACTGCCCCAGGTTCAGGGTTCCTGGGGTGATTCCAAGCATTTCGAAAGTCTCACAGAGCCTGCAGTTTTTTTTTTAATGAAAACATAAATGAATTGAACAGTTAGAGTTTTGCAACAACCTACAAAGAGACCCTGTCAGGTCACTAAAATGATTATAATGTAATGCTTTTCTAAGAGAAGCGATAGTATCCTCAACTCGCTGGCAGCCTGTGAATCCTATCTCCCGTTTATTCTAGCATTGCAGCCTCTGTTAATGTCTTTGCCAATTGGGTTTGATTATTGGATGCCACTGTTCTTTCTACTGACCTTTACATTCCTTCTATTGACCTTTGTAGTGACAGGAATAAACAGTGATGGGTTCAGAGGGTGTATGTAAGCAGGGGTTAGTACTCCTTTTAGTGAGGTCCCTCTCCTGGGTAGAGCTGGTGGGTGGAATTGAGCATCCCTGTGTATTCTGGGGTAGGAGGTATGTAAGCCTGTAGCTTGATTAAGAGAACCCTTTGGGTAGGCCCATGTAGCCTCAGGAGGAGAATCCACCTGTGGAGGACCTGTTTTGAGGAGTACATAATCTATATCTACCCTATCTCATCCCTAGCATTAAGTAGATGGAAGGTGTCTCTAGCCAGCTTGGTGGGGCCTGGGGCTGCTAGCACTTGGCATAGTTTTAAGAATAGGGTATGTCACCTGGAGAGGATGTGTCAGCCTCACTGCCTGGAGCAGTGCCAGGAGGCAGAGCTGAGGAAGGAAGAGGATGTGTTCAGGTTGAGATCATGCAATAGTCATCTGGCAGTGTGACACATGATATGACTGCAATGTATTTGTGGAAGAGAGCTGCCAAGGAGGAGGTTAAGCCCCAGGTTGCTATGCCTATTTACAGGGGAATCACTGTGGAAAGCATTCTATGGTGGTCCCGCTAATAGGATTCTCCCTTTGTCGGAATAGGGTGAGCAAGAACATAGTGCCGTAGTGCCAGTATGTCCTAGCTGTGGGAAAATGACTGCAACCATTGCACCCTGGGCATGCTGTAGGGAGATGCTGTGTGGGAAGATGACCAGCAGTAAGGAGGGGCCTGAGAAACAGCTGGGGGTTGAGCCTCTGGGCTCTCCTAGTCCAATTCCATTTGCTGAGAAGGAGTGGATGACCAGTTCCCCCCAGTAACACTTGGGTTGAGCCCGTCTGTGGAGAGCCCCAGATGAGGCTTGGGAAGAGACATCCACTCTAATGCCTGTTGTGCTTGTGCTGGAGGATTGGGAGTCAGAGGATGAAACAAGGGACCCTATAGATCTGAAGGTTGCAAGTATCGGAAAGTCACAAAGGGAGGCTGCTGAGGTATCCAAGGAGGCTTTGGGAGCTTTAAGGGGAGCTTTAAGGGGAGCTCAGCTGCCCCAGGTGGGTAAGGAGAGGTTTCACAATTGTAAGGTGCCCAATCCATATACGGATATGTGTGCAGTGCTATTAGTGGTTTAACAGACATGGCTCAGTTTAAAACACACAGGGAGATCACCTAACTAGACTGGAGTATCCTGCAAATAGGTAAATATATGCTTCTTTCTTCTACAGGTTAGTTAGTATAGATGGTAGAAGGGAGGTGGGAGCAGTAGTTAGTAAGAGTCCAGAACTCTACTTTAAGTAATCAACCAGGTATAATATTTCTATACCATGATGTTATTGTGTATGTGTCATGTTCATTTGCATATGCTTTTATATTTATGGTTAAGTTAGAGCCATGCGATTCTCTTCTAGTGTTGTGACAGCCCCAGTCCCAGGGACATGCCAGTGTTAACAGCTGGGAGTGCACGCAGGGGTTAGTACCACTTTTAGTGATGTCCCTCTCCTGGGTAGAGCTGGTAGTTGTGCATCCCTATATTTTCTGGAGTGGGAGGAGTCTGGGGCAGGTGAGTAACAGGAATAGGCTACCCCCGGTATACAACATGTAAGCCTGTAGCCTGAGTAAGAGAACCCCTTGTGGTAGGCCTATGTAGACTCAGGAGGAGAACCCACCTATGAGTTACCTGATTTGAGGAGTACGGAAGAGATGGCTGGACAATCTGTGATCATA
>CM053029.1:120989230-121014583 GCA_028564925.1 Lithobates sylvaticus | reverse complement strand
CATACCATCTTCTCTACATATTATAACAGTGTGTCACCTGTCCTATCCATGGATAATAGGGACAGTGCTAAAAGACTAACTGTTTACATTGTATTCCTTTTGCTGGCTAAAATCTGGAACGAAATATTCAAAAATATGAAAACGCGATTTTGGAGAGATAGAGAGCCAAGGGTTTAAAACTTCTTTCTGGTGTCCATTGCCCTAGCTTGGGAGATTCACCCATTGTATTGGTGACCACTGTAACTGGGATAGAAAGTGAGGGAAAATCCAAAATAGTGTGTAGTCACTAGAACAATTGTCACTGGAACAGGAATCTTTAAATGAAGACCCTTATTTGATTGTTAACTGTGGGGATTCCCTTGACATTGGAAAGGATTTCCCTTACTATCCTTTTGTGCCTACAGGACAGGAAATAAATCTCCCCAATGGGGCGCAGATGGCAAAAAGAAATTCCTGAAGGAAATTTTAACCATTTCTTACGCTATCAAAAAAAAAAATTGGCTTTAGAAATAGTTTAAGTTGGAATGAACAGCAGGAGAACATGTAACATCATTGAACAGTCCTGTGGGAGAGGTTTGCTGGCCATCAAGGCTGTTGCATTGGACTGTTGAATAGTGGGTTGGGGCTTAGTTTTAAGTTAAGGCCTTTGTATAGAGGGATCCCAGATTGAAAGGACTGAACAAGTGCACAGAATATGATTTTAGGATTTACATTATGAGGTAGAGATGGCAGGTCCCCTTTATTGCAAGGATCCTTTGGAATGTTGAATCACCGCTCCTGAGTAAACATATAATATTTAGGGCTCAGTTACACATAAATCATTTAATTGCCTAGTAGCAGTAGCATGAGATTAAATCTTTGCATACAATTGCTTCCTTTTAAATCCTCTGATGAAATCAATGTAGTGCCAAGCAAAACAACAAAAGGTTAATCTCATGTCACTAAATATAGTGCCATTGTTGAACCATTCTTCAAGGAGCAAGAGCTTATATTTGCAAACAACTCTGATAGCACCCGGGTTTACCTACTATAAGGGTATGCGCTTAAAGTATTCTTTGGACAGTAACATCCTCACATCCTTCTTAGAAACAGAAGGTATCATTATCAAGTCCTAATATTGATAGACACTTCTCTCAGAGCTGCTATCATTATAAAATTTGCCACCAGAAAAGGTATATTAGAAGAGATTCACCTGATGTGCACTAATGCCACGTACACACGAGCGGAATTTCTGTTGAAATCTTGGATGGTTTTTCAGGCGTAATTCCGCTCAAGGGTGTCAACCCAAAATTTGAGATTTGATAGCAAGAAATATACAGCTACACTCCACTGCAAGGGAAAACTTTTAGTATTCTCAAAGGTGGACTTTAAGGCCCCTTTCACACTGGGGCGGTTTGCAGGCGCTATTGCGCTAAGAATAGCGCCTGCAAACCGACCCGAAACAGCTGTTGCTGTTCCTTCAGTGTGAAAGCCCGAGGGCTTTCACACTGAAGCGGTGCGCTTGCAGGACGCTCAAAAATGTCCTGCAAGCCGCATCTTTGGCTCGCTATAGGAGCGGTATATTTACCGCTCCTATAGCGCCCGGTCCCATTGAAAACAATGGGGGAGCGCGCCGAACCCGCCCGCAAAACGCCGCTACAGCGGCGGTTTGCGGGCGGTATTGACCCTTTTTTCGGCCGCTCGCGGGGGGTAAAAACACCCCGCGAGCGGCCGCAATGCGCCGCTAAAACGCCGGTAAAGCGGCGCTAAATATAGCGCCGCTTTACCGCCAGCGCCCCCACCGCTCCAGTGTGAAAGTAGCCTAAGGGTATGCAGACTTTTGAACTTTCATTTGTTTACTTGCTGCCTTGTTTTATTTTATGATTGTGCCATTTTGTTATCACCTACAGTTGAATATGAATCCCAAAAGAAATGTGTTTTACCTGCTCACTCATGTTTTCTTTAACCACTTCAGCCCCGGAAGGATTTACCCCCTTCAAGACCAGCCCATTTATTGCAATACGGCACTGCGTCGCTTTAACTGTCAATTACGTGGTCATGCAACGTTGTACCCAAACAAAATGTATTTCCTTTTTTTCCAACATATAGAGCTTTCTTTTGGTGGTATTTGATCACCTCTGCGGTTTATATTTTTTGCTCTATAAACAAAAAAAAACAATTTTGAAAAAAAAAAAAACAATATTTTTTACTTTTTGCTATAATACATATTCAAAATAAATTCAGTTTTCGTCCGAAAAATAAATTATTTAGTTACTCCCGAAATTCGTTTTTATTTATTTAGTTTTTCGTTAAAAATTGCATTTGTCCGAAAATTCAAATGAATTAAGGTCGAATCTGTCATTGAAGGCTTATGGTGTCTGTCGAATGTTCAAAGAAGATTCGACGGAGCAGCTAAACTGTATGACTCTTTCTCTCTACGTCGAATCTTTCCTCTCTATGTCGAAACTTTCCTCTCTACGTCAAATCTTTCCTCTCTACGTCGAATCTTTCCTCTCTATGTCGAATCTTTCCTCTCTACGTCAAATCTTTCCTCTCTACGTCCTCTCTATGTAGAATAATCTTTGACTAATAGAGTCAAGGTTAGGCACATTCGACCACAGGTTCTATGGACACAGATTGTTATTGTCAGCGTCGAATCTCCTATCTATATCGAACTGTTGACACAACGAAAACGAAAATAAAGCATTTGTTTATGTCGGATCTTTCGTTTTTCGGATTCTGCACTTTCGTTATTGTTTGTTAAAACGATAACGAAAATACCTGAAATTCGGACGAAAATGCATTCGGATGAAAACGAATGCACATGTCTACTGAGTCGTGCTATGTGTGTCTAACACACAGAGCCCAGTTCGGGTGTAAGCCTGCACGTCAGCCCTAATGGCAAGTGCTTGCTTTGGGGTAGATACTGAAAAGGAAGAGTAGGCAGTTCCAGCGGGGGAACCTGAGAAGAAGTGGTTTAGACATAGCCTTTAGGCATGCTTTAAATAGTTAATGTTGATTGAGAGAGTTTAGTTCCACTTTAAGTCCCCAACCTTACTGAGTGAAGCCAGACATGGTAATGGTTTCTAAGTTTGGTTGGTTACATTAATAGAACAAGTTGAGAAAACAATAGAGAGTCATTCCCTGTTCAGTGCCCAGTTACCCCCTCAGGGCTAGCGTGCACCCAGCTGATCACATGACAGCAAAGAAGACAGTGTGTTCCTTCCTGAAAATTCTAATTAAAAAGCCTGGTTAATTTTCAAAATGAATTAATAATGAAACTGCCTATACTGATTAAGACTGGCAGATGAATCCCAGAAAGAGAAGGAAGAGGGAGAAAAGCAGGCACAGTGAATACTAAGCCATTTAAAGTCTCCATAGCTGCAGGGCCACAGAACCAGTTAATGTCCTAAGTTATCACTCCCGAAAACTTCCATTTTCTACTGATTGCTTCTGACTGCTCCAGAGATCTGGGAATCAAACTTAAAATCCCACAGCAGACAGAGGCTACAGACAGCTTTTAAACCTGTGTTACACAAGCATATTCTGAACTGTATTATACCTAGTAATGTTATCTGAATTCCTTCTTTCAGGTCACTGGAGAGTCCTAGGAATCACAGACTTCAGGACAAGAACTAGTCTATCAGCTTAAAGTCTCCAGGACTCAGCACAGATAATTTGGCCAGGTGATAAGAATGGTGTAACTCCCTTGTGCATAACCTGTATGGATCCCAGAAGTGGCTCTTTGGGTCAATTATTTTGTGTGGTCCTCAAGCCCCAACACCTGATAGCCAGTGTTCTCAATCCTGCCTTGCAAGGAACCTGGAGTAGTTCAGGATTAGAAATCCCTAGAGCAGTGTCAGTGAGGGGCCTTGCTTCACTAGGTAATGTATAAACAAAAAAAAAAAAACATTGCTTCTACAGGAGTTTTGTGTTGTTTTTTCCCCTGCCTGTAAAGGCAGCTCAATGTTACTCAATGTGTCCATCCATACATTAGGGCGTTTAGAGGCATATTTCAAGAGGAGAGTTTGGAGGCAGAAAGAAGCCCTTCAAAAGTAAATTGTTTTGCCTTTTCGGGCGCCTGAATTACAGCGGCAGGGGGGAGGGGTTGAAGCACCTGATTAGAGCCATAGGCTCTAATAGCCGTCAAAAACGTCTCGCAGTCACTCAGCTGAGTTAGGAAAGCAAATAAATATTCACTTTCCCAACACTGAACTGCCTCTCCTCTAATCAGGTGCTCGGGTCTGTTACCTGTCACCTGATTGGCTGAAACGATAGGCGCCCGTGGACGCCTATCAGGAGGAGAGGACGGGAGTTGGGAGATGAGGACGGCAGGAGATGCTGGCTTGAAGGACCCCGCTCGTCGCTATCACCCGCTGCCCCACCAAGACAGGGTAAGTTCCGGGCAGGCGGTGAGCGGGCGGGGGGGTCACACTGGCAGCATTTGATGGCACAGTGGCTTGTTTGATGGCACAGTGGCTGCATTTAATGACACAGTGGCTCGTTTGGCATGCTGGAAGCATTTAATGGGCACACTGGCAGCATTTAACTGGCACAGTGGCTGCGTTTGATGGCACAGTTACTGCATTTGATGGCACAGTGGCTGCGTTTGATGGTACAGTGGCTGCATCTGATGGCACAGTGGTAGCATTGGATGGCACAGTGGCGGCATTGGATAGCACAGTGGCTCATTTGATGGCACAGTGGCAGCATTTAATGGGCACACTGGCTCATTTGATGGCACAGTGGCTGCAAATGATGTTTTTTTTTCAGAATTTTTTAGTTTGTTTGCGCCCCCCAAAAATTTGGAGCACCAGCCGCCACTAAAAGGGGATGTACTGACAATGATCTTTAGCAGTCTCGTGTAACATGGCTAAAGTCTCTGTCTCTTGCCGCATGTTGTCCATCTCAAACCACTCCTATAGCAAATCACCACCTTAGTCTTAACACCCACTTGGGACTGTGGTTCCTGTTCCTTGCTCAGTGCTTTTCTCCCTGCTCTTGCAAAAATCCATTAAATGGTCCACATTGGTGCTTTGCAGCTCATTCATTTAAGGCCCCTTTCACACTTGTATGACCTGAAAGTCGCAGGACTTTGATGCGACTTTAAGCAATGCCTGTGTAATCTTGAGGTCTATGGACCTCAAGTCGCATCGAAGTCAGGACCAAAGTAGTGAAGGGACTACTTTGAAGTCACTGCGACTTGAAGTTGCACAGATATGAATGGTAGTCATTGGAAATCATGTGGTACGACTTTCCATGTGACAAGTCGCACAAGTGTGGAAGGGGCCTAAATGGGATGCTTTTTCACAAAGCCCAATAACACAACCCAAAGATGTGAATTCAAACTCTAATCACGCCGATGGTTTACATCAAGCTAATCTCTTTTTACATTACTATTTTACATACCTCCCAAACGTCCCTGATTCACCGGGACCATCCCGGAATTTGATCCATGTCCCAGGGTCCCAGCGAATCAGGGCTGAGTACCAGAACACCCGCGGCATGTGCATGTGCACATCACAAGCTTCACTTTGCATGGCAGCCGGCATCTTTCCCCGGCTGTCTCTGACACACACAGTGCAGAGCGGAGTGCACTGAACCCGCCCCTCCTATGTTTTCCTGTACACAGAGGAGGAGGCAGGGAGCAGCACACCACTTTGCCAGAACGGGGTTGATCTGAGGTCTGTGATGATTTCTGTGTACACGAGACTTGGAGAGGGAGGCATGGGAAAGAGGGTGAGGGGGGAATAAATGGAGCCAGGATGGGATCGGGGAATAGGTGGAGGCAGGATGGGATTGGGGGAATAGATGGAGCCAGGGTGGGATCGGGGAAGTAGATGGAGCTGGTATGGGATCAGGGGAATGGATGGAGCTGGGATGAGATCGGGGAATGGGTTTTGTTTAGACATGTGCACTGCCAAAAAATGTATTTATTTATTTTTTCACTTTCGTAGTTTTTTTTTTCTTACATTTTTTGGATTATTTGTTGTTATCGATATTCGTTATTTCAAATAAATTCGTAACTTCTGAATAAATTTGAATTCCTTACGTTCCATTTGTATAGATGTGGTATTCATTAATTCGATAATTTGTAACTTTGGATAAATTCTAATTTGTTACGTTCCTCTCCTTTAGATGAAATATTCGTTATTATTCGATAATTAGTAATAAATCGAAAGAACGGAAATCTGAAATTTGAAAATCCGAAAAATTCAAAAGAACAAAAATCCAAAATTTGAAAATCTTACATTTCTAAAGAATGAATCTATCTGAAAATTCGAAAGTCAGAAAGGACGAAAATCCGAAAATAAGAACGAAAATCCGAAAGAACAAAAAACATTTGGATAATTTCTATTATAATTAAAATATGATGTTTATTAACCATTTTAATCATTTTTTATTATTATTATGTACAGTAACAATAATAATAATAAAAACTATAATAATAGTTTTAAACTATAAAATTATATGTATTGGAATTTCCTTTCAAATTTGGCTGTTAGCTTTACCGCGTT
The DNA here is from genome assembly GCA_028564925.1 of Lithobates sylvaticus. Classification (NCBI taxonomy): domain Eukaryota; kingdom Metazoa; phylum Chordata; class Amphibia; order Anura; family Ranidae; genus Lithobates; species Lithobates sylvaticus. The sequence continues at coordinate 121,008,086 of CM053029.1, read as the reverse complement.
AGCGCCGCCTTTTGGACGCTAGCGGGGCGCTTTGAACCCCTGATAGTGGCCGAACAAAGGGTTAAAAGCACCTGTGTTGCAGCGCTGCCAAGGCAGTGCCGATTCATTTCAATGGGCAGTGCATTTTGGGAGCGGTGTATACACCGCTCCAAGGATGCTGCTTGCAGGACTATTTTTTACGTCCTGCAAGCGCACCGCCCCAGTGTGAAAGGCATTCACATTAGAGAGGCATGAGAGGTGCTTTTCAGGCTCTTTACATGCACTATTTTTAGCACTAAAACGCCTGAAAAGCACCTTCAGTGTGAAAGGGGTCTATGTGAATGTAACAAATACGAATTGATCAGAATTTACGAATTATGCAGCATTCGTTATTTTGGATAATTTGTAACTTCGGATAAATTTGCATTCATTACATTCACTAACAGCCAAATTTGAAAGGAAATTCAAATACCTATAATTTAATAGTTTATAGCTATTATTATAGTTTTTATTATTATTATTATTATTATTATTATTTAGTTTCCGAAAAAATTTGTTAAATGGTCTTTTGTTAATTCGGATATTTCGGAATTAACGAATATGCCGAATTTTGAGGAAAAACTAATTCTGAACGAAACGAATTGCACATGTCTAGTTTTGTTTAACCAGATCCCGTAAGCCCCTCCTACGGATAAGTGATTGGTCACGCCCACATTTTACCAGGTCTTGTTATTCCTCCAGTGTCCCTCATCCGGAAGTTCAAGTTTTTGTAGGTGTGCATTTGTGATTGTATGATTGTAAATACATGATTTGTATGTTTTGTATAAATCGTTTATGCAGTCAGATTTCAGGAGAAGGAAAAAGAAGTCTACCATTGCTAAAGCTGGCCATAGAGGGGTAGCTTTTTTCATTCAGCCAAAAATCAGTGACTGCAGCTGCTGATCAGTCTTTGCTGAACTGCTCTAATTTTGATCCGTCTATGGCCAGCTCAACTCTTCTTCTGAAGATTCAAGTTGACTGGCTGTCATAATTTCCCCAGCCAGTTGCTGCTGCTTTTTCCCGGGATATGCTAATCACCGGTATGTCTTTCTTTTTCCCCTCTCCCCTTTTATACACATATACAGTATATGCATGTTTGCTTAATCCAATATAAATTTATTGGAAAGATCTTTAGATCTTTTGGTTCTGATATTATACCTATGTGATGTTTTTGGGCACTGTAGTGGGGAGCAGTGCTTCCTCCCAGCATAACCCCTTGTTGAGGCCCTGGCTGTGCACTGGAGTGACTGACCTTGAAACAATCTCGTCTTTAGCAAAAGTACAACATAGTTTATGAATTTCTAAGACCATAAGGACATCTGAATATTTATAAGTCACAATCTTGTTGGACATAATGGATACTGAAGCATTATGCTGCTGTAATTATTGTTCTTTGATTTACAAGTCCCAGCCTGGTAATATAGTTATTTTGCTTTGCTTTAATATTATATGCTAGCCAAGATTAATATAGTTTTTTTTTTATACTATTGTAAACCTGGCATCCCTTCTGTTTAATTGATGCTTATATTTAAATACCTGTTCATTCCTGTGCAGCGATGAATCTCAAGTATTTATTATTTGCTTAGATTAAATAAATTGTAATTAAGCACTGATTCAGCACCTGCAAATATATTTTCAAATGATTCAAAAATTAAAAGGAAACAGAAAAGTTTTCAAGATGGGTAGATTATGAGTTAAGAACGGTCTTAAAGATTTCTAATTATATGCGATCTGTGTATAGACCACCCCTGAGGTCATAAAATATCAACACTGTTGTACACGGGGGACACTGATTAGTATAGGCTAATTGTCTAGCTAGACATCTACATCAGTACCTGATTATCTGAATTAGCCATCACTGTGGGTAGCCAAATGCAATGTAGATTGGGCTACCCATAGCTAAAGGATTTGACCATGTATGTGTGGGGAAGTGCAGCATGGTGTGGCGGCAGAACACTCAGGGTTCAGTTGCAGAGAACATAACTTGTAACAATGTAAAAGTTCAGCAGTTTACAACAAGCCAGGCAGGAAGGCACCCTACTGGGAACACTCACAGAATGCAACAGCAATGTGTAGCAGAGCAAGTCTCATTGTGCCGACAATGTCTGCCTTGAAGGGCGTAATGCAGACTGGCTGATCCATACCCAAATGGGAAGGTTTCCCTACTCGTCTGGACCCTCCCCCTGCTGCTAGTCACTGCCCCTGTTAAATGGGTGACCTGTCCTTACACTACCCACACACGAAATGCATGCCAAGCCTGGGAGCCAGGGCCTGTAATAGGTTCTGCCTGACCCAAGATGGCTGCCAGAGTCACAAGGGGCAGCAGCAGCCAATCAGATACCTTCCCCAGTGATCCAGGAAACCACAGAGGAACGTGTTCCTCCTGACTTCCCTTCTAACTGCAATGTCGCTGCAGATGAGCGTCACCTGCAGTGGAGAGAGTAGACTGCACTTGCCTACTCATGTGCATCTTAATGTCCTGTTCCAGAAGTTAGACTGTATTCCAGATCAGCAATGATTAAGCACATGACTTGCCGGCTTTTCATGCCTTTTAGACCCCTTTCACACCGGGGCATTTTTCATACACTTTTGGGCTAAAAAAAGCACCTGAAAAACGCCTCCTCTACAGGCCCAGTGTGAGAGCCCAGAGTGCTTTCACACTGGGGCGGTGTGCTTGGATGACGTTTAGAAAAAGTCCTGCAAGCAGCGTCTTTGGGGTGGTGGAGGAGTGGTGTATACACCTCTCCTCCACTGCCCCTGCCCATTGAAATGAATAGGCAGCGCTGCCGAAGCGCCTGAAAAGCGCTTCGGCAGTAGCGCTTTTCGGGTGCATTTAACCCTTTCTGCGGTTACAAATGCCCCGCTAAAACGACGGTGAATCGCAGCTAAAACTAGCGGTGTTACCGCTAATGCTCGGCGTGGCTCAGTGTGAAAGGGCTCTTAAAGACTCCATTGGCAGGGTTTCTCTGCAGTGGTTTGTGCCACAAAGTCATAATAATGTTTTTTTCTCTTGCTTTTTGACTCCCGAGTTATTTGCTTATTCTGTGTTTCTGAGAATGTAACAACACCATTTTACCTTCTAGTGGCTATAGCAGTTGACAAGCACTAGCAATTCTGGTGAAAATACCTCCCCACATTTCACCAAAATTCCATCAAATGCACATGATTCAATGTGTCATCAGCTGTAAAAGATGAAAGCCTAAATCTGGGCATTTTTTTTCAAATAGTCCCCTTGGTGGTGTGAAAAAAGCATCTCTGGCTGCAGTACTCAACTCCTCTCTGGTGATGTCCCTTACAGAAATTCCTTTCCATCAAGTGTTCACTTGTCCTCTTCCAGGTTGAATGAAGCCCAACTTTAATCAATCTGGAAGGACTTGAGGACATCAAATCAATGTAGGGTGTCATGGACCTGCCTCCTGAAGGGGCATCACCATGGTACCTCGCAGTCACAGTTTAATGATGCATTGATGCTATCATCACATCAGTGCCACTCTCTGCATCATTGAGGACTACTGGGGAAGATACAAAGAGAAAGGTAACCATGGTCATCATGTAACTGCCCTGAAGGCACCTGGAAAAGGAAAGTTAAAAAAAGGGGAAAAAAGCAGCAGGAGGTCAACTAGTGGATGTAGTTCAGAGTTGGGTTTCATACATCAGAATTGTGTGGACTTTGCACTTCTGTATTCATTAAGATTTTTTAGCATTTGGTCTGGCAATACTGGTCGAGTCCTGGCACCTCTCAAACAATGTACACAATGTTGGGGGTTTGAAAAGTGCCTAAAGCTGTACTATTAGTTCTGTAGCAGGCTCGCCATCATCAAAAGACCATTAAATGCACATACCAGTGTGTTTCTTTTTGTTTTGGCTGAACCATTTCATTTTGTTTGGCCTTTTCCAAGCTGGAATGGTCCTAATGCTCCATCAAGAAGAGGCCCTTAGAATTATGATGACAACAATCAGTGCCACGATGACACTGGTCTTCAGATATCAGATGTAGGGTCTTTGATCTGTGTTCCTGCAATCAGAATAATGGTTGGCTGTGTTGTAGTCCTCCAGGGAAGGTGCTATGCCAATGTTTAACCCCCTAGTCCTATGTCACTGTAATCAGGTGTGCAACAATGGAATGTGAAAGGAACGGAGACTGTGGGTTCTTTTCAAAACACAAAGACGTTAGGAACACTTTGCTCCTTGTTTAACAAAATTGTCTGAATGGAAGGTACCTGTGTCACAGTACCAATCACACATTATGGAAGAAAGGAAGGAAGAATTTGAGTGGCTGGCATGTAAAATACCATCATTTTTTGTTTTAGAGACCTTTAATACATCAAGCCCATTAAAGTGACTGCTCACGCACTATCTGCACAGAATATGAAATCTTTTTCCCACTAGCGATGTGTCTTGATCTTTTCTACTGTGCTACAAAGATGCATCAATCTCTCCTAAATATTACTATACATCACAGCCAACACAAATTGCTCATTTCCTCTTGTACTTAATTTTGTGGTTTGGACGAGGTAAGTGGAAGCCATTATTGAACCAGTAATTTCTGATGAGCATGTTTCAGGAAACTGCATCAGTTACAGCTGTGTAAGGTCTTATTAATTCACTTTATTAGCCACAAATGAGTTATTTTAGAACAGGCTGTTCAACTCATAGGACAAATGATAAATGGACAATAGTTTGAAATATTGTTGCATCTCATTAGGTATGCACAGTATATACTAGTTATCTGAATTAAACAATGTCCTTACAATATACTTGACAATACTGAATCCATGCCACCTACAAACATCATACAGGTACTGAGCAAGTGTCAGATAAAGCGTAAGTCCACCACAACTTTTTATTTTTTTATTTTTCTTTAGCTTTAAATATAGTGGGAAAGGGAAGGAACTCATCTCCAGTTATTCATCTGTAGTGCACCCCCTCAGGAGCCACAAGTAACTGGGATCCCCCACCCTGTACAGCCAGGCACACCAAATTTTCACAGGCATGCTTGAGAAAGGGAACAGTCAACTTGGTTGTGGTTTATTGAGGGTTAATAACTTGGATAGGGGTGGGGGGTTATGGGATTCCCACTTAACTTTGGCAAAACTTCAGGGACATTCTTCCCAGTTTCTATATACAGCTCTATATACACTTCCTCCTCCAGCACACACTTGCTTGCAGAACCCAGCTGGATCACTGTGTAAAGATCTGACACTCAGTCAGATTAAAGCACTGGCCGATTGCAGGCAGGAACCCAAGGCCTCTTGGTTGTGCAGCAAAATAACAGCGTCCAACTTGTTCTCTTCATCTGGCTACTGGTCCCAGTACCACCTCTTCAGACACTGTCATCCCACCTGGCTGCAGCTGCCCCTTTTCTAGCCCTGCAGGCTAGCTTCTCCACCACAGTCCTCCAGACTGACACTCACCAGCCCACCTGGCTGACTCTCAGGAGATCTCCCAGTAGTGCTGACCTGCTCCCGCTGTCCTATCTCCTTGCTCCTGTGCCTCTAGGAAAGGCTTCCTCCGTGTGTTATAGGAGGATCCTTCCAGCAGCCAAGCCCGGGCCGAGGTCACGCCCCAGACTAGGGGGCAACCCTGAGGGCCGCCGACAGCCTCCTCAGCACTCCATCTCCTTCTTCCACCCGACTGTCCCTGCTGGCATGACTCATGCCTATTTATGAGGTGGCCTGCCCCCTGCCAGCCCTTTACTTTGGATTGGCTGGGGACACATGATTAGAGCCGGAGGCCCGGAGGAGAAGCGACCGCATTGACCAGGGGGAGAAGCCAGGAAGCCACCCGGAATCTGGTAGGGGTAAGTGCGGGCTGGCTGGCTTGCGAGCGGGGCTGGCGCACGGACAAGCAGGGTTGTTATTACTACTATCACTACTTTACATTGTAGCAAAGTGTCATTTCTTCAGTGTTGTCACATGAAAAGATATAATAAAATATTTACAAAAATGTGAGGGGTGTACTCACTTTCGTGAGATACTGTATATATATATATATATATATATGCACACAAGAAGCACTTTGTTTGGAAGCAAGTGATTATAGCTGTCACATCACTGCTGGAGAATGAACTGTTATACACTTTAATACATTCATGTACTTTGTTAAGCAGCTACAAATACAGTAGCTGTTGATTTTTATTATAATGACCTGTCAAGGGATCCTGCGATGTCAGCACCCCGATTCGTCTATCGGCTTTGGGTGCAAGCGCCGGCATTGTGAGTAGGGAAGCCTTCAGGCTTCACAGCTGGTTTCCTGCTTTCTGAATGGTCCCCCCATCTTCTGGAACCTGTGTGTGTCCCAGAAGGCAGCAGAGGTATGGATGAGCGTCTGGAAATGTCGTAGATCGCCGATCGGCGCTCTTACCTGGAAGTGGGAGTGGGCACTGGTCAAAACCAGGTACCCACTCCCCCCCCCCCCCCCAAAAAAAAATGTGATAGAGGAGGGTGTGAACAAGTGGAGTTTCCCCTTTTGGGTGGAGCTCCGCTTTAAATCCAGGGACGGTGGTGGACACTGTTCAATTCTGCAGAAAGCAACACTGATCCTATCACATCATTGTCCCTCTATGCATTGTACTGTGAGCTCAGGCCAATATGCTGACGCAACCCCAAGTTTGCCCATGAGAGATTGGGTTCATAGCAAATGGCTGAATGATGCTGGCTGCCATTTAACCCAGTGACACTTTCTGTGCGAAAGTATTTCATTTTTTATTTTTAATACCTCTGGATTGTTTATTTCAAAACTTATATTAGAAGCTGGTGTTTTGCTTTAACATACTAAAATGAATTGAAGATACTAATGCATAAACGTTCTTGATGCCCTTTGGGTAGACATAATACCACCGCTCGGCTACTCCTATCCACATAAACAAGGGGTAATTGATAGCAAATCTACTTCAAGGTTAGATAAAATTATTTATCAATTACAGTGGCTTGAAAGGCACCGGGGTTCATTATGCTTTGTGATTAATTGAGGTACTGCTGAGAGTCTGCTGCTTTTGCAATATGAAAAATGGCATCTTGTAATTCATTGCTATGTGTTTATATATAGATTTATCAAGCTTTGGGGAGGGAATGAACAGCTTTGCTGATTGGAACCTTCCAGCTTGAATGTGTTACACATCATAGCGGTTATATATACACTCCAAATAGTCAATATTAATGCGCCAGCACTGCGGTCAGACTGATAACTGTTCACAATGATTTTCAGCATATTTAGACAACAGAGGTTCTTCATTTTGTTTTCATGATCTATGGATGTGACATGTTCCTCTCTGCAGCTCTGCTGAATTAGAGGCAGGGCCGGAATGGACTACCGGGGCTTTGAGCTATGCTGTGGCTGCAGCAGAGCTCAAAGCGGAGTCAGGCTGTCATGGAGCTCAGTGTGACTGTAAAATGTTCGGCCGCGCTGTTACAAAAGTCCCGCCCTCCTCCTAGACCAGCTCGTGTGATAGACGCGGTGTACTGTCTATCACACGAGCTGGTCTAGGAGAAGGGCGGGACTTTTGTAACAGCCCTCCTCCTAGACCAGCGAACATTTCTGACTTAGCTCTGTGACACATGGGGAGATGCGCGCTGTTCGTAATCCACTGGCACAGGCACTGACTGGTGAGGCAGCAATGTTTGGCACAGTAAGGCGGCAGTGATGGGCACAGTATAGCTGCAATGATGGGCATGGTGAGGTATCAATGATGGGCACAATGAGGCAGCAGTGATGGGCACGGTAAGGTTGCAGTGATGAGAACAGTATAGCTGCAATGATGGGCATGGTGAGGCAGCAACACTGGGCACAGTAAGGAGGCAATGATAGGCACGGTGAGGTGGCAATGATGGGCATGGTAAGGCTGTAATGATGGGCACGGTGGGGTGACAATGATGGGCACGTTGAGGCAGCAGTGATGGGCATGGTAAGGCGGCAGTGATGAGAACAGTATAGCTGCAATGATGGGCACGGTGAGGAGGCAATGATGGGCACAGTGAAGTGGCAATGATGGGCATGGTGATGTGGCAATGATGGGCATGGTGAGGCAGGAATGATGGGCATGGTAAGGCGGCAATGCTTGGCACGGTGAGACTGCAATGATGGGCACAGTAAGGCAGCAGTGATGGGCACAGTATAGCTGCAATGATGGGCATGTGTTAAAATGTATATCTCTGCACTTGCCTAGTATGCAAAACTAATCTAATACTGTGACAAACACTGGTAGGAGATTTCCGGTACCAAAAGAGTGAATATGGTAGAGAGGTAGTGCTGCGCTGTATGTTTAAACTAAAGAGACTAAAATTCAAATCGAAATAATGGAGGTTTTGCGACAAAGTGGGCTAATGGTATTAAGAAAGTGCTTGATGTGCATAAATAGATAAATAGCTTCAGGTAGATATAGATTTCATATGTAAAATCGCATAAAAATAGATAAATATAAAGTTTCTTCAAGGAAATCGCATAAAAGTCGCACAAAGTCGCATGGAGATCAGAATAAGAAAATCATATAAATTCGTGGATAAGTGCTTAACGTGCATAAATATGTGAAAAAATTCAGGTAAATTTCAGATTAAGTAAAATTATGAGCAAAAAAACACATAAAAGTAGCATAAAATCGCATAGGGATTGCATTTGAAAAAACGTATAAAATCGTGAATCGGTGCTTGGTGTGCATAAATAGGTGATAAAACCCAGATAAAATTGAGATTATGGTAAGGGTAGCTTCAAAGGAATCGCATAAAAATCGCTCAATAAAATTGCATAAAGGTGAATATAAGTGAAAAAATAGGAATTCACATAAAACATCAATGGGAGTCCATCAGAAATATTTTAGTGTCAACAGAGCAGTATAATGTGAATAAATAAGTGCAAAAAAGTCCGTGGTGTAAACCCTTCTTCTATTAGGGCTATAGTGCAAGCTTCTGTGACACTGGATGAAAGTCTGATTTATAGTGAAAATTATATCGGTGTTAGTGGTTATTTCTCATCAAGTAGTGACAGGTAATTGTGGGTGACTTCTTCTCCTCCGTGTGATATGGTACAGGTGTCCCCTTACCTTACCGCTGTAAGGTAACAGCGTGTATATATGTATTTGGATCTCAGGGGGCCTCTGGTTCCTCTAAGCGGCGTCTCCCTCCGGGTGGTGTACGTCTCCTTAGGGGGTCCCTTCTAACTCTGGTGCGGGTGTATGTACCTCAAGAATGAGTAGAGAGGGGATACTCGATAGTGTAGTATGTTTTTACAATTTTTATTTTCAAGTAATAGCAGAAAGAAAAATTAACACTCACATTTTGTATATTGGAATTTGAGCATAGAAAAACGAGCGTCGAGCTCGTACCTCACTTCCGGTATCTGTGTATGTCCCGACGCGTGTTCGTCGCGGTCACGTGACTTCATCAGGGGTGATTACTAGATACAAATGATGGGCATGGTGAGGTATTAATGATGGGCACAATGAGGCAGCAGTGATGGGCACGGTAAGATTTCAGTGATGAGAACAGTATAGCTGCAATGATGGGCATGGTGAGGCAGCAACACTGGGCACAGTAAGGAGGCAATGATGGGCACGGTGAGGTGGCAATGATGGGCATGGTAAGGCTGTAATGATGGGCATGGTGGGGTGACAATGATGGGCACGGTGAGGCAGCAGTGATGGGCATGGTAAGGCGACAGTGATGAGAACAGTATAGCTGCAATGATGGGCACGGTGAGGTGGCAACGCTGGGCATGGTAAGGAGGCAATGATGGGCACGGTGAAGCGGCAATGATGGGCATGGTGGGGCGGCAATGATGGGCACGGTGATGCTGCAATGAGGGGGACGAGCATTGGGGGCACAGTGGCAGCGTTTGATGGGCACAGTGGCATGGTGATGTGGCAATGATGGGCATGGTGAGGCAGGAATTATGGGCACGGTACGGCGGCAATGCTTGGCACGGTGAGACTGCAATGATGGGCACAGTGAGGCTGCAATGATGGGCACGGTACGGCGGCAATGCTTGGCACGGTGAGACTGCAATGATGGGCACAGTGAGGCTGCAATGATGGGCACGGTGAGGCTGCAATGATGGGCATGGTGAGGTGGCAATGATGGGTACAGTAAGGCTGCAATGATGGGCATGGTGGGGCGGCAATGATGGGCACGGTGATGCTGCAATGAGGGGGACGAGCATTGGGGGCACAGTGGCAGCGTTTGATGGGCACAGTGGCAGCGTTTGATGGGCACAGTGGGAGCATTTGATGGGCACAGTGGCAGCATTTGATGGCACAATGGCAGCAATTGATGGGCACAGTGGCAGCGTTTGATGGGCACAGTGACAGCATTTGATGGCACAGTAGCAGCATTTGATGGGTACAGTGGCAGCATTTGATGGGTACAGTGGCAGCCTTTGATTGCACAGTGGCAGCGTTTGATGGGCACAGTGGCAGAATTTGGCACAGTGGCAGCATTTGATGGGCACAGTGGCAGCATTTGATGGCACAGTGGCTGTGTTTGATGGCACAGTGGCTGCGTTTGATGGGCAAAAATCTCAATAAACGTATATCGATTGGTTTGCGTAAAAGTTATAGTGTCTACAAAATAGTGGATAGTTTTTATGGCATTTTTATTATAAATTTTTTTTTTTACTAGTAATGGTGGCGATCTGCGATATTTATCGGGACTGCTACATTATGGCGGACACGTCGGACAATTCTGACACATTTTTGGGACCATTGGCATTTATACATCAATCAGTGCGATAAAGATGCATTGATCACTGTAAAAATGTCACTGGCAAGGAAGGGGTTAACACTAGGGGGCGATCAAGGGGTTAATTGTGTTCCCTAATGTGTGTTCTAACTAGAGGGGGAAGTGGACTGTGTAGCGGAAGAGATAGATCACTGTTCATACTCTGTATGAACAGACGATCTGTCACTTCTCCACTCAGAGAACCGGAAACTGTGTGTTTACACACACAGATCCAAGTTCTCCATGTGCCCCGAGTGATCACAACTCGCATCGGCTCCGTGGGCGAGCAGGGGGCCCTAGTGGACAAAAAGGGAAGCGACGTAACATGACGGTGATTTGCGCAGCTGAGCCATGTTGCCGCAGTACAACTGCAACGGCTGGTCGGCAAGCGGTTAATAGCTTTGGGTTGAGCTCCTGTGAAAAAATTGCTGTTGGCTCAATGCTAGTGCTAAGGATGCACTAAAGGGTGGGAAAGTTTCAACATTACAGGAGGTCCTGGAGGGTTGCACATAAGGGCGACCCCCTATTTGGGCATAAGGGTGGGGAGATGGGGGCCACTGGCAGCTCTTTGCGTCTGCACTGCATTACTGACTGCAGTTTTCTTATGTAGGGAAAATATCTGAGTTGCTTTAACCCACTTAAACCTTTACCATTATCCTAAACTGTTAAATAAAACCCCCTAACTTCTGACATAAGACTAATCTAACATAAACCCAGGGCTCAAGTCCTGCGGGAATGCATGGGAACAGAGTTCCTGTACTTTTTTCACAACAGGAACTCAGTTCCCGTTAGCAACTGTGTCCTGCAAGAAGTATGCGAGCTGTGTGGCAGGTGCTACACCAGCAGCTGCCGACACAGCTCGCAATAGTAAGTGCCGCACACCTGACCATTCAGGCATTGCCAGTAGGGGGCCCCAAGACAGATTCCGCTTCGATCTACCTGTCAATCACAGCTAGCTGACGGGTAGATCAGGTCTAGGTCTACCTGACAGGTAGATCAGCTATTCTGCTCACAGGACATACAGGGAGAGAGGTGAGCTGAGGGAGGAACATCAGTTTGGGGTGGTAAGCTGAGCACAATACCTGGCAAAGTTTAATGCCAGGAGGGAAGTTTATGTGGAAATATGTGAAGGGTTGGAATAGCAGTGAGTGTGTGTTGGAGCCCTGCAGAGTTTGCAGCCCCCCAAGCTAACATACATCTCCTAAGCAGGAACACATCACTATCTCCCCAAGCATTCTGTCCAGATAATGTGCAGTTCATTTATGACCTTTCCGTTTAACCCTGTGTTATCCAAACTCTGTTCAATAAAAAGTGTAAACTCACCACATAAACACTATATATACAAAATAAAATTCCCCAATAAAGATCAGAACATGATGTTCACATTTTCATGGAAGCACAACTTAATGAATGCTGATTATTCAGAGAATTACCGTATTTATGTTTATTGAGGATTGTTTTTTTTATGTACTAACAGTTAAGCTTCATACACACAATACGAAAATTGGATGAAAAATACCACTTTTGAAGCGTTCGTGCATATGAGCGTATTTTTTATTTATTTTTTGGTGGGGGAGTGGATCTTGGGTGGGAGTTCCCACACTTTTTTCCCCAGGACTTGACCCCTGCATAAACCCTAAACTAGTGTCTAACATTACTATGAGTACTTCTTCAGTATATTTATCTTATCCTGCACTGGAAACAATGGTGGTGGCTCCTCACAGGCTCTGTGCCAAAATCATACAAAACTGTTTTTTCATATTGCAGAACCATTTATTCCGGCTTGTTACAGACTTAGCTGACATCAATGGGAAATCATTGCCCTTGCAGTGTAGTTCTTGGTGGATATCAGAATTGTATCTGTGCTATAAAACAACAGATCAGATTTTATTAAATCCCAGAGTACTAAAATGGCCAAAACCAGCACAGTGAGATTTTAAATTGTTAAAAAAAAATAAAGCTGTAAAGTGACTGAAGACCTAATTTTTTGTTATCTGAAGCCTTGGATCTGTTCACCCTTCCACCCTTCCAAAACATGAGTTTTTTTTAATCTGTAAAGTAATTTAAAAAGTCACTTATACACCAACAATACTAATTTCCTGTCTGGGTACAAATAGCAGTAAGACCATGATAATGGAGAATTTCTCCGGAGTGAACAAACACCTAATACAGAGAAGCGTAAAGAAATTAAAAGAAATAGACAAAGGGTGGGGATGACAGGGTTAACAGGGGGAAAGGAATGCAGGTGGTATGTAAGGGGAAAGAAGATTGGGTGTAAGTGGAGATGGGGAGATGGGGAGGATCGGAGTTTGTTTAGGACGTTTTGGGTCCCTCCCCAGATCAGTGTGCAGGAGGAACGAGCTTCCCACCGCCCCCCCCCCCCCCTAATTTTTGGTGAGTATGGGGTCTGTGTTAACCCATATGAGTTTTGATTCTACAGATCGGTGGATGTCATGGCAGAGGCGGGGTGTTGGTCTTTGTGGGTGAAGGAAGAAACCCTGGATATGGAGGAGTTTGGGACCTGTCGGTGGTATGGGTCCCGTTGGTGGTATTCCAGCTAACGTGGTTTAGCTGGAAGTTTGGTTAATGGGGGCACTGCGGTCAGTGTGGTCAGTGGTTTGTTGTCTCCAAGCTAGAATGTCAGCTGGAGGCCTAGTTCAAGTTTAAGGTACAGCAGTGCCTGAGTGGATCGAGTGGCAAGATTGGGGGGGTTTTCCTGCAAAGACCAACAGGAGTATTTAAATGATGGGAGTGGTCAGAACAGATGTTTATACAGTTAATTTTATTTGAGTGTTAATAAAATGGCTGCTACGGCCAATATTACTCCAGCTTGGTGTGGTCTAAATTTTTGGGTAAAGGTATTGGGGTGAATAATAGCTGGGGATTGGTCTGGCAATAGAGTGTAAGCATTTAACATCTGTTATACAATAGTCATGTTATGCCCTGTACACATGATAAGATTTTCCTACAACAAATGTTGGATGTGAGCTTGTTGTTGGAAAGTCTGACCGTGTGTATGCTCCATAGAACATTTGTTGTCAGAATTTCTAATGTTTAAGAGCAGGTTCTAAAATTTTCCGACAACAAGAAGTCGTACGTGTTGTACTTCACCGCATTCTTGACGTTCGGAATTTCCAACATTTGTGTGACCGTGTGTATGCAAGACAAGTTTGAGCCAACATCCTTTGAATGACCACAGTTTTGTTATCGGCAAATCCTATTGTGTGTACATAGCTTTAGCCCCCGTACACACGGTCGGAAATTCAGACGGAAAATGTCTGATCGGACCATGTTGTCGGAAAATCCGCCCGTGTGTGGGCTCCATCGAACTTTTTCCGATCCTGCTCTCAAATTTTCTGACAACAAAATCCGACTTTTTCCGATCGTGTGTAGAGAATCCGACGGACAAAGTGCCACGCATGCTCAGATCAAATTATAAGACCAAAGCTATTGGCTAATAGCCTCTAAGTAGTTCCGTCGTATGCAACGAACGTCACCACGTTCAGAATGATCGGATTTTCCGACAACTTTGTCCGACTGTGTGTATGCAACACCAGTGTCGGACAAAATCCGTTGGAAAAAATCTGACGCATTTTGTGGTCGGAATTTCCGACCGTGTGTACGGGGGCTTAATGTTAACACTTGGAGGATCTGAATTTTATCAACTATGAAAGAAAAAGCCGTGTCCTGTTGGACCTGGATCCTTTATCTCTTATTCACCATTAAATTCAAGAGGGCTACGTTGTATTATTGAAATTCATAAAAATACACTCTTTATCTTTCAATTTCCTCTCCCCAGGCTAGTATTTTATTCAAGTGTTTTTTAAATAGCTCAGCCTTGTTTGATCAATGACCGTTCATTTATTGTGGGGATTTTCCTACCCCTAGATCGTACACCCCTTGTGTAATAGCCTTTATAACCACTGTAGCAAGACGGATCTGAGAATTCAGTACAGCCAGGAACATCCCAGCCTACAGACTCTACATATTCTCCCCTGTCTACAAAGTCTTTCAGCTTCCTCAAAACTAGCTGAAATGGCCTTTCAGAGCTATAAACAACAGGCCGACAGGCATCAATAAAGTTTGATTTAATCAAGAAATGACATTCATTTCATCAGTCCCATCCATCACCTCTCATTGTTCTTAGCGCCAGAATGGTTTATGTTACCCGGCTTAACAGGGAAAGAAGCTGGATAGACAATTCAGCAGATACAAATGCAGAGAGAAGCATAGAGGTGCGCAATAATATGACGTTTAATACAATTTAATGCAGTTGTAGAGCAGAGCAAATGAATGTATATAACTGTTTATTGACATTAATATTCATAATTCAGATCCAGTTATGTAGAGTATATCCTGCTTTCCTGTCTTGTCTTTCCCTTAAAGTACACCTGTCATAGCAGAAATAAGGAGGCGGCCCTTGCTGGCCTTTTTTTTTTTTTTTTAAATACTAGCCGGTTGGCTGTGTCTGGTTTCAGTGTTTCCAAGTCACGGGCCACAAATGAAGTCAGAAAAGTCAGAAAAGTTCTTCATACAGAAATGAGTGAAACCCTATGCAGATAGTGCCCTGGCCAAGACTCCAACCAAGTACCTCAGTGCTGTAAGGCATAAGTGCCAATCACAAAAGCTGGCCATCTGATCGAACACAAATTTTCCAACAGTCCTGTTCGAGAGAAGTCCATCACTAGGTCAACTTCTCTTAAACAGGAATGAACATAGATGGATCAGTCCCTTCTGAACCAGCTGAATTTCAATCCACCTATGACTAGCTTAAGCCACGGTACCCCTCATTCTTATAAAGTAGGCTTCCTTTAAAGGCTGAGTACAATATGTTTTTGATACACTATATTGTCAAAAGTATTAGGGCGCACATGAAATTTAATGGCATCCTTTTTTTAGTCCGTAGGGTTCAATACTGAGTTTGCCCACCCATTGCAGCTATAACAGTTTCAACTCTTCTGGGAAGGCTGTCCACAACGTTTAGGAGTGTGTCTATGGGAATGTTTGACCATTCTTCCAGAAGCGCATTTGCGAGGTCAGGTACTGATGTGGACAAGAAGGTCTGGCTCCCAGTCTCTGCTCTATTTCATCCCAAAGGTGTGCTATCGGGTTGAGGTCAGGACTCTGTGCAGATCAGTCAAGTTCTTCCACCTCAAACTCACTCATCCATGTCTTTATGGACCTTGCTTTGTGCACTGGTCCAAATCAGGGGCGGACTGACAACTCATTGGGCCCCTGGGCAATAGAAAATCATGGGGCCCCCTGTGTTCCCACCCATACTCAAGCCACATTTGCATATTGCACTGTCCACATTACATGTGTTTGTCACAGAATTTCTCTACACTATGTTTAACATAGTAACGCACATCACAGGTCACACAGTAGGGCACACAATAGGGTACCTGGCACATCAGGTGGTACATAGCAGGGCATATCACAGGGCATTGGGCACATCACAGGGCAAACAGCAGGGCACATCAGAGGGTACACATCAGGGCATGGGGCACATCACAGGGCATAGGGCAGAACGTGGGGAACATTATGGGGCACACAGTAGGGCACTTCCCAGGGCACACAGTAAGGCACATCCCAGGGCATATTAGGCAGTACACAGCAGGGCACACAGTAGGGCACATCGCAGGGCAAATCAGGGGGTATACAGCAGCACACAAGGGGATGCTGTGAAGGGGTGGGGAGGGGACACAGGGGGACACCGTGAGGGGATGGGGAGAGAACACAGGGGGGCGCCGTGGGGGGGAGGACACAGGGGGATGCCAGGGGTGGACACAGAGGGATGCCTGGGGGGGCAGAGGACACAGGGGGACGCCATGGGTGGAGAGGACACAGGGGGAAGCCTGGAGCGGGAGAGAGGACACAGGTCCTCTGTGGCATCTCTTTGATTTGGGGGGGCAGCCGCTGTTTGGCTCCTTCAATGTTTCGGTGAAAGGATGTTGGGTGAGAGAGGGCCAACATGGCCACAATGTACAGCCATATACAGCCAGCTTAAGGGAAGTGAGTAACCTGCTGGATTTGCCAACAGAATAGAAGTTGTTTTTCTTATGGTTTTCTTGCCCTAACAGACGCTTCATACAGAGCACACTGAAGACAACTTACTAGAAGGATGAGTAAGAAGGATATGTCACAGCTATGTCCAGTGTGTCAGCTATGTCCAGTGTATCTCCCTTTGTAAGCTTATAAAAACATTATATAATGTCCAGTGGTGAACACATATGTAGGTCACGCCCAGCTATCGCCCTGAATGTGAGAGTGAGAGCAATACTTCTAGCACTAGACCTCCTCTGTAACTCTAAACTGGTAACCTGTGGAAATTTTTAAAGCGTCGCCTATGGAGATTTTTTTTTTTTTCACATTTATATTTTTATTTATTTTCTTTACAAACAAAACAGGGGGAGTACAGATACACAGGGTACAATCAATGCAGTGCAGCCCTGAAAACAAATACTTCGTACCTTCCTCTTTCATAACTTAATATAACTTTTCGCTGTTATAGTCTGCTCTCTAATCTGAACTAAAACCCAATGATTCTTTTGTCCTATAACATCTGTATCTTTTCTTATTGTAAGGGTTCCTCTGGTAATTTCCTTTTAATCCCCCGTTTCCCCTTTGTATAAGTACCTCCCTCCCCTTTGCCTCTCTATTTTCCCTCCCCCCCTCCCCCCCAACCAAAAAAAAAAAAAAAAATTATTATTAAAAAAAAAAAAAAAAAAAAAAAACACCCATTTTCCTCCCTCTCGTCTCCCGTCCCCTCCCCTCCCAGCCAGAATGAGGAGAGCCTGTCCCTAGCTATTCTATGTGCTCACTCGTATCTCTTTAGCTAACTCCGTCCACGTTTTCTCCCAAGATTGTTTTCCCTTCCTCCGAGTGTATAAAGCTATTCCACCCTTCCCATGTTGTGTTGTACCGTTCTTTTTTGTTTTGACCGGAGTGCACTAGATCCTCCATAGCTCCAATCTCCCTTACTTTATTTAACCATCTTGCTATTGAGGGTGGGTCCCGTTCTTTCCATGACAGAGTTATATTTGCCTTCGCCGCGTTAATTAAATGGCATAGGATGGATTTCCTATATATCCGTTTCGGTATTTGGGTTGAATGAAGCAAGAAAAGGGCCGGGTCTTCTGGGATTATATTTTCCATAAATTTTTGAGATATCCTTCTTACCTCTCCCCAATACTGCCTAATTTTGGAACATGTCCAGAGTATATGAAATAAGGATCCAGGTTCCTCTCCACATCTCCAGCACTGTCCTGTTGTTTCAGGGTAAAATCTCTGGAGTTTTACCGGGGTATAGTACCACTGTGTCATAATTTTATAATTTAATTCTTGCATGCGAGTGCACATAGAGGTATACTGGGTCATGTATATAATGTCACGCCATTGTACCTTAGTGAAAGTCCTATTCAGATCTTTTTCCCACTTAGCCTTACTAGAGGGCATATAATCCTCCTGTGGGGTATTTAATATCCTATACATTTTTGAGATCAACCGGGGAAGCGGTTCCTGTCCCTCACAGTATTGCTCGAACAACGTTAAATGACGATCATAATCAACCGCTGGCCCCAGTGACCTCAGAAAGTTCAAAATCTGAATCGCCCGCCATGGCTTTAACTCAAAAGATCCCCCTCTCTGCATTAGTCCCTCCAAAGTAGGCCATGCCCCGTTGTGAATAAAATGTGAAACTTGGACTATACCTCTCTCCTCTAGATTTTTAAATGCCCCTGCCTCTCCCCCTGGGGGGAACCCCGGGTTTCCTATCACAGGGGTTAGAGGAGAATTTCTTGAGGAGATTTTGGAATCGCGTATTAAAAGGGAACTTATCTTTAAAGTAGAACCTATAGTTGGGTGCGTCTTGATCAGCATTGGTATCTTATCAAGGCACCATGGCGCTCTACGCAGGGGTATCTCGCTGACTTGCTGTTCTAATTCTACCCATGCTTTGAGTTCTCTATGTCTGCACCAGTCTACCACCCTCCCCAGGTGTACTGCATGATAATATTTCATTATGTTTGGGACCGCTAATCCACCGAAACCCCTGGGCATCGTCATTGTTCCTCTAGCTATCCTGGGTCGTTTCCCTGCCCAAATAAATTTTGTAAATAAAGAGCATGTTTGGC
>CM053029.1:120927544-120988763 GCA_028564925.1 Lithobates sylvaticus | reverse complement strand
CGAATGGAGGAGGTTAAAAAAGCCTCGGTTGAGAGCACAGTGGCCCATTAGGAAGCCACTCAGGCACAAATACAGGCCCAGCAGGAAGCCATTTGGGCGTAAATGCAGGTCTCTGCAGAAGCCAACCATTGCCATGAGTAGGGATGAGCCGAACACCCCCCCCCCGTTCGGCTCGCACCAGAACCCGCGAACGGACCTAAAGTCCGTGCGAGCTTTAGAACCCTATTAGTTATAATGGATGCGAACGTTCGAAATTAAAAGTGCTCATTTTAAAGGCTAATATGCATGTTAATGTCATAAAAAGTGTTTGGGGACCTGGGTCCTGCCCCAGGGGACATGTATCAATGCAAAATTTTTTTTTAAAAACGGCCGTTTTTTCAGGAGCAGTGATTTTAATAATGCTTAAATTGAAACAATAAAAGTGTAATATTCCTTTAAATTTCGTACCTGGGGGGTGTCTATAGTATGCCTGTAAAGGGGCGCATGTTTCCCGTGTTTAGAACTGTCTCTGCGCAAAGTGTCATTTTTGAAAGTAAAAAAGCTATTTAAAATCACTCGCGGCTAATGTTAATTCACGGCTCCCGTAACACAGAGAACAGTGATTCATTGAAACTCATTCATAAAAAAAAGTCATTGATAAAAAATAAAAAAAAAATGAAAAAAAAAAAGCGTAGGGGTCCCCCCAAATTCAATAACCAGGCCCTTCAGGTCTGGGATGGATATTAAGGGAAACCCCAGCCAAAAAAAAAAAAAAAAAAATGGCGTAGGGTCCCCCTCAAAATCCATACCAGACCCTTGAGGTCTGGTATGGATTTTAAGGGGAACCCTAGCCAAAAAAAATGGCGTGGGGTCCCCCTCAAAATCCATACCAGACCCTTATCCGAGCACGCAACCTGGCAGGCCGCAGGAAAAGAGGGGGGACGAGAGCGGCCCCCCCTCTCGCCTGAACCGTACCAGGCCACATGCCCTCAACATTGGGAGGATGCTTTGGGGGTCTAAGACCCCTAAAGCACCTTGTCCCCATGTTGATGAGGACAAGGGCCTCTTCCCCACAACCGTGCCCGGTGGTTGTGGGGGTCTGCGGGCGGGGGGCTTATCGGAATCTGGAAGCCCCCTTTAACAAGGGGACCCCCAGATCCCACCCCCCCCCCTGTGTGAAATGGTAAGGGGGTACAAAAGTACCCCTACCATTTCACCAAAAAAGTGGCAAAAATGGTAAAAATGACAGGAGACAGTCTTTGACAATTCCTTTATTAAAATCTTCTTTCTTCTTTCTTCATCCTTCGGTTTCTTCATCTTCTCCTTCCTTCATCTTCTTCCATCTTCTTCTTCCATTTTCTTCTTCCTCCGATCCGCTTCTTCTTGCGCTGGTCTTCTCGTCCTTCTCGTCCGGCATCTTCTTCCGTCGGCGTCG
Organism: Lithobates sylvaticus; assembly: GCA_028564925.1. Taxonomy (NCBI): domain Eukaryota; kingdom Metazoa; phylum Chordata; class Amphibia; order Anura; family Ranidae; genus Lithobates; species Lithobates sylvaticus. The sequence continues at coordinate 120,987,349 of CM053029.1, read as the reverse complement.
GCGTCGGTGTCGGTGTCGGTGTCTTCTTGGGCCGCTCTGCGCAATGGGAGGCTCCCGCTGTGTGAGGCTCCGCTCCGTCTGACAGGTCTTTTAAAACGGAGGGCACCTGGTGACCCCGCCCCCCTCTGACGTCATGGGGAAAGCCATCATGGAATTCCCCATGACGTCCCTGTGCGTCAGAGGGGGCGGGGTCACCAGGTGCCCTCCATTATAAAAAACCTGTCAGACGGAGCGGAGCCTCACACAGCGGGAGCCTCCCATTGCGCGGAGCGGCCCAAGAAGAGACAGAGACACCGACGCCGACGGAAGAAGATGCCGGACGAGAAGGACGAGAAGACCAGCGCAAGAAGAAGCGGATCGGAGGAAGAAGAAAATGGAAGAAGAAGATGGAAGAAGAAGATGAAGGAAGGAGAAGATGAAGAAACCGAAGGATGAAGAAAGAAGAAAGAAGATTTTAATAAAGGAATTGTCAAAGACCGTCTCCTGTCATTTTTAAAATTTTTGCCACTTTTTTGGTGAAATGGTAGGGGTACTTTTGTACCCCCTTACCATTTCACACAGGGGGGGGGCGGGATCTGGGGGTCCCCTTGTTAAAGGGGGCTTCCAGATTCCGATAAGCCCCCCACCCGCAGACCCCCACAACCACCGGGCACGGTTGTGGGGAAGAGGCCCTTGTCCTCATCAACATGGGGACAAGGTGCTTTAGGGGTCTTAGACCCCCAAAGCATCCTCCCAATGTTGAGGGCATGTGGCCTGGTACGGTTCAGGCGAGAGGGGGGGCCGCTCTCGTCCCCCCCTCTTTTCCTGCGGCCTGCCAGGTTGCGTGCTCGGATAAGGGTCTGGTATGGATTTTGAGGGGGACCCCACGCCATTTTTTTTGGCTAGGGTTCCCCTTAAAATCCATACCAGACCTCAAGGGTCTGGTATGGATTTTGAGGGGGACCCTACGCCATTTTTTTTTTTTTTTTTGGCTGGGGTTCCCCTTAATATCCATCCCAGACCTGAAGGGCCTGGTTATTGAATTTGGGGGGACCCCTACGCTTTTTTTTTTGTTTTTTATTAATGAATGACAGTTCTCTGTGTTACAGGAGCCATCAATTCATTAGCCGCGAGTGATTTTAAATAGCTTTTTTCCTGCAAAAATGACACTTTTTTGCAGGGAAAGTTCTAAGCACAGGAAACCTGCCCCCTTCACAAGCCACCTATAGACACCCCCCAGATGTGATACTGCAATGCTGTTCTAACAGCATGCACACACATATCCCCAGAAATAAAGCACATATTGTCAGCAGCACACTGACACGCTGACACTGACTGAAATATAATATGCGAGGCCGCCGGCGCGGTGGCCTCTTATACCGTGGGGCGTGTACTAAAGCCCCTGAGCTATAATTGGCTACAGGCATCCTGCCTGTAGCCAATTATGGCTCTCCTCGCTGCCGGCGCTGTGATTGGCCAAGCATGCGGGGTCACAGTGCATGCTTGGCCAATCATCAGCCAGCATTGCACTGCGCGGGCCGCTCGCATCACACGAATTTGATGCGAGCGGCCCCAATAGTTCTGGGCTCGCCGAGCGAGCGAACACCCGGTGCTCGATTCGAACATGGGTTGGAATCGAACACCGGGCTCATCCTTAGCCATGAGGCGATGGCCCATTAGCAACAAGTCCTGGCTGTCTTACAGGAAGTGGTGGAGTATCTTTCGCAGGGAGCAAGCAGGTCTTGCCCCATCAACCAGGTAGCAGTGATGATGTGGAGGTATTTCTGGCCACTTGGCCACAAGGATAGCAGAAAGAAAGGGGAAGCTCCAAAACCAGTGAGCTGGCATTATCAACACTTTTCTTACTGGGGACCCACAATAGGCCTATTTTGATCTATCATCTGCTGATGCCAAGGACTACAAATGGGTGAAGGTAGAAATTCTGGCTCACGATAGGGTGATTACTGCTATGCAAACCCAAACAGTACACTACTAGAGGTATCACCCAGACTATCCACCAAGGTCTCAGATGCATGATATCATTCAGCTGATCAAGAAATTGCTGCAGGCAGAGGTGTTGGGTCCCCAGATGGTAGAGTGGGGTGTTAGTGGGTTATGGAGACCCCAAGACAGCAGATAAACTGGTGGAAAGGATCGAGAGATCCACTGTAGTGGAGGAAATACCTGGACCTGCAAGACCACGAGAACCACTATCAGTGAGGAGAGTCAAGCCACCCACAAACCTGGGAGACAACACTCAAGAGAGCCAGGGAGGGACCATCCCAACGTCCCAGAGTTTTGCTCCAGCACAAAGGAAAAAGGATGTGCTGAGCTGGCAGTATCACTCCCGAGACCATGTCCGAGCCCAATGTCCTCTGAAGGAGGAACTCATGGTGCCCACAGACGGATGGGCTGGTAGAGTCAATGTTTAAAATGGTTGTGCAACAAGATGGTAAAGACTGGGACTGTCTACTCCCGACGCTGATGTTTGGAATTAGGGAAGTACCTCAGGCAGGGGCGTATCTAGAAATCACAGGGCCCCATAGCAAAATGTTGTATGGGCCCCCTGCAAACAGCCCCCCACAAAAAAAATTAACTAATGCCATTGAACAACAGATTTCCACACTCATGTAGCATAGTACCCAGGCAACAGCTTATATTAATTTTGAACAACAAAGTATGCAGTATACTGTATGCAGCCCCTGAAGGACACACATTGCTTACCTTCATGACTTCTAACCATTTTCTGTTCTGTTATATAAAATGAAATAGTTCAACTCACCATAATGCAGAATCAGTGGGAGCCCAGAGAGTGTGACTTGCCACCATCGCCTGCCACCAGATGCAGATTGTCACTTGTCACACGTTGCGGAATGTCCACTTGCCACGTCCCGGATTGTCACTTGCAACACATTATGGATTGTCACTTGCCACATCACTTGCCACATCCCGGATTGTCACTTGCCATGTCACCTGCCACCAGATGCAGATTGTCACACGTTGCAGAATGTCACCTGCCACACATTATGGATTGTCACTTGCCACGTCCCAGTTTGTCACTTGCCACGTCACCTGCCACACATTACGGATTGTCACTTGCCACGTCACGGATTTTTACTTGCCACGTCACCTGCCACACATTACGGATTGTCACTTGCCATGTCACCTCCCACATTACAGATTGTCACATCACGGATTGTCACTTGCCATGTCACCTGCCACACATTACGGATTGCCACTTTCCACTTCACAGGTTGTCACTTGCCACATTACAGATTGTCACGTCGCGGGTTGTCACTTGCCACGTCGCCTGTCACTGAGTCAGGACTCAGGCAGCAGATTATCAGTCAGGCAGCAGAGAGATAATGTCATCTCTCTGCTTCCTGTCTGCTTGCACAGTGAGGGGAGAACTGCACTGCAGGGATGCAGGGTGGGCGCCAGGCGATGAGAGATGATGTTATCTCTCTGCTCCCCAGCCCGCCAGCTCCCTGATTGGCCAGCCCGCTCACGCCCGCGGACCCGCCCGATCTCACTCACGGAGCTGCCCGCGGAGCCACCCGCTCTCACGCGCGGAGCCGCCCGCTCTCACTCGCGGCACCTGTCCTCAACGGGCCCCACGGGCCCCATAGTGCCTGCATGTGCCACTATGGCGGTAGTTCCGCCACTGACCTCAGGCATCCACAGGGCTTTCCACTGTTAAATTGGTGTACGGCAGGACTGCTTGGTTGACTAAGTGGAGGAAACATAGTGAAGGAGGCAGTCATAGAACATATAACTCAGATGAGAGAGTGGATCTCTGACACATTAGGTCCCTGGCTTGGAGCTCACTGATGCTCCACAAGCGTCACCTTTGCTGTCCTGCTGGGTCCCTGACTTGGCACTTGCTGAAGTTTTCACACTTCTTCACCGTCCCCGGCTGGCGAGAAGCCTGCTCTGGTACTAGCCTCAGCTGACTCAGTGTGGTCTCCGGTAGCAAGGTAGATGGTCCCTTATTGGCGACAGCTTCCCCTCTACCTTCGACTGCAACTGGTTCCCCGGCCGGTGAAACCGTTACTTCTGGTTGGACGACAAGCAGGCATGTACTGGCCATCGGGACTACCGGGAGATTCCCAGTAGGCTGATGGCTCAGTGGGTCAGTCAGGTGCAATCCTGGAGCCGCTCTTCTCTGACAGTGAGTGATCGCGATTTCATTCCTGTCAGGAGGAGCAGCTCCCGTCATATGCTGGAGAGAACATTAGGCGTTATGCTCCCTCTAGCCTGCAGGGGGAGATAGACAGCTGGCCGACTTTCCTTCCTCTCTCCCCTATCACTTGTTATCACATGACTGGAGAGAGGAAGAAGAGAAGCTGCCTTCAGAACTGTGAGTACACGTGGGAGGAGGACACTCTGATGTAAGGGGGCTGGTGATGGGACTCTGATGTAAGGGGGCTGGTGATGGGACTCTGATGTAAGGGGCTGGTGATGGGACTCTGATGTAAGGGGCTGCTGATGGGACTCTGATGTAAGGGACTGGTGATGAGACTTTGATGTAAGGGGGCTGGTGATGGGACTCTGATTTAAGGGGGTCTGCTGATGGGACTTTGATGAAAGGGGGCTGCTGATGGGACTCTGATGAAAGGGGGCTGCTGATGGGACTCTGATGTAAGGGGCTGGTGATGGGACTCTGATGTAAGGGGGCTGGTGATGGGACTCTGATGTAAGTGGGCTGGTGATGGGACTCTGATGTAAGGGGGCTGCTGATGGGACTCTGATGTAAGGGGCTGGTGATGGGACTCTGATGTAAGGGGGCTGCTGATGAGACTCTGATGAAAGGGGGCTGCTGATGGGACTCTGATGAAAGGGGGCCGGTCTGGATGGCCAAATTTCTGTCCCAGTCCAGCCCTGACTACAAGCCTGCAGTCCCAACCCTACACTGCCCTCCTGCTTCTGGATGGGCCCTCAGACAGCCTAGCAGCCAGATGTCCCAAGGATAGGCCTAAGGCTTACGGCGTAGCAGCCCGGGGCAGTATGACACACGCCCACCCAGACAACCGCCCAGGTGGCACAGAACCCCAATCACCTGACTCCACCCAAAAAAATAGGCTCTCCCAGCAGGCCAAGGGACCCAAGAAAATCCCTGCCCATTGGCTGAGACACCACATTTTTCATAATCTGTCCTTGCTATGCCCTTGTCTTATCTAATGTAACCAGATGCCCGGCCACCTAGTGACAGAAGAGAGAAGTGCAGCAATTCCAGAATTAGGGGGAAGACAATTGATCTCCTGATAATTGGCCAAGGCAACTATCGCCTGGCAACTAAATGTAATAGCAGCCCTGCCTAAACATCAGGATGTTACATATATATATATATATATATATATATATATATATATATATAGTTTATTACTTCAATTTTTTAGCTCTGATCGTTTTGGTTAAATAAGGAAAATATTTAGAAAACCACTATACATTCATTTTATGAGAATAATGAGTGGATGTACTGAATAGTTTAGATGCAGTGTTTCAGTGAATATCATTAGTAGTTATTGATTTATTTCTGGCATGATGTTGCTCTTTAATAAGAATGTGCATTAAACTTTTGTTATAATGAGGTGTCATATTTACTAATATCACAGTGGCCGGGTGTCAAAATGCAAAGTGCTTCAACACAGCCAGCTGTAAAGCTCTAACCATGGACGGCAATCGCTTTCTGTACAATCACTGTGCAGTTTATAGATGAGCAAGTAATACCCCATCAGCTGCTATTCCTGTGGCTTACATAGTCACTTTATTATTTTTATGGAGAGAGACTTCAGTCATTTACAGGAAAGATGAATACCAATTGGTAAAATGATGAATCCGGATACTGCTTCTTCTGGACAAAACACCCGTTACAAATACATTCCTTATTGTTTCAGACAAAGACCGTTTGTTTTAAAGGACAACTCCAGCCATAAAGATAAATCAATAGCTGAAACACACATTTAGAAACTATTTCTGCAGTTTTGTACTTACTTAAGTAATCCACCTACACAAATGATCCACCCACTCCTGTGCTATATGGTTGCATAGCTTTACGCCTGGTTCACACTTATGCATTTTTTAGTGCGCTTTCAGTTTTGCAGAAACACACTACAGTCCATTTAACATGGTTTCCTATGGATGTAGTTCTGTGCATTTTATGGAAAGGGCCGGGTTTTTTTCTTCTGGTTTTTGGTTCCATAGACTTCAATGGTTTAAAGATGTGTATTGAAAAATGCAAAATGCACCTTAGGCTGGATTCTCACCTATGCAGTTTTAGTGCTTTTTGCATTTTGCTGATTTGCACTACAGAACGGGTTCCATAGGAAACCATGTTAAATGGACTGTAGTGCAAATCTGCAAAATGCACTAAAACTGCATAGGTGTGAATCCAGCCTTAGGCTCCATTCACACTAGCGTGTTTTTTGATGCATTTTGCATTTTGCAGAAATGCAGGGAAATTTTTTAACATGGGTTCCTATGGAACATGTTCACATCAATGCATTTTTGTGCCTCTGCGTTTTTGGAAAGGGTCGGGGACTTTTTTTCATGCAAAATGCAGCGTTTTGCATGTAATAGAAGTCAATGGACCCGCATCCAAAACGCAAGTACAGCGTTTTTACCACGTTTTTACCGCGATTTGCGTTTTGCAGGGTTTTTTTGTTGCAAAATCGCAGTAAAAACGCATGTCCAAAAACGCTCAAAAGCAAAATGCATAGATGTGAATCGAGTCTTAAAGGGAAGATCTGTTTCAACTGTAGACCTGCAGACTCCGCGCCAAAGCCTTCCCTCCTCCACATGGCTTATTAACCACTTCAATACTGGGCACTTATACACCTTCCTGCCCAGGACAATTTTCAGCTTTCAGCGCTCTCACATTTTGAATGACAATTGCGCAGTCATGGGAGTCTGTACCCAAACAAAAGTTTTTATTTTCTTCCCACAAGTAGAGCTTTCTTTTTTGATCGCCTCTGCGGTTTTTATTTTTTGTGCTACAAATAAAAAAAGAACGAACATTTTGAAAAAAAAACAAAGTTTTTCTTTGTTTCTGTTACAAAGCTTTGTAAATAAGTATGTTTTCTCCTTCACTGATGAGGCTGCACTGATGGGCGCTGATGAGGCAGTACTGATTGGCACTGATGAGGTGGCACTGATGAGCACCTCTAGGCGCCACTGATGGGCACTCATACGGGGCACTGATGGGCAATGATAGGTGGCACTGATGGGCACTGATAGGTGGCACTGGAGGGCACATATAGGCGGAACTGATGGGTACTGGTGGGCATTAATGGGTGGCACTGATAGGCAGCACTGATCAGAGGCACAGAGGCCCATCCCTAATGGACAATGATTGCCAACCCTGGTGGGCTCTATTGGGCTTACCTGGTGGTCATGGGTGGGCATCCCTGGTGGCCATAGGTGGGCATTCCTGGTAAACCTGGGTGGGCATCCTTGGGGCGGGGAGCGCACAAAAACGGGATTCTGGGACAACGTCATAGTACGCCCTCCCAGTTATGCAACTGCCCTGTAGCCGTCATTCGGCTATGGGCCTATTGTTAAGTGGTTAAACAAAATTTTTCTGTACAAACAAAAAGCCCCAGTACAAGGTACTCACATGGGTTACTTTTCTCATTCCCTGAGGAAGATACTAAATTTCCCTTGTATGTCACGCATAGGGGAGGGGACAGGATGGTGTATGAAGCACCTGGTCTGCTTCACACACGACCTCAACTAAAACCCAGAGTTTTAAAGGCACATTACAGAGTGGTGCACTATATGCACCTAACCCATGTGAGTACCCTGTATTGGGGCTTTTTGTTTGTACAAAAAAATTGTGTTTAAACGGTATCACATAAAAGTTTGTTTATTATTATTTTTATTTTGTCTGTGAAATGTGACACTTAGATTTTATCCCCTTCGTGCCGAGCCTACGCATATATGCGGCCTCGGCTTTCAGGGGTTATACCTGAAAGCTGCAGGCATCATCCTGGTACCGAGCTACTGAGCAGACTATCGGCTTTCCAAGGATAACAACCGATGTGGCAAAAAGTCGATTGATTGTTATCCCAGAGGATAGGGAGGAGACATGCCCCCTCCCGCCGCTCTGACCGGGCCTCCCGATCCACGATCCGGCACTTCCGGCATCTAGCCACAGACTGGAACGTTCCAGTCTCCTGAATGTAAACATGGAAGCAACGTCACAACATCACTTCCTGTTTACTCGGCTGCCAATGGCGCCGGATTTAAAAAAATATACAGCTTTCAGACATGCCGTTTTTGCAGTGCAAAGGAAGGATTGGAGGTCTTTTAGACCTCCGATCCCTCCATAAAGAGTACCTGTCACCACCTATGACTGTCACAAGGAATGTTTACATTCCTTGTGACAGCAATAAAAGTGATCAATTTTTTATTTATTTTTTAAACAAAATTTTATAAAATAAATAAAATAAATAAGGAAAAAAAATGTAAGTGCCCCCGCGAGCTTGTGCAGCAAAGAAAACGCATACGGAAGTCACGCCTGCATATGTAAACTGTGTTCAAATCACACATGTGAGGTATCGCCACGATCGTCAGAGCGAGAGCAATAATTCTAGCACTAGACCTCCTCTGTAAAGCATCGCCTATGGAGATATTTAGGTACCGTAGTTTGTCGCCATTCCACGAGTGCGTACAATTATAAAGCATGACATGTTTGGTATCTATTTTCGGCGTAACCTCATCTTTCAAAAAATTGGGCTAACTTTACTGTTTCGTTTTTTTAAATTCATGAAAGTGTTCCTTTTTCTAAAAAGTTGTGTTTAAAACACTGCTGCACAAATACCGTGTGACATAAAAATATTGCAACAATCGCCATTTTATTCTCTAGATTCTCTGCTATATATATATATAAATACGGATTTTAACTTGTAAACACCAAATGTCAGAAGTAGGCTTAGGCATGAAAGGGTTAGTATCACAGCAATCAAAGGATTCTATCTATATGTACCGTATTTGCCGGTCTATAAGGCGACATGGCATATAAGACGACCCCTTAATCTTACGGTTTTAAAAGCATTTTTGTTCTGTACTTACCGTATACCCGGCTTCCGAGGCTTCATATTTCTTCCTTCTTCCTGCTTTTGCTGGAGCCAATCACAGCGAGCAATGTATTCTATTAATGAATACAAAGCCTGCTTGGATTGGCAGAGGCTGTAACATCATCAGCCCGTGCCTCTCTGACTCTCAAAGCCAATCGGATTGGCAGAGGTCGTTACTCCAATCCGAGCAGGCTCTGTATTCATTTGAATACATCGCTCACCGGGATTGGCTCAGCGGTATATACTGTATGTAGCCGAAGCTACATACAGTATTACCGGACACCCAGCAGGTATCCGAGGGGCTGACCCAGCGTATAAGACAACCCCTGCTTTTTGGCCAGTTTTTTTACATGTAAAAGGTCGTCTTATACACTGGAAAATATGATATATATATATATATATATATATATATATTTTTTTTTTTTTTTGCAATATACTATTTCTTTGTCGTTTTATCACGGTTCATTTTCTAGTTTCAATATTGCAATGTTGCCACTTTAAAATCATTGTTGGAATTAATATCAGGAGATAGCGCAGCATAGTAATTTTCTACTTATATTGTTTTACACGGCTTTATGAGACATGATTAGTGCTAGCAGCTGTCGATCATTACTACACACCAATTATATTTTTATTTTAATAATTTTTTACATAGTTTATTATTTAATTTAACAACAGGTAGCTCGCAAGATCCTCATAGTTTGTTCTAACTCTCCCTCCGGGAATCATATACCCCAACATAATTACATTGTTATATGTAAAATATTGTTATACAAGTTGTGTTGTCACATGGTTACATAGTTGCATACTGTAGTTAGTCTGGCTGAAAAAAGACAAAGGTTCATCTAGTTTACGCAATAAAAGATAAAAAAATATATACAATCCTATATACACAATCCTACACCCACAGTTAAAAACATAGAAACATAGAGAAGAGAAGTGACGGCAGAAAAAAAGATTGAGTAATCCATCGAGTCTGCCCATTTTATTTATTTATTTTTGGGATTGTTTTTTTTTTCATTAACCTTGTTGTCTGACTATAGATCAATGTCTATCCCAAGCATGTTTGAAGCCATTTGTTGTTGACTATCTCACTACCTCTGTCGGCAGTGGCGGCCCATGCATTGTGGGTGCACGGGCGCCGCCCCCCCCATCCATGCACTCGGCCCCTTTCAGGACGCCGGACGGATGGATTCCTATGGCGGGGGCGGGAGGGGGTGGTACTTTTTGAAGCACCTGATTAGAGCCAGAGGCTCTTATAGGCTTCAAAATAGGAGTGGCTAGTGGCGCAGAGAGTGTGCCCTGATCCCACCCTGTTGTGTGACCATAGCGAATACATTTTCGCTATTTTAACACCACAGTGCCTTCTCGCCAATCAGGAGGCAGGGCATCAGACCTGTTTCCTGATTGGCCAAAGCGCCAGATCAACCTATTGGATGCCTGGTGCTTAGGAAGAGGAGCAGAGGAGACATACGCTGGAGCAGAGGTCACCGCCGCTCTGGTGCACTTGGAGAGGAGCTGCTGCTCGGCTATAAGTGCCTGACCACAGGGGGTCTGTCAGAGCCACGAGCCATGTGTGGGGAGGTTGGGGGTGCTGCCAGAGCCGCGAGCCCCATGATGGGGTGCTGTTAGAGCCACGTTCCAAGGGGGGGTGCTGCTGTCAGAGCCCAAAGACGGGGGCAAGTGTGCTGTCAGAGCCGTGAGTCCTGCGAATGCGGGGGTCGGTGGGCACAGTGGCTGCATATGATGGGCACAGTGACTGTATTTGGTGGGCACAGTGGCTGCACATGATGGGCACAGTGGCTATATTTGGTGGGCACAATGGCTGCATATTTTTGGCACAGTGGCTGCATATGATGGGCACAGTGACTGTATTTGGTGGGCACAGTGGCTGTGTTTGGTGGGCACAGTGGCTGCACATGATGGGCACAGTGACTGTATTTGGTGGGCACAGTGGCTGCACATGATGGGCACAGTGGCTGTATTTGGTGGACACAGTGGCTGCCCATGATGGGCACAGTGACTGTATTTGGTGGGCACAGTGGCTGCACATGATGGGCACAGTGGCGGCATTTGATGGGCACAAGGGCTGTATTTTTTGGGGCACAGTGGTTGCATTTGATGGCACAGTGGCTGCATTCGATGGCACAGTGGCTGCGTTTGATGGCACAGTGGCTGCATTTGATGGGCACAGTGGCTGTATTTGATGGGCACAGTGGCTACAATTCATGGGCACAGTGGCTGCATTTGATGGGCGCAGTGGCTGCATTTGAAGGGCACAGTGGCTGCAATTTATGGCACAGTGGATGCATTTGATGTTTTTTTGTTCAGTATTTTTTTTTTTTTTTAATTTTGGGTTTGATACTGCTTTAATAATTCTAAACTTTTACTATAATATTTCTGAACTTTCACTATATTATCTACATTTTAAATGCAGTTCCACATTGAGGGAGATAACATTATTCCCTTTAGAACCCCTTACACCTACACTGAACATTTATCTTCTTGTAAGTCACCTAATACCTCTACCATTTACCATACATTTATAAAACAAATGTACCGTATGGGAACTCAATAAAAAGACAAATGTGACTGCCTGAATGGAAGAAATCTTTAATAACTTCATCCCTTTTAAGTAATACATAAGTTAACTTTAAGGAAATGTATAAATTATAGTAGCTACAATGAACTGGAGATGTAGCCATAGTAAAAGAAGGGATGTCAAATTAGCTTACAGCCTTAAAGTAGAATTCCATGCAAAACCTAACTAGTCTTAAATATGCTTCCTCCCCTCTCCTAACAACTATTCTGACTAACCTGTATGAGAAAGATCTCTATACTTACCTCTTTTCAGGGCTCTCCGGTCCAGTCACGTGATTCGGCTCTCCTCTGTCAGCCAGCGGGCTGGCTGCAGGGAAGAGGAGGGAGTGCCGACAATGGAATAGCCTGAAAATAGATACTGTGAGTATATAGATATTTATTACAGAATTGGTGTTAGGAGGGGTAAGGGAACATTTTTAAGACTAGGTTTTGCATGGGTTCTACTTTAAGGTTCTACTTTAAGAAGCAGGTATCATAGTGGGGTAGGGACACATGACAATCTCTGTATTAGGCTCATATTCTCTCTGAAAAAGACCATCCCCCTTTCCACGTGATGCCCGCGTATACTGACTGTACTTAGAGGGGCAGAGGCTCTAAGTACTATACCAGCCATTGACAGGTCAGAGTGTGCAATTTCTGCAGCTAGAAGGCACCCTTTCTTATGTATAGTTAAATAGTTTCCTTGTGCATTTCACAAGATAGTAATTAAAGTGTTACTAAACCCACAACAGTAAAATCAGTCTGTATATGCAGTAAAACATGCTTGTTATACTCACTGTGGAACCTAAGGGGTTAATCCTGTGCATTGTGTAAATGTGTGGCTGTTTGATCCTGTCTTCTCTGATCCTCCGCTCCTTCCACAGTCCCCAATCTACCTCCTGATAGTACAGAGCCTTGGGGGCACTCTGCATATGCTCAGTTTGGTGTGTATTGCTAGAGAGTTTTTTTCTTTTTTCTTGGAAGGGTGTATGTGATCTGCACAGGGCCAGACAGAGGGTCAGGGGTCCTGCAGTCTCATAGGACAGTCAGTGCAGAATGAAAACTCCTCCTACAAGTTTTAACCATACACTGATCGAAGTCATACGACTGCTATATACTGCTGATGAGTAAAAAAAATATATATATATATATATACTGTATATATATATATATATATATATATATATATATATAATTAGAAGTTTATATTTACTAAAATAATTGCATTTCCATGTTCTGTGTACTGTGGGATACCAGATATAGTGAATGCAGGGTCCTGGGTTTAGTAACACTTTAAGAGTTATACTTGTATTTTTAAATATCTATATATTTTTGATCCTACAATGGGTACTAGAACCATGATTACCTCCCACTTTAATTCTAAAGTTAAAGTGGTTTTAAAGGCAGAAGGTTTAAGCTAAAAAGCCTCCTGTGTGCAGCAGCCCCCCTTATACTTGCCTGAGCCCCATCTCGATCCAGCGATGTTGCACGAGAGACTCGGCTGTCCGGGACTTTCCCTCATTATTGGCTGAGACAGCAGTGAAGTGACATTGGCTCCTGCTGCTGTCAATCAAAGTCAGTGAGCCAATGAGGAAAGAGAGGGGTCAGGGGCCAGGCCACAGCACTGTGTCTGAATGGACACAGGGAGCTGTGGCTCGGGTGCCCCCATAGCTAGCTGCTTGGTGTGGAGGCACTCAAAAGGAGGGAGGGGCCAGGAGCTTTGAAGAGGGACCCCTGAAGAGGAGGATCCGGGCTGATCTGTGCAAAACCATTACACAGAGCAGGTAAGTATAACATGTTTGTTATTTTTAACAAACAAAAAAATGCTTTAAAGCTATATCTGACACATTCTATTGCACTTTGATTTTCTCCATATCCTGTATTTTTGCCAGTCTATTATATCTAACAAGTATGACAAAAGCAGTAAAAACACTGTATTTTGATATACAATACACAAATGACGGCGCTCCTCTGTATTGTCACATTAGATCTTATATAAATAACCACATATTATTAATCCCTGCAATATAAATTTTGATTTAAAATAACATCACATATGATCTTTTTTAAAGAAATGTTTTGCAACTCATTTAGTTCCATCTATGTCGTTAGCACTAAAGGAATAGAAATCTGCAAAACAAAGATTGATTTCTACGCCTGAGAAGCAATTTTGAATGAATGTGAGCAATTTCCAAGCCAAAAAGCCAGTAATTTGCCCATTCAAAACACATCACACATGACAACATGCTCTGCTTCTATGGAATTGGTAAGCAATATTTCCAATCTCACTCTTTTACTCTGGGCTACCTTTTTCTATAGGAGCCGTTGATATTATTCATAAAGAACCTTTTAGAACGGTCGCACTTTCTAGTAATTTCAGAAGTAATGTTTGAACAGCAGATGTATTGCACAGAGTTACCTGTAACCTTTGCTGTGGGATTCAGAGTTACCGTGGATTACATATATTTCTCAAGAATATGACCACCAATGTACACATTGGGCCCTGTGGAGGAAGCACTCATTCGGTCATGTCAAATGTATGGAACACAGAGAATAAACCCTGTTCTTTAGTCCAGTTATGTATGCATTGGTGATCCATCTCCATTTGTAATACTGCTGGTATGTCTGAAATCTATCAATACATTATCTTCTGATAAAAAGCTGTTTATTACTGTAATAATGAAGACATTTTCCAGCACACCATGGATCTTCAAGTTGAGTCCAAAGTTATTTTTTTTATTGAAGCACCATCACATCACAAAGAGATGTGATCATGCAACATTTCGGAGTCACACAGGACCCCTTCATTGATCACATGTCTGTCAAAGGGGCCCTGCGTGACTAATTCATCGAATTCATCCCAAAGGTGTTCTATCAGGTTGAGGTCAGGACAATCAAGATCCTCCACCCCAAACTCGCTCATTCATGTCTTTATGGACCTTGGTGCGCAGTCATGTTGGAAGAGGAAGGGGCCATCCCCAAACTGTTCCCACAAAGTTGAGAGCATGAAATTGTCCAAAATGTCTTGGTATGCTGACACCTTAAGAGTTTCCTTCACTGGAACTAAGAGGCCAAGCCCAACCCCTGAATAACAACCCCACACCATAACACCATAATCCCCCCAACACCAAATGATTTGGACCAGTGCGCAAAGCAAGGTCAAAGAAGACATGGATGAATGAGTTTGGGGTGGAGGAACTTGACTGGCCTTTACTACTCACAGTCATGACCTCAACCCGATAGAACACCTTTGGAATGAATTAGAGCGGAGACTGAGAGCCAGGCCTTCTTGTCCAACATCAGTGCCTGACCTAAAAAATGCGCTTTGGACTCAACTTGAAGATCCATGGTGTGCTGGCAAATATCTTCATTGTGGGTTTCATGATCCGGTCTCCAGCTGGTGGTTGTTACAGTACCCAGTACTCTTGTACGATGGGCGCATGCATTATTATTAGTGTAATAAAGCACCAGGCATGGCTTGCCACTGAATAAAAGTTCAGGACATAGTCCAAGTGCATAATACAATATCACTACCCTAACATCCAAAACAGCTCGGGAACTATCAAATACTGGAACTAAACTACCAGAAAGAATCTGAGGCTTATACAGTATGTAGCCACATCAATAAAGTTATATCATTATTTCTGTCATATTGAGTGTGTATTTATTATATTCCATGGGGTTGTAAGGAATGTCTTTGGTCACTGCACACAGACTCCCCTGTGAGTTATATAGTTACATAATTAGGATAAAAAATACACAAGTCAATCAAGTTCAACCAAAAAATTATAAACCTACAAATACAGAAAACCTCCAGGGAATGGCATAAAATTCCTATGAAGCATGGTCCATTCTGCTTCAATAAGTGGAAAAAAAGGCAGTGGGATATTCCTTGAATAAACATGTAGGCAGGTGGGGTGGCAGCTGCAGTTGCTAACCTGAGAAGCAACACTAATACTCCATTGTAACAGTACTAGAGAGTGGCACAGGGATTCAATGATCACTAAATCACTTTCTCTTTTCATCAGTAAACACAGTGGTTACATGACCGCATTTTCTACTGGTGTTAGGGGCAGCCCAGCATAGAACCATTGTGTTCTCTTCCATAGGCTCCAGCTGCCATCATCTTGTTTGAGGCATAGCTCTTGCGAGATTTCGATGGCCATTTTGCATACAGATGTGCTTTATATAGCCCAATCTGCATCACTAAGGCACCCTTTACAATGGCTCTGCTCTGCCATTTCAGCTGACAGCGGGCTATAGCCACTGTAGACTGATTTTGTGTCACAGGAAAGCTAAGCGCATGAAGCAAAAGTAAGTGTACTCCTGAGAACCACAAGAGACACATGGCCAACAAAAACGTTAGCTATACCCCTACCTTGTAAAACAACCCATTCAGTTTAAAATAGAAATGAAAGGCAAAACTTTTGTGTAGAGACGAGATATATAAAAAAACATTATAAATACATTTTTAACCTGTTTTATAAGTGATCACATACCCTCCGCTGCATAAGGAGCTCAGAGAGATGGGGTAGTAGAAAAAGCAGCACACTGATCTTCCCAGTAAATGGCAGTCTGTGTGTGTGGGAGGCATGCCAGCTCAAGTCTAATCATTGGAGGAGAGCAGGCTGAGTTCTCAGCACAGCCAGAAAACTGACCACGCTGTGCTCTCATGCCTAGTGTGGTCAGTTTTTGATAGGAAAGCAGAGGGACTGGCAGGAACACCAGGGGTTTTACACAAGGGAAGCAATACACAGAGAATAGGATACTATTTCATACAAGTACATGGTACAGAAGGCACATATCAGGAAGAGTAATCCTTATTTTTCTTCCTATCTGTTAGGAAAAGCCTTCAAGCCTGAATTGTCTCTGCCGTTAAAGTGCCTAACTATTGCAGAAGTGGAACTGTTCAACCCAGAGGTGCTACTGCTGACACGTGACTGGATCACAACGGATTAAAAATAGGTAATCATGCAAATCCCTTTTATACAGGTTAGGCAGGATAGGGAAGGAAATATTTTTAGGACTAGATACAATTTTTTCTTTTGAAAGAGAAATACACTTTTTAAGGTTCCATGCATGTGCAGCATTTCTCTTGTTACACTACTGAGACTGATGATGAAATTATAACAGACAGACCCTCTTACTGAGCACTGAGAAAGGGAACTGTCATGGACTATCTCATTATCTACCAAACACAAGTCATCAGGATGAGATGTGGCCACTGGTCCTGCATCATAAGTGATAACATCAGCAAAAAAAGTGCTTTCAGGGGACTGGTTGTCACAACCAAAATTGTCAGGAAGGGAGACTGAAGAACCCTGAAATAAGGTAAGTAGTATTCTGTTTTATGTAGCCCCCTTGTACTAAACAGGAGCTACTATGTAAATTTAGTTTTTGGCTTGGCTGTAGTTAGCTCAGACTGATTGTATAGTTGTTTAATAGTTTTTTGCCTAAGCTTAAAGTGATACTAAAAGTCTTGATCTTTTTTGTTAAAAATAAAAATATGTTATACTTACCTGCTCTGTGTAGTGGTTTTGCACAGAGCAAACCAGATCCTCCTCTTCTCAGGTCCCTCTTTAGCCCTCCTGGCCCCTCCCTCCTGTTGAGTGACCCCACAGCTAGCAGCTTGCTATGGGGCACCCGAGCCGCAGCTCCCGGTGTCCATTTAGACACAGAGGCACGACTTGGCACCACCCTCTCTCTCCTCATTGGCTCACTGACTTTGATTGACAGCAGCGGGAGCAAATGGCACCACGCTGCCATCTCAGCCAATGAGGAGGGAGAGTCCTGGGCAGCCGAGACACTCCTGAAACATCGCTGGATCGAGATGGGCTCAGGTAAGTATTAGGGGGGCTGAGGGGGGCTGCTGCACACAGAAGGCTTTTTATCTTAAAGCATAGAATACATTAAGATAAAAAAAACTTTCTGTCTTTACAAACACTTTAAGTTGGCGTGCGATTTATCATCACGGTCGCCAGTAGATGTCACTGGTCATAGTATTAGATTATACAAATAAAACTAAGTTATGAATATTTATATTTTGTGTTCTCTGTTCTGCTTACAGTGCCTTGAAAAAGCTGTCTGGTCTGAAGGAAACTGTGCCCAGGAGGATACCCAAGAGAGGCACCTTGCTGGAGAGAGCCAGGAGGAAGACTGTTCTCTCAGAAGGGCCTGGTGACTCATTTGAAATTTTCCACATTTTGTCCTAGATTAAGTCTGTAGGTAAACCCTTACAAACCACTTTGACCTACAGGTAAGCCTAATAAGGCTTACCTGTAGGTCCAATAAATATCTCCTAAACCTACATGGTTTAGGAGATACAGTGCCTTGAAAAAGTATTCATACCCCTTGATATTTTCCACATTGTCATGTTACAACCAAAAACGTAAATTTTATTGGGATTTTATGTGTGATAGACCAACACAAAGTGGCACATAATTGTGAAGTGGAAGGAAAATGATAAAAAAAATGTTTTAACAATTTTTACAAATAAATATGTGAAAAGTGTGGGGTGCATTTGTATTCAGCCCCCCTGAGTCAATACTTTGTAGAACCACCTTTCACTGCAATTACAGCTGCAAGTCTTTTTGGGGATGTCTCTACCAGCTTTGCACATCTAGAGAGTGACATTTTTGCCCATTCTTCTTTGCAAAATAGCTCAAGCTCTGTCAGATTGGATGGAGAGCGTCTGTGAACAGCAATTTTCAAGTCTTGCCACAGATTCTCAATTGGATTTAGGTCTGGACTTTGACTGGGCCATTCTAACACATGGATATGCTTTGATCTAAACCATTCCATTGTAGCTCTGGCTGTATGTTTAGGGTCGTTGTGAAGGTGAAGCTCCACCCCAGTCTCAAGTCTTTTGCAGACACTAACTGGATTTCTTCTCAGATTCCCAGTATTTGGCTCCATCCATCTTCCCATCAACTCTGACCAACTTCCCTGCCCCTGCTGAAGAAAAGTATCTTCACAACATGATGCTGCCACCACCATGTTTCACGGTGGGGATGGTGTGTTCAGGGTGATGTGCAGTGTTAGTTTTCCCCACACATAGCGTTTTGCTTTTAGGACAAAAAGTTATATTTTGGTCTCATCTGACCAGAGCACCTTCTTCCACATGTTTTCTGTGTCCCCCACATGGCTTCTCACAAACTGCAAACAGGACTTCTTATGGCTTTCTTTCAACAATGACTTTCTTCTTGGCACTCTTCCATAAAGGTCAGATTTGTGGAGTGTTGTCCTGTTGTCCTAATAGTTGTCCTGTGGACAGATTCTCCTACCTGAGCTGTGGATCTCTGCAGCTCCTCCAGAGTTACCATGGGCCTCTTGGCTGCTTCTCTGATTAATGCTCTCCTTGCCCGGCCTGTAAGTTTAGATGGACGGCCATGTCTTGGTAGGTTTGCAGTTGTGCCGTACTCTTTCCATCTTCGGATGATGGATTGAACAGTGCTCCGTGAGATGTTCAAAGCTTGGGATATTTTTTTATAACCTAACCCTACTTTAAACCTCTCCACAACTTTATCCCTGACCTGTCTGGTGTGTTCCTTGGCCTTCATGATGCTATTTGTTCACAAAGGTTCTCTAACAAACCTCTGAGGGCTTCACAGAACAGCTGTATTTATACTGAGATTAAATTACACACAGGTGGACTATTTACTAATTAGGTGACTTCTGAAGGCAATTGGTTCCACTAGATTTTAGTTAGGGGTATCAGAGTAAAGGGGGCTGAATACAAATGCACGCCACACTTTTCACATATTTATTTGTAAAAAATTTTAAAAAACCATTTATCATTTTCCTTCCACTTTACAATTATGTGCCACTTTGTGTTGGTCTATCACATAAAATCCCAATAAAATACATTTATGTTTTTGGTTGTAACATGACAAAATGTCAAGGGGTATGAATATTTTCAAGGCACTGTATGCCGTAGACATCGGCGCGCAGGCGCACTGGGCATGCCGAGATCGCGGTGATATGCCGCTCTTGTGCGCATGCGCGGGAGTGACGTCATCGCGACTTTGCGCGGGATAGATGGCGGCGGTGGAGGACGTGGACGAGGGTCACTTCGGGGGGCTTCGTTCTCAGGTAAGTCATAATGAGCTAGTATGCTATGCATACTAGCTCACTATGCCTTTGCCTTGCAGGTTCCGTTTTTTTTTTTTTTTTTCAAAGAGGCTTAACTTCCTCTTTAACCATTCTGCAATTAAACTTTAAAAAGACAAAATTGATTGGCGCCCAATATTCTTTCTTGGACCCCCATTTTAGCCATGGACCCACACCAGTCTCTGGAGGTGCTATCCTGCCTTTGGGTGTCAGAGGGGTGCTACATTTATATCATCCCCTAGAAAAAATTACCAGCAATTCTTTATCTGGCAGTCAAGGGGAGGGGGCATTTAAATAATTTGGAGAATGCCCTGAGTTAGGCTGTACGATTTTAATTTTTTTTGTACAGTTTTAATTTCCCCAATGTCCACTTTCATGCATTTTATCCTGTGTTTTATTTTTGAGACTTTCTCTTCCTGTTCACCTTGCATC
Source organism: Lithobates sylvaticus (assembly GCA_028564925.1). NCBI lineage: Eukaryota > Metazoa > Chordata > Amphibia > Anura > Ranidae > Lithobates > Lithobates sylvaticus. The sequence goes on along the minus strand of CM053029.1, from coordinate 120,967,172 downwards.
CCCCTGACCTTGCTGTTTCATCTTGTTATCTTGTTGCCCATGTGCATGATATCACAGTTCTAAGTGAGAAATGTTTGGAAATATATATACATATACAGAGCGAACATGGCAAGTGTAACAGGTGCTACTACTGCCTTTGGCAAAACCAGCCGAATTAATATTATAATGGACAGTCTGAGCAATGTGTTACTGTCCCAATCTCAGCCAGCAGAACACAGGGAAGGCAGAAAACATATGCAATCAGGAAGGAAACTTTGATGTTGTTCAGTGGCACTAAAGTCATGCAAAGGCACAGTACTTCCTGCACTGTTGTTACATGAAAATGTAAACCCATTAACATCCTTTAACCAGTTCAGCTTTAGAGCAAATGTTTTTATTTTTGTACGTTAAAATCTTCATTTGTGGCAATAAAATTACTTGAACCCCCAGAACATTATATATTTTTTGAAAGCAGAGGCCAAGTAGAATAAAAAGATGATAGTTGCAAATTTTCATGTAATACAATATTTGCGATACTGTTTATTACACACAAATTTTCAGGAAAAAAAAAAAAAATATTTTGGTGCATAAATAGCCAAGACTTGGTTAAAACAGTCTATAAAACAGTTTGATAACAATTAACAACAACAAGTAAATGATACCATTGTATACAGTAATAAACCGTAACAATCGGATTTCTCAAGAAAGCTATTGATTGCTGTAGGTATTACTACTGCTAAAGGGGGACTCCAGGCAGGCCTATAGTACCTTAAAATTCTAATGAGGAATAAAACAACATAGATACCAGTAACGTGTCCCCTTTAAGAAGTCATTAAATTGCAGTGTTCAAAGTGCAAGGCCTTGCTTTTGGTCTTCACCGGCAGTTAGAGCTAAAAGAAAGAAGAATTTGACTGTGACTGTGAATGTGACACAGTGATGACATTCAAGCAAAACAGCTGGTTCTGACCTGTAGCAATCCTTTGTGCACAGACACCTTTTATCTGGATTGCTTAGTGTTCAGAGAGTGATATTAGTGGCTTGTAACTGAATCTACTTTGGGCAAATGCCCTCTCACCGATCCTGAGAATGTTCAGTAACCTCCAGGCGAATGATCAAAGGATTCTCCCTTGCTGCATGCAGGCAGAGATGGCGACCGGTCTGCTGAATCAGTGAGCTGTCCAACTTCAATGCGGTCAACGATGTTGCAGAGGCTTCCCTCAGGTAGCGTGCTGTGTTTGATGGAGGTTTCTCTATGGTTGGACACCTGACTTCTACCGTCTCTGGAACTGTCCCTGGATGGTTCTTCCCCAGGGGCCTGCAGTCTCTCCTCAGACATTCGTTCACCCCTCTCCCTTGTGGTGATCTAGTCAGCAATCCAAAATGGAGTCTTTTGTCTGCCCCCTCTGCTGCAGAGCCCACTGGGATTTATAGCCCCGCCTCTTTAAGAGCTCTGTTAGTACATCACACATAAAACCACCTCAGCCTCTCTATCTGCTATAAGGCCCAGTTGTTGTCATATAAGGCAGCCAGGCATCTCCAGGAGCTAGTGTGTGTGTGCTCTGTTAGTACATCACACATAAAACCACCTCAGCCTTTCTATCTGCTATAAGGCCCAGTTGTTGTCATATAAGGCAGCCAGGCATCTCCAGGAGCTAGTGTGTGTGTGCTCTGTTAGTACATCACACATAAAACCACCTCAGCCTCTCTATCTGCTATAAGGCCCAGTTGTTGTCATATAAGGCAGTCTCTATCTGCCGTAAGGCCCAGTTGTTGTCATCGAAGGCAGCCAGGCATCTCCAGGAGCTAGCGTGTGTGCTCTGTTAGTACAGCACACATAAAACCACCTCAGCCTCTCTATCTGCCATAAGGCCCAGTTGTTGTCATCTAAGGCAGCCTCTATCTGCCGTAAGGCCCAGTTGTTGTCATCTAAGGCAGCCTCTATTTTCCGTAAGGCCCTGTTGCTGTCATCTAAGGCAGCCATCTGCAGGAGTTAGTGTGTGTGCTGTGTGACTCCAGCACAATATACACTACCCACTACAATGCCTGGAAGACCGCCAAGGACCGCCAAGGATTCTACCAGGCAAATTTTCCTGCCCCAGCTGCTGGACCGTCGAAAGAAGTTCACTCCCAGCCATCCACATACCCAGCGGTTGAATGCTAGCTTGGCTAAATTTCTAGCACTTCAACTGCTGCCTTTTCAGTTGGTAGACTCGGCACCCCATTCTGTGAGTTTTTTCAATGTGCGGTTCCTCAGTGGCAGGTTCCCAAACGCCAGTTTTTCTCACGGAAGGCGATTCCGGCTCTCTACCGGCATGTGGAAGGCAATGTCCATGCCTCGCTGGACAGGGCGGTCAGCGGTAAGGTGCATATTACCGCTGACTCATGGTCCATCAGGCATGGACAGGGACGTTACCTGTCTTTCACGGCCCATTGGGTCACTCTATTGGCAGCTGGGAGGGATGCAGGACAAGGTGCAGTAGTGTTGGAGGTTGTTCCGCCACCACGCCTCCAAAATGCTACTACTGGTTGTGACACACCTCTCTCCTCCACCCCCTCCTCTTCTTCTTCCTCCAAGGTATCTTCGAGTGCTCTGTCCTCGGAACCAGCGGTGCTCCGTAGGCGTACAAGGGGCTACGCGAGTACGCAGGCAAAAAGATGCAATGCCGTGCTTGCGCTGGTGTGTTTGGGGGACAGGAGCCACACTGGGGCAGAGGTTCTGGCAGCTCTGCAGGGGTAGGCCGAGAGGTGGTTGACGCCACGCCAGCTTAAGCCAGGAATGGTGGTTTCTGACAATGGCACCAACCTCCTCTCCGCCCTGTGACAGGGGCAGCTGACCCATGTGCCCTGTATGGCTCACGTCCTCAACCTGGTGGTGCAGCGGTTCTTGGGCAGGTACCCAGGCTTACAGGATGTCCTGAGGCAGGCCAGGAAAGTCTGTGTGCATTTCCGCCGATCGTATAATGCCAGTGCTCGGCTGGCTGAGCTGCAAAAGGAGTTGAACCTGCCCAAGAACCGCCTTATATGTGACATGCCCACCATGTGGAACTCAACGTTGGCCATGCTGCAGTGACTGCACACGCAGCAGAGGGCCATCAATGAGTACCTGTGCGACTACGGCACCAGGACAGGGTCAGGGGAGCTTGGATTTTTTTCCCCACGCCAGTGGAGCATGATCAGGGATGCATGCACTTTCCTGTCACCATTTGAGGAGGCCACGAGGATGGTGAGCAGTGACAGTGCATGCATCAGTGACACTGTACCTCTTGTCCACCTGTTGGAGCATACGCTGCGTGGGATAATGGACAGGGCACTTGAGGCAGAACAGAGGCAGGAAGAGGAGGACTTCCTTGCCTCTCAAGGCCCCCTTTATCCAGACAGTGTTCCTTCTCTCCCACCCATCACACAGGAAGAGGATGAGGAGGAGGAGGAGGAGGATTGTGTGAGCATGGAGGTGGAGCCTGGCACTCAACATCAGCAGCAGCAGTCTTTTAGGGATGATGTACAGTCCCAACAAACCAGTGGACTTGTACGTGGCTGGGAGGAGGTGGCTGGCGATCATGTCGTCCTCAGTGACCCAGAAGACTCCGGACCGAATGCCTCAGCTAACCTACGTTGCATGGCCTTCCTGATTCTGCAAAGCCTGCGGAAAGGATCCTCGTATTCTTCGGATCAAGGAGAGGGACCATTACTGGCTGGCCACTCTCCTTGATCCACGGTACAAGGGTAAGGTTATGGACCTTATCTTGCCGTCGCAGAGGGAGCAGAGGATGAGACATCTCAGGGAGGCCTTGCAGAAAGGTCTGTGCAACGCGTTCCCAGAGACTGGGAGGTTACAAACTCCTGGTCCTGGACGACGAGTTGCTGAGGCTTCGGTCAGTAGCAGAAGGAGCGGTGGGGAAGGTGGATGTCTGACCGATGCGTTCAGACAATTTTTTAGTCCGCAGCCCCAAGGTATGATCGGTTCCAGCAACCATCGCCAGCGTCTGATATACATGGTGCAGGAATACCTAGGGGCAAGGTCAGACTTGGACACCTTTCCCACCGAAAATCCTCTGGCTTACTGGGTCTTGAGGATGGATCACTGGCCAGAGCTTGCACAGTATGCAATTGAGCGGATTTATCAGCGGATTTGTCACCGATCACAGGGTGATCGACTGACCTTCATAAAGATGAATCAGTCTTGGATCACCACCAGCTACCAGGCACCTGAAGCGGATATAACTGAATAATTTATAATGTCACATCCCTTCAAGACTGCCTTTGCTGATGCTGAGTGACTGTCCTGTTATGTTCACGGACTATCCTTTTCCTCCTCCTCAATGATCCATTCCTTGATAGCTTGAAAGAACATTTTTGTTTCTGGGTGCCACCACACCAGTGCCTAAGGCACAATTTTTCAGCCCCTGTTTAACAGGGGCATGTAATTACAATTTTTTATGCAATGCTTTTCAACAGGTCTCATTGCTGTGCTCAGAGTACAGTATCTGTGAGGGGTTGCAGTGTTGTGGCACCAGCACCAGTGCCTAAGGCACAATTTTTCAGCCCCTGTTTAACAGGGGTGTGTAATTAAAAATTTTTAAGCAATGCTTCGCAACAGGTCTGACTGCTGTGCTCCAAGTACAGTATCTGTGATGGGTTGCAGTGTTGTGGCACCAGCACCAGTGCCTAAGGCACAATTTTTCAGCCCCTGTTTAACAGGGGCGTGTAATTACAAATCTTGATCTAATAGTTCACAGCAGGGCCCATTCCTGCGCCCACCAAGAGTAACTGTGAGGGCTTACAGTCTTGTGGCAACACCGTCCACCACCACCACCACCAAAGCCCATTTTTTCTGCCCTGTTCAACAGGGGCATGCAATTACAAATCTTGATCTAATAATTCACAGCAGGGCCCATTCCTGCGCCCACCAAGAGTAACTGTGAGGGCTTACAGTCTTGTGGCAACACCGTCCACCACCACCACAAAAGGCCCAATTTTTCTGCCCTGTTCAACAGGTGCATGCAATTACAAATCTTGATCTAATAATTCACAGCAGGGCCCATTCCTGCGCCCACCAAGAGTAACTGTGAGGGCTTACAGTGTTGTGGCTACACCAACATCTAATGGGGCAAATTTCTGCAGGCCCCTACTTTCAAACATCCAACTTACAAACGACTCAGGAAGTGAGGGGAAATCTACCCCTAGGAAGGGAAATTCTATCCTGTTACATTTAATTTGGGAAAAAGGTATCTCCTCTCTACTGATGCTTTATCACCAATCCTTGTTTCAATAAAAACCCCACTTTTCCAAAAACATTTGTCATTGGGACGGAAAGTCAGGTGAAATGTTCTGAACAGATGTGCAAAGACAGCAAATGTTACAGGGGTGATAACCCCTCCCTATGTTTTCCAAAAAGCTTAAAAATAGATGTATTTATAGATATAGATACAACATAGATATTTTGGATGGAGCTACACTTAAAAATGTACCTGTTCAGATTCTACTTAAGAACAAACCTACAGTCCCTGTCTTGTTTGCACCGCCTGTATACTGCTGTTCAGAGTATAAAGGGTTGTAGGTATAGGGTTTAATTTTGTTGCTGGGTTCCCCTTAATATCCATACAAGACCCAAAGGGGCTGGGGTGGGGGGGGGGGGGGGGTGATGGGGTAGCCATGCCATTTTTCTCAAGGATTTTCAGCCATATTGCCAGGACAAGACATGACATTAAAGCCGCAAGCAGTTTTGAATGGCTTCTTTTTTTCCTTTACAAATGTCATTTTGTGCAGGGACAGTTCTAAACACGGGAAACACATGCCACTTCACAGGCTTACTTTAGATACCCCCCAGGTACCATATTTAAAGGAATATTTCACTTTTTTTTTTCACTTTATGCATGATTAAAATGACTGCTCCCGAAAAAAACGTTAGTTTTTAAAACTTCTTTTTGCATTGATATATGTCCCCTGGGGCAGGACCCGGTCCCCAAACCTGTTTTATTACATTAACATGCATATTGGCCGTTATAATTAGCACTTTTGATTTCGAACGTTCGCGTCCATTGTAACGAATATGGTTCGAAAATTCGCACAAACTTTCGGTCCGTTCGAAGGTTCTGGTGCGAACCGAACCCGGGGGTGTTCGGCCCATCCCTAGTCTACACCCCTGTCTCTCAGCATTCATCATTGTCACGTGTCCTTACTTCTAGTACACCAATTAGTCACTTACCAGTCATACTTCTCACACATACTTACTCCTAGTCCAGACCCCTATAGCTCATCAGACATCTTCATCACAAATCCTTACTACTAGTTCAAACCTCAGTCACTCATCAGTCATACTTCTTACACATCGTTACTCCTAGTTCAAACCCCTTGTTTCTCATCAGTCATCCTCATCACACATTCTTATTCTTAGTCCAAACCTCAGTTACTTATCAGTTATTCCTTTTTACTATCTTAACTGCTAGTTCAAACCTCATTCTATAATTTTCAACTTCTTTGCATATACTTCAGTGCTCTCTGTGAACACTCTGTGGGTAAATATAGTCCTGGATACTGACTCTATAGGAGATAAAAGAAATGTGGTCCCCTGTTTCTTTGTAAAAGCCCTGGCATAGTAAAAAACAACAAATAGTCTATTTTATGAAATTAAACTTTATGGAGGCAGTCTTCAAATGAATTACAGCAGGAAGCAGTGGCATCATTTTCAGTCAGTGATCAATCATTACATACTTCTCCACTATCTGACGAGGCACATGCTGTCATCTTATGTGAAGTTATTTATTACTCCTTGTTTCATTAAACTCTTCCATGCAAACTTGTATGGGCAGGCTCTAATTTTATTTTGTATCTAATTTTTGGGGGATATGCTTTAATATTAACTTCACATGTATATATACTGTAGCATTAATGTATCATACAGTACTCTGAAGAGTACATACATCCATGTACAATTACGCTATAAAATGTATTTATTACTTGGGAAATTCCACCATATATAGAAGCTTCTGTAGGGTAGAGTATTGCAGTCTAATGTATCTAGTGAAAACCATACCAAAAGCACAGAGTAGAATGGCAAGAGTGCTAAACACAAAAGGCCTTACATGTTAACATGTTCTTATTAAGGGAAACCATTAACCGGATCTGGATTAAGACCAAACAAGACACTTTCTTTACAATGTTTTTATTGCAGTTATCAATATATATGCGATGTGACAACCAAAGGTTAATTGAGCAAAGATCCGATTTAAAGTGCTTACTGATAGCTTTGTTTGCCATGGTTTTCATCATGAATGTAACCATATAGGAAAAAACAAGGCATTTAAGGTATTGTGCAATAGGTGTGTAATGCAGTGGCAGCCTGTCCATGGGGGGTACACGGGCGCCGCCCCCCCCCCCCATCCATGGATTGTTGGCCGCCCCCTGCCAAAAAAACCCACCAGCTGCCACTGGTGTAATGGATTAAGATGTTGTCTCCACTGAAACTCTCTTCCATTAGGAATGTTTAAGACTCTGGTGGCTGAATAAGGGTAAGCTCTCTATTGGTGAGTAAGGTGAAGAGCGAGATATCTATCTCTGTGCTAGAAGTAAAATAGAAATGTGAGGGAAATTACAGTTTTGAAAGTGTATCATCAAAGTGTAGGAAGGATGGAAAAAGAGAGAGAGAGAAGTAGGAAGAAAATGCTAAGAAAAATGTCCTAGGTAAGGGGAGTCGTTTGAGTAAGTGGGACCCGACTGACCCAGAGCTGTTCTTCTGGTGTTATGCCATCAGCATTGCAATATCGAATCCTGTCTAAAAGTAATGGTCTATCCGGTGAGACTGATTCTTATTGAATGTTATTTGGGTATGGTTAGGCATATGGATAGGCTTCTTCACAGTAAGAGCAGTGAAAATGAGGAACAGACTTCCTTAGGGGCCAGTTCCAGTCAGCTCATTTGCTTGATTAAAAAAAAAAACGGTATGAAAATCATAAGGGGATTTTCGTTTGACAGACTGTTGTCCAAAGTTCTTACCGTTAGTACGCTCCTTTCAACAATTATTTTCCAATTTTCAGCCAACAAATGTTGGATGACAGGCTAGTAAATTTTTGTCACAAAAATGATGGTCAGTACACAAATCCATCACACAAAAATCAAAAGTACAAACTCGCATGCTCGGAATCAATGCTCACCAAACACGAAATTAGCAGAAGGGGCCCAAAGGGTAGCACTCAAGAGCTGAAATTCCTCGTAGTACGTCACTACGTTCGTGTTTGTGGCACAATAATTTGTGTAACGTTAGTATGCAAGACAAGATCATGGCACACGCCTTTTTGACAAAAATCAGATGCTCGGTTGTCCAACAATCGTACCGTGTGTACGAGGCTTAAGTGTACAGAACAGGTGTACAGACCTATCTGTTAACATTCTACAAGGAAGTGAGCTGCCATCTAGCTAGGGGGAGGCCTGTGGATGTGGTGTATCTGGATTTTGCAAAAGCATTCAATACAATTCCCCACAAATGCTTAATCTACAAGCTGAGGTCTGCAGTCACGGACCATAAGGTCTGTACTTTGGATAGAAAACTGGTTACAGGGGCGTGTCCAAAGTGTGGTGATAAGTAGGGATGAGCCGAACACCCCCCCCGTTCGGCTCGCACCAGAACCCGCGAACGGACCTAAAGTCCGTGCGAGCTTTAGAACCCTATTAGTTATAATGGATGCGAACGTTCGAAATTAAAAGTGCTCATTTTAAAGGCTAATATGCATGTTAATGTCATAAAAAGTGTTTGGGGACCTGGGTCCTGCCCCAGGGGACATGTATCAATGCAAAAATTTTTTTTTTAAAAACGGCCGTTTTTTTCAGGAGCAGTGATTTTAATAATGCTTAAATTGAAACAATAAAAGTGTAATATTCCTTTAAATTTCGTACCTGGGGGGTGTCTATAGTATGCCTGTAAAGGGGCGCATGTTTCCCGTGTTTAGAACTGTCTCTGCGCAAAGTGTCATTTTTGAAAGTAAAAAAGCTATTTAAAATCACTCGCGGCTAATGTTAATTCACGGCTCCCGTAACACAGAGAACAGTGATTCATTGAAACTCATTCATAAAAAAAAGTCATTGATAAAAAATAAAAAAAATAAAAACAAATGAAAAAAAAAAAGCGTAGGGGTCCCCCCAAATTCAATAACCAGGCCCTTCAGGTCTGGGATGGATAATTAAGGGGAACCCCAGCCAAAAAAAAAAAAAAAAAAATGGCGTAGGGTCCCCCTCAAAATCCATACCAGACCCTTGAGGTCTGGTATGGATTTTAAGGGGAACCCTAGCCAAAAAAAATGGCGTGGGGTCCCCCTCAAAATCCATACCAGACCCTTATCCGAGCACGCAACCTGGCAGGCCGCAGGAAAAGAGGGGGGGACGAGAGCGGCCCCCCCTCTCGCCTGAACCGTACCAGGCCACATGCCCTCAACATTGGGAGGATGCTTTGGGGGTCTAAGACCCCTAAAGCACCTTGTCCCCATGTTGATGAGGACAAGGGCCTCTTCCCCACAACCCTGGCCGGTGGTTGTGGGGGTCTGCGGGCGGGGGGCTTATCGGAATCTGGAAGCCCCCTTTAACAAGGGGACCCCCCGATCCCGGCCCCCCCCCCCTGTGTGAAATGGTAAGGGGGTACAAAAGTACCCCTACCATTTCACCAAAAAAGTGGCAAAAATGGTAAAAATGACAGGAGACAGTCTTTGACAATTCCTTTATTAAAATCTTCTTTCTTCTTTCTTCATCCTTCGGATTCTTCATCTTCTCCTTCCTTCATCTTCTTCCATCTTCTTCTTCCATTTTCTTCTTCCTCCGATCCGCTTCTTCTTGCGCTGGTCTTCTCGTCCTTCTCGTCCGGCATCTTCTTCCGTCGGCGTCGGTGTCGGTGTCTTCTTGGGCCGCTCCGCGCAATGGGAGGCTCCCGCTGTGTGAGGCTCCGCTCCATCTGACAGGTCTTTTAAAACGGAGGGCACCTGGTGACCCCGCCCCCCTCTGACGTCATGGGGAAAGCCATCATGGAATTCCCCATGACGTCCCTGTGCGTCAGAGGGGGCGGGGTCACCAGGTGCCCTCCATTATAAAAGACCTGTCAGACGGAGCGGAGCCTCACACAGCGGGAGCCTCCCATTGCGCGGAGCGGCCCAAGAAGAGACAGAGACACCGACACCGACGCCGACGGAAGAAGATGCCGGACGAGAAGGACGAGAAGACCAGCGCAAGAAGAAGCGGATCGGAGGAAGAAGAAAATGGAAGAAGAAGATGGAAGAAGATGAAGGAAGGAGAAGATGAAGAAACCGAAGGATGAAGAAAGAAGAAAGAAGATTTTAATAAAGGAATTGTCAAAGACTGTCTCCTGTAATTTTTACCATTTTTGCCACTTTTTTGGTGAAATGGTAGGGGTACTTTTGTACCCCCTTACCATTTCACACAGGGGGGGGGCGGGATCTGGGGGTCCCCTTGTTAAAGGGGGCTTCCAGATTCCGATAAGCCCCCCGCCCGCAGACCCCCACAACCACCGGCCAGGGTTGTGGGGAAGAGGCCCTTGTCCTCATCAACATGGGGACAAGGTGCTTTAGGGGTCTTAGACCCCCAAAGCATCCTCCCAATGTTGAGGGCATGTGGCCTGGTACGGTTCAGGCGAGAGGGGGGGGGCCGCTCTCGTCCCCCCCTCTTTTCCTGCGGCCTGCCAGGTTGCGTGCTCGGATAAGGGTCTGGTATGGATTTTGAGGGGGACCCCACGCCATTTTTTTTTGGCTAGGGTTCCCCTTAAAATCCATACCAGACCTCAAGGGTCTGGTATGGATTTTGAGGGGGACCCTACGCCATTTTTTTTTTTTTTTTTTTTGGCTGGGGTTCCCCCTTAATATCCATCCCAGACCTGAAGGGCCTGGTTATTGAATTTGGGGGGACCCCTACGCTTTTTTTTTTTTTTTTTTATTAATGAATGACAGCTCTCTGTGTTACAGGAGCCATCAATTCATTAGCCGCGAGTGATTTAAATAGCTTTCTTCCTGCAAAAATGACACTTTTTTGCAGGGAAAGTTCTAAGCACAGGAAACCTGCCCTCCATCACAGGCCACCTATAGACACCCCCCAGATGTGATACTGCAATGCTGTTCTAACAGCATGCACACACATATCCCCAGAAATAAAGCACATATTGTTGTCAGCAGTCAGCAGCACACTGACACGCTGACACTGTCTGAAACATAATATGCGAGGCCGCCGGCGCGGCGGCCTCTTATACCGTGGGGCGTGTACTAAAGCCCCTGAGCTATAATTGGCTACAGGCATCCTGCCTGTAGCCAATTATGGCTCTCCTCGCTGCCGGCGCTGTGATTGGCCAAGCATGCGGGGTCACAGTGCATGCTTGGCCAATCATCAGCCAGCATTGCACTGCGCGGGCCGCAATGCATTGCGGGGCCGCTCGCATCACACGAATTTGATGCGAGCGGCCCCAATAGTTCTGGGCTCGCCGAGCGAGCGAACACCCGGGGCTCGATTCGAACATGGGTTCGAATCGAACACCGGCCACATCTGAAGTATTTCTTCCAGTTCTGGTAACCAGCTCTAAAAAGGGATGTGCTGGAGCTGGAGAGAGTCCAGAGAAGAGCAACGAAATTATTGCGAGGACTGGAGGACCTCAATTACGCGGAACGACTACAGGCACTACATTTTATTCTCGCTGGAGAAGGGATGATTGAGAGGGGACATTAAATTTAAAAATACTTATTTAAAAATACCTCTGGTGATCCCAGTGTAGGAAAAAAAAACATTCAGTCAATTGTCAGTTAACCACTTTCAGACCGCACCATTTTGCTGGCCAAAGACCAGACCACTTTTTGCGATTCGGCACTTACATAGTTACATAGTTAGCTAGGCCGAAAGAAGACACAAGTCCATCCAGTTCAACCATAAAAAAAAGAAATAATAAATAAAAATAAAAAATATCGTACAATACAATATACCCCATTCTATACCCACAGTTGATCCAGACAAAGGCAAAAAAAAAACCAAAAGAGCATGCTCCAATCTGCTACAGCAGGGGAAAAAAATCACTTCCTGATCCCAGAGAGGCAATCGGATTTTCCCTGGATCAACTTTACCTATAAATGTTAGTACCCAGTTATATTATGTACATTTAGGAAAGTATCCAGGCCTTTCTTAAAGCAATCTACTGAGTTAGCCAGAACCACCTCTGGAGGGAGTCTATTCCACATTTTCACAGCTCTTACTGTGAAGAAACCTTTCCATATTTGGAGATGAAATCTCTTTTCCTCTAGACGTAAGGAGTGCCCCCTTGTCCTCTGTGTTGACCGTAAAGTGAATAACTCAACACCAAGTTCACTATATGGACCCCTTATATATTTGTACATGTTGATCATATCCCCCCTTATTCTCCTCTTCTCAAGAGTGAATAAATTCAGTTCCTCTAATCTTTCCTCATAGCTGAGATCCTCCATGCCTTTTATCAGTTTTTTTGCCCTTCTCTGCACTTTCTCCAGTTCCAGTTCTTTCTCCAGGCACTGCGTTGCTTTAACTGACAATTACGCAGTCGTGCGATGTGGCTCCCAAACAAAATTGACGTCTTTTTCTTGCCCACAAATAGAGCTTTCTTTTGGTGGTATTTGATCACCCCTGTGGTTTTTATTTTTTGCGCTATAAACAAAAAAAGAGCGACAATTTTGAAAAAAAAAAAACGCATTATCTTTTGCTTTTTGCTATAATAAATATCCCCCAAAAGTGTATAAAAAAAAAATGTTTTTCCTTAGTTTAGGCCGATACGTATTCTTCTACATATTTTTAGTAAAAAAAAAATCACAATAAGCGATTATTGATTGGTTTGTGCAAAAGTTATAGCGTTTACAAAATAGGGGATAGTTTTATGGCATTTTTATTAATAATTTTTTTTTTTACTAGTAATGGCGGCGATCAGTGATTTTTATTGTGACTGCGACATTATGGCGGGCACATCAATGGCACAGTGGCAAATTTAAAGGGATGTACCTGTCAGCCCATTTGCCTGTCTGTGCCATTCTGCCGACGTACATCTGTGTGCACCGGTCAGGAAGTGGTTAAAGCGACGCAGTGCCAAAAAAAAAGACAGCACAGTACTATGTAATCTATTAGCAGTAACGGAGATAGGCTACCCTTGTCAAGTGTTCTCATTTTATTTCCTTTACAAATGTTATTTCTTATTCAAAATATCAATGATTATAAAATCTACAGTAAATAATAGCAACCCATCACCGTGCTTCTTAAGGGTTGCTACACTTTGTTCTTAGCTTTAGAAATACCCCTATCATTGCCAAATGAAGGGTGAATCTCCACTTCCCCCATCATACTCTAACGTATGCTAAAATTATCAATATGCAAAAGGTATGTTAATTTCAAGAATGAGCAGATAATATTTTACTTTGAAATATGTTTATGATTTAATCCTGTGTTGCTAACATAAATTAAAAGCCAACTTTTTTAAACAAGGTTGACATTGTAATTCAAGGCAGTCTAATAATACAGCTGTTAATTAACAGATTTCCTAAAATATATACGTTTGTATCCCTATATTCAAAACCCCAGAATTTCCTCTGGGATCAAGAGATTTTCAAGCAGCACATTCTGCTCTGGGTTAGGAATGAAAAATAATGATGTATTAGTGAGCCGCATGTAACTTCTAATTTTACAAAGGGAATTTATTTTTGTAACATCACTTGCAATTAGTGCTCAGTGGGATCATGGCAAACTTGTAACTATCACAGTGTGCAAGGAGATTAACACCTACATTGTCTTCTGGCTAAACAGATTAACCCCTCTGTGGTGGAGAAGCAATAAACAAAGTACGGCCTCTTTTTACAGGCTTTTATAAAATGAGGCTTCAAAGTAATTCTCTACCTTTTATAGAAGCTCATTCATCATATTTAGTGCTTCCCACTGTTATATCCTCCATACTTTCTCCTCCTGCACATACTGCCCACCGTTATAACCTCGGCACTGCTCCTCTGCACACATTTCACCCCTATAATACTTTCCTCATTTCTTTCCTGTGCATAATCCCCCCTATAATACCATCTGCACGCCTCTCCTGCATATACTGCCTGCTGTCATACCCTCTACTAACACTTCCTGCATATCTTGCCCCCTGGCATGCCATCCACACACTTCTCCTGGACATAGTGCCCGCTGTCACACCCTCTACACTCCTCTACTGCAAATACTGCCTGCTAAGACACTTCTGTTTGTTAAATACCCAACATTTCCCATTCTGGATATGGCAAATCTCTAGTTTACCATTAAAAAGATCTAAACTACATTTATTTTATGACATTTAATATGTCAACTTATCACTCTGAAAAAAAACCTACTAAAGTCTTTAGATTGACTATAACTAGATAGCAGACGTAAACTCATAAGGCTCAATTCACAAAACTAATATGCCAGGATAAGCATACATATTTTCAAAAAGGTGACAGATATTTTTAGTTAAACCCAGGACCCTGCATTCTCTATATCTGGTCTCCCACAGTACACAAAAAGAAAAAGCCCCCATTACTGGATGGGACTTTAATGGCAACAGAAATCACAGGTTTAGGTAAAATGTAAACATTAACATTAAACATATTAACATAAACATCAAACATGATACATAATAACATTTCCAACAAGGTAGTACATATACAAAGATAATAAAAGCATATGACTCCAGTTACATGCTAAGGTGAATGCATATGTGAATCACATGTTGTCTCAACTCCCCCCGACGCGTTTCCGGAAAACATTTCATCAGGGTTGCAATGGGGGAGATGCATATGTATAAGACATTCACATAAATTGATTGCGATGAAATGGGTCATATGTAACTGAGTGCTCAGGAGAGAGGGTAGAACTTTTATCTGTGTCTAGCTGGGGGAAGGAAGATAACACAGCGTCCAACCAGGGGACAGTGGGGAGGGTAGAAACTTTCACCGTCTTAACGAAGGTCCTCAGACAAAGATGCTGCTGTGGTCTGCAGATGGGGTGAGATTCATAGCAGGTTCTCAATCGCAAATTCTGATCGTCTGTACCAATTCCGTCGCGCAAAATTTCTACGCATGCTCGGAAACAATTCGACGCATGCTCGGAAGCATTGAACTTAATTTTCTTGGCTCGTCGTAGTGTTGTACGTCACCGCGTTCGAAAGTTCAGAGAACTTTTTTGTGACTGTGTGTATGCAAGCCAAGCTTGAGCGGAATTCCGTCGGAAAAACCATCCATGATTTTTCCGACAGAAATTCCACTTGTGTGTACGGGGCATTAGTGGGAGTAAACTCCAATGCATGATTTTTACCAATAGGTAAGCCTATAATAAGGCTTATCTATAGGTACTTAAAATATCTCCTAAATCGTGCGCCGTTTAGGAGATATTTACTTTAGATCCAGCCGGTGACATCACCTGCATATGCACTCTTTAGGAACGGCATGCCCGTACCGTTCCTTCAGAGTCCTGTGCCATAAACATCGGCTCCCGCGCATGCGCGGGAGTGATATTATTGCGGTTTTATGACATTCTCACAGCCGGAGCCTGCAAACCAGGTGTGCAGACAGCGTCTGTCTCGAGGGGCAAACTGCGGCCTGGCCAGTATGTACCCAAGTGGGGAGGCTTCCAGGTAGGATGGTGTCAGGAAACCTCTGCACCAAGCAGGTGAATCCCGGATCCAATATGCGCATTTGCTCACCTTTTTGCTAACATATGTGCGCATCGGCTCATATTTATAGATGAGCGCATTGGCGCACAGATGTGTGCATTAGCACACAGATGTGGAATGGAAATGCGCACTGTGCACGGACTTGTGCACATGCGCGCACATCGGCGAATCACGGCGCACGGCGCCCTATTTAAACAACCAGCCACTTAGCATCAGTGCTGGATTTTCTCAGCTTGTTCCTGCATACCTTGCTGTTGCCTTGTCTGATTTCACCTGATCTTGAACACCCGGCTCTTCCTAACTACTCTCTTGGATCACCCCTGCAACCTTGTCTGCCTTGTTTACCTGCACTGACCCCGGCTTGAACCTCTGACTTCGGCTTTGTCTCCTGATTCTGTACTTTTGCTGCCTGACTTGTTGCTGACCTCTGCCTGCCCCTGACCACGAGCCTGCCTGCCGTCTGTGTACTTCTCTGCCAGCCCGTTGCCAACTCCTGCTGGTTCCTGAACTGCTATCTACCTGCTTACAGGCACCTGCACCCTTCCGCTGCCCTAGCAGTTCCTGTCTCCACCTCCAGGGGTTCTAGGACTGGGACCGTGCAAGAGGCCGCCCTCGTCATTTCGGACTCCGCTGTAAGGTACGTGACAGATGGTGTGCCCCTGCACTTACCCTACTCATCTGGAAACTCTCCCTGACGCTAAGCTACCCGCAAAATGGGCGCCAAATAGACTCTGCTTTACCCAAGATGGCTACCAAAGCCACATGAGGTACCAGCATCCAATCTGATGCTGCCTCTCTGTGACCAAGGAAACCATAGAGGAACTAGGTTCCTCTCGACTTACACAGAGCACTCATTCGTGATTTTAATATTTTTTTTGAATAAATGATCGATTAGCAGAGAGCACTAGATCCTTTTTATTTTCTTTGATATTGCTGCCTACAATCCTACAGAGGAAATGGGGTCTCGGATCCGCTCAGATCATCCGGAGAGTATCAGATTCCTTCATAGAAATGCTAGTTTGAACGTCCTGTTGGCTCAGGGGGTCATGGTCTTAAGGTGAGAAGCCATCTGTGTGTATGGTGGAGATGCTGCACAATGTATGACACCTGTATGTTCCATCTGGAGACACCACTTTGCAACTTCCGGGATCTTTTATTCATGAACCTACAAGAATATCCTATGTGAACTCCTTACTTATACATTTCATAAGATTTATAAATATTTGATTGTTTTTTTCATCTACATGTTTAGATATATGTTTATTTGGAGGTGTTATGTATTGGCCCTAAGTGTTCAGTTGCAATCGTTAGCATTTATTTAGGATAGTTTGCGCTGACTATTTTCAACCTTGATGAGCGCCACCTGCAGTGGAGAAAATAGACTGCGTCTGCCTAGGCAGGATTTCCTCTCACTTTCTTTTTGGCTATGGGGCAGGAAGTGAAGGGAAATATCCCCAATAGAACAAACAAACTAACAGGGATATAACCTTACTTGATCCAAAATAAAAATAACAAAAAAAGTTTTTGCCTTTACTTCTACTTCAAGTTTGAAATGATCTGAAGTGTTTATTAGATCAGGCACAGCTAGAGGAGAGATACACTCAACTCAAGAACCAGGCACAGCGCTGACGTTATAGAAAATTCCACATAGTCCATTTATGATGTCAGCAAGGTTAAATCATCTTTTGAATTTGTGCTCAATTAAACTCTGATTGGCCTTGAACAGCGGAATGGATTGTTATTGTTTATCTCTTATCTCAGGGTGGAGGAGTTTATAGTGAGTAAAAGGTTGGATGTTATTTTCCCATTTACTTACCTGAAACTCTATTATGTGTTCTAATGTACACAGGAATAAAGAAAGATAGATACATTGTATAGAGAAATCCGAAAAGGTTACATAAACGTACATAACTGTTTCTCCTGCAGATTGTTAGCACAGCACATTCAGGTGGAATTATTTACCATTACCACTGATAACTATAAAGCACAGTAAAACCTTGGTTAGAGAGTAACTTGGTTTGAGAGCGTTTTGCAAGTCAAGCAACATTTCTTAATACATTTTGACTTGATATACAAGCGATGTCTTGATATACAAGTAGCGTCATGTCACAACTGAGTATAAAAAGAGAAGAGAGGCGCCTCTAAGTGTAGTGATAGGGTTACATTTAATGAAGGCACAACATTTAGCAACATATTGCTACACTTAGAGGCGCCTCTCTTCTCTTTTATACTCTGTAGCTCCTGCTGGATTTTACTTCTAATCCCCTTGTGGTGGCTTCCATTTGTGGATGGACATTTTATGGTTACACAACCACAATCACATTACTATAATCTTTTTATATGGACTATAAACTAAAGGACCTATGAATAAATGGTTGTGGAACGAATCATATGAGTTTCCATTATTTCTTATGAACTTTTGACAATGTCCTGTCTCTCAATAATAGTGGCTAATGTTTCATAACTATTTCCTCCAGACTTTTATAATCTCTACCTAATTTAAGGAATAGATTGGTTCCTAATGTACTCAACCCCCCAAAGAAAGTCAGCACTTTTTTGGATTTAACAGGATTTTGTTATTGTAAAAAGTGTAAAGCATGCAAACTAACAAGGAAAAATGATAGAAAACTTTACATTATTTAGTACAGGGAGTGAATATAACATTGAGAAGTTCATTACATGCAAATCCACCCACGTGACCTACCTCATTATTTGCCCTTGTGGGCTTCAATACGTGAGACGCACTAAAAGGAATTTATGCACCCGTATTAATGAGCATTTAAATAACATTTTTTTTAGTTTATCGGATCATTCGTTATGATCGGCATTCATTACTTCGGATGTATTTGTATTCGTTCCATTCCATTCGTTTAGATGCAGCATTTGTTACTTGGGATCATTCGTAACTTCGGATGCATTCGTATTTGTTTCTTTCCATTCGTTTAGATGCGGCATTCTTTACTTCGGGTAATTCATAACTTCAGATGCATTGGTATTCGTTACATTTACTAACAGTTACCTTAACCAAATTTGAAAGAAATTCCAATAAAAATGTAAATCAAATCTATCCCAAATTAGCTGCAATGGCGCAGAGACCTGAAGAGTTACTGACTTCAGCTATTTTACCTATAATTTAAAAGTTTATAATAATAAATAATAATAACAATTATAATAATAGTTATTAATTGAATTGTTATAGAAGATGCAGTGCAAAAAACTAAATTATTCAAATGTAATCAATTTTTTAAATTTTGTATTTTCAGATTTTCATTCTTTTTACAGCATCGCACGACCGTGCAATTGCCATTTAAAACGACACAGTGCCATATTGCAAAAAATGGCCTGGTCAGGAAGGGGGTAAAATCTTCTGAAGCTGAAGTGGTTAAGGAAGACTAAAAGGTGCAGAATTGTGATAAACAAAAAAATGCACTGGGGCATAATGGTGTAAAGGGAAGGGATGCTTTGGAACCTGAATGGTTAGAAATTCACTAAGCTGTAGCATAAAAAATGAACAATTTAGGAATGAATAGGCTTTCTTCTTGAAAGGTATTTTATGCAGGAAAATGTATATGTTTTATTGCAGGGAAACAAAGAAGTCTGAGTAGATCCTTGATGAGCTGATGTTGAAGTGTCTGCTGTGGGGGAAACTTTCAGGCAATCAATAAAATGGTTCAAGTTGTTAAAGGTTCCCATAGTCTCTGCTTGTGTAAGACTCACGTTCTTACAATATTTTTAATAATGTCACACTGGGTTGGGTACTGCAATGCAACTGCCCACTAGTGTTTCAACAACATATTATTTTAATATGTACCATTTCCCAGTCAGGCCAAGGCCTAGGGCAGCATCTGCGGACTCTGAAACAGTGGCGTATCCTCCATGGGTGCAATGTGTGTAGGTCACATGGGCCACAAGGTGCATTGCACTACAATAAGTGTGAAGAAATGCATTCAGTACTATGTCTTTGCAACAGCAGCAATTGTCACTTGCAACGGTAGCAAAGATCCATTCCGCACTTGTACATGGGGAAGAGATCCAGTGCCAGTGTAATGCCGGGGAGGGTAGGTCCCTGTTTCCAGGGGGAGAAGGACTGTGATTGGCCATTGCTAAGGCAAATCACAGCCCCGCCTTCTTAACCCTAGGAAAATAGAAAGAGATCCTGGGCTGAAGCGAGAAGGAACCATAATGAACCCAAGGAGAACGGTGGTAACCTGTGCAGAGGACTGTGTGACTGTACTGTGGGGTAGAAGGGCACTTACTACTGACCCATGAACTCTGCCTCACTTACTACTGACTTCTATACTCTGGGTCACTTACTAATGACCTCTGAACTTTTTACCACTTACTCCTGACCCCTGACCTCTGCCTCATATACTACTGACCTCTGTACTCTGTGTCACTAATAATAACTGAACTCTATGTCACTTACTAGTGACCTCTATACTCTGTGTAACTTACTTCTGATCTCTGTATTCTGTGTCACTTACTAATGACCTCTGAACTTTTTGTCACTTACTACTGACCTCTGTATTCTGTGTCACTTACTACTGACCTCTGTATTCTGTGTCACTTACTAATGACCTCTGAACTTTTTGTCACTTACATTGACCTCTGAACTCTATGTGACTTACTAGTGACCTCTGAACTCTATGTCACTTACTAGTGACCTCTGTACTCTGTGTCACTTACTAGTGACCTCTGTACTCTATGTCACTTACTAGTGACGCCTATACTCTGTGTCACTTACTACTGACCTCTGTATTCTGTGTCACTTACTATTGACCTCTGAACCTTATGTCTCTTACTAGTGACCTCTGTATTCTGTGTGACTTACTACTGACCCCTGTACTCTGTGTCACTTACTAATGGCCTCCTAACTCTAGGTCAGTTACTACTGACCCATGAACTCTGCCTCACGTACTACTGACTTATATACTCTGGGTCACTTACTAATGACCACTGAATTCTGCACCACTTACTGCTGACCTCTGTATTCTTTATCACTTACTACTGACTCCTGAACTCTACATCACTTACTACTGACCCCTGAACTCTGCCTCACTTACTACTAACCTCTGTACTCTGTCATTTACTACTGACTCCTGAATTCTGCATCACTTTCTACTGACCCCTTAACACTGCGTCACTTACTCCTGACCCCTGAACTCTTCCTCACTTATTACTGACCTCTGTACTCTGGGTCACTTACTACTGACCTCTGAACTCTACATCACTTACTACTGACCCCTGAACTCTGCCGCACTTTTTACTGACTTCTGTACTCCGGGTCACTTACAACTGACCTTTATATACTGGACCATGTACTACTGACCTCTGAACTCTGCATCACTTGCTCCTCACCCCTGAATTCTGCATCACTTACTACCAAACCCTTAACTCTGTGGCACTTTCTGCTGACCCCTTAAATCTGCGTCACTTTCTACCTACTCTGTGTCACTGGAGTTTATAACTTGCGCTACAGTGGAAGGTTCCTAGCTGCCATTGTTTGGCCCAGAAGGCCATCCCTGCCCTCTACTAGCATATCAAATGGAACATGTCCATGTCGCTGTGCTATACTGTCAGCAGCAGGGTACACATGACCACAGACACCTGGTCCAGTAAGCATGAGCAGGGACAGTGTAGGGTAGGGGACACAGGTGGTCTGTTGTAATTCACTTTTGGTCATTAGATGTCTCCATAATCAGGAGTCAGGGAAGAATGGATAAGGATATCTTAAAAAGACTTAAAAAGGAGAATGATTACTGTTTCTCTGTGGGTGGTCCAGACCAACATGTAGGCATTTGGGCCTCTTGCAATGTAAAGACTATCCATTAGGGACTACTCAAACGCATCTGTTGTGGAATGCTGGACTCTGGGACATCCCTCTTGTGAGTGTAGGGTATCTTTCCTAATGCCACATCTGAACTATGCTAGACTGTTTGAAACTTAAAGCGTTTGATACCCCAACACTTTATATTCCTGATATGTGCCTGCTGTACGATGCACTTGTATGAGAAAGTATCCTGTTCTCTTTGTAGTGCTTCCGTTATGTGAAATTCCTGGTGTTTCTGACAGTCCCTCTGTTTTCCTATTTAAACTGACCACACTAAGCAGGAGAGCACACAGTGTTCAGTTCTCTAGCTATGCTGGGAACTATGCAGCTGTGAACAGAGGGAATGTGATCACCTACAAAAAAGGGGGAAAAGGTGTTTACAATTTTGTTTTTTTATATATATATATATATATATATATATATATATATATATACAAAAATGTTTTGCCTTTTATGTCTATTTTAAACTAAGACCCCCCACATTTCGCAATAATGCAAAAATAACTGATACAATCC
Organism: Lithobates sylvaticus; assembly: GCA_028564925.1. Classification (NCBI taxonomy): domain Eukaryota; kingdom Metazoa; phylum Chordata; class Amphibia; order Anura; family Ranidae; genus Lithobates; species Lithobates sylvaticus. The sequence goes on along the minus strand of CM053029.1, from coordinate 120,945,177 downwards.
CTTTTATGTTCCTCCAGGAGCACACACTACATGGCCTGATAGACCATCACTGGAGGCAGAGCAGCAGGAGGAGGGGGAGGATCTGCTGCTGTCTCAGGACACACACTCCATAGCCTAATGCCACATACACACAAGCAGTTTTGCCGTCGGAATAAACTCTGAAGGTTTCTCCGACGGAATTCTGCTCAATCGGTCTTGCCTACACACCAAAGTCCGACCGTCTAGAACGCGGTGACGTACAACACGTACGACGGGACTAGAAAAAGGAAGTGCAATAGCCAGTAGCCAATAGCTTCCGTCTCTTACTTGCTTCAGAGCATGCATCGTTTTTGGTACGTCGGAACAGCATACAGACGAGCGGTTTTCCCGATAGGAATTGGTTCCGTAGGAAAAATTTAGAACATGTTCTCTTTCTAGGTCCATCAGAATTTTCGACGTAAAAAGTCAGTCGATCGGAATATACGATGAGAGGCTCCCGTCTGACTTTTTCTGTCGGAAATTCCACTCGTGTGTACACGGCATAACAGACTGAGCACTGGAGGTGCTGATGGCGAGGGGGAGTAAATGAGGCAGGCTTCATAGTTATCACACACCTTCCTAGATTGTATGAAACCACTGAGGGGAGGCGAGTGAAGGAGAATCATTTCAGGCACTTCACAAGGGGATCCTTTAGCTGGGCTGTATTTACACAAAAAAGTTCATTCAATTCTTATGAATCTTCCAAATCTTGGTATAACAAGAATCTTTCCACCACCTGCCACATATCCTACTCACCAAAAATCCCATGACACCCATTACAGGTAGTCATATGCACCTGTGGATAATCCAATTGGAAATTCCTCACGGCCTTAGAACTAGTCCAAACGGATGATCAATCGGGAATCAATCGCAGATAATAAGGGACGTTTGTGGGATATCTCCAGATAAAAGATTTTTCGCAACCACTGCGGATATCCAAGGATTAGTGCAAAATAAAAAGAGAAAGGGCTTCCATGGTGAAGTATAATCACAATTTATTACAAGAATTCCAGTTGAAAATAGGTTAAAAATAGTTTTAAAATCGAGTGTTCATAGCAGCTAACACATCCACGTTACTAAATGATGTAAAGTTTAATACTTTTCTACCATTTCTCCTCGTTAGTTTGCATGCTTTTCACTTTTTACAATAATAGAATCCTGTTAAATCCGAAAAAGTGCCGACTTTCTTTGGGGGGTTGAGTACATTAGGAGCCAATCTATTCCTTAAATTAGGTGCCTGACGGTATATGAACCTAGGGCGATTAGGCAACAATTTTGACAATGTCCTGTCTCTCAATAATAGTGGCCAAAGTTTCATAACTATTTTCTCCAGACTTTTATAATCTCTACCTAATTTAAGGAATAGATTGGCTCCTAATGTACTCAACCCCCCAAAGAAAGTCGTCACTTTTTTGGATTTAACAGGATTTTATTATTGTAAAAAGTGTAAAGCATGCAAACTAACAAGGAAATATGATAGAAAAGTACGAAACTTTACATCATTTAGTACAGGGAGTGAATATAAAATTGAGAAGGTCATTGCATCCACAAATCCACTACCTCATTATTTGCCCTTGTGGGCTTCAATACGTGGGACGCACTAAAAGGAATTTATGCACCCGTATTAATGAGCATTTAAATAACATTAAAAACGGGTTCCCAAAACATAGCCTCTCAAACCATTTTAGGATACATCACAACAAGGATCATAGTGTGGCTAAATTTTTTGGGATCGACAAAATAAACATTGATTGGATGGGAGGTAATATGATTCAGAAAATTTCAAAAAACGAAACTGAATGGATCTATTAATTAAACACACTTACACCTGTGGGAATCAATGTAGATATTGATTTAAATTGTTATTTATGTAATTATAAGGAATCATGTCTGTGCCGTTTTTTCATTGTAAAAGGTAAATCCATTCTAATTGAATCCATTTCTCTTTTTTGCCACAAGATGGCTCCATTTTCCTTATTTTCTATATACGTACCTACCATTTGTTTTTTTTTTCCACAAGAAGGCAGTATCCTCTGATACAATATTTTTAATAAACTAAATGTTAATTTATATTTAATTAATTTACTAATTTGATTAATTTACCTCAATATAATTTGTTTTTATAGAGTCAGACCTTTATAAATATATTACGTCTTTACCATTTTTTGACCAAGGATTGATCTAGATTGGATATCCTCAATTGGCGGACTTGTATAAATATGGAAGCGACTTATCCGATCAAATGACCCCTGATGATGTCAGAGCATGCTGATGAAATGCGTAGGTGGCTTGAACATGATACGTCACTTCAGCTGTATGCAACGCAGCCTGGAACGATATCGGCGTCTCCAACATGTGGATGTGTTAGCTGCTATGAACACTAGATTTTAAAACTATTTTTAGGATTTTTTTTGGAATAAATTGTGACATACTTCACCATGGAAGCCCTTTCTCTTTTTATTTTCCATTAAACTTTTGGATACCCGCTGTGGTTACGAAAAATCAATTCTCTTGAAATTTCCCACAAACATCCGTTATTATCTGCGCATATGACTACCTGTAATGGGTGTCATGGGATTTCGGTGAGTAGGATGTGTGGCAGGTGATGGTGGTGGAAAGATCCTTGTTATACCAAGATTTGGAAGATTTTGATCACTTTATTTTGTTTGTTGTGGTCGTCATACACAATTCACATAATTCACATGTTTTACTATTTTGCTGTTTTTGTATATGCCATTAGAGCATTTGCACTTTAAATAACTTAGGAATAATATATTTCCTAGAGAGCGCGGTTATAATTATTTAATTTTAATTATTCTTCTCACTATTACATTTGCTTACAACAAGCTGCTCTCATATTATTGTTTTATTATTGTAAATTCACCATTTGCGCAGGTTGAGTGGTATTTTCACTTATATAATTTCCTTTGTATTTACACATGGTGTGTGTTTGCCTATTCTGTATCAGGAAGGGCAAACACATTCGGTCAGTGCAACTCCAAGAGTGTGGTGAAGGGAGCATGCAGGACTATACACTCACCAGCCCCTTTATTAGATATACCTTGCTAGCACTGGGTTGGACCCCCTTTTACCTTTAGAACCGTCTTAATTCTTTGTGGCATAGATTCAACAAGGTGTTGGAAATATTCCTCAGCGAAGCCATGTTGATGGGGACAAGGGCCTCCTCCCCACAACATTGGGCAGGGGTTGTGGGGGTCTGCGGCAGGGCACTGATTAGAATCTGCAAGCCCCCTTTAACAAGGGGGGCCCCAGATCTCAGGCCCCTCTATGTGAAAGAGTATGGGGTACATTGTACCCCTACTCATTCACCAAAAAAAAGTGTAAAAAAAAAACCACAGATACAGTTTTTGACAATTCCTTTATCGTAAAAACAATGTTCCCCCCGCTGTAGATCCATCGTCAATCAAAAAGCCTGAAAAAAGGGAAAGAAAAAACTCTGCTCGTGTTGAAGGCTCCAGGTGTCTGCCTCTTCCACTGTCTCACAGTTCTTAAATAGCTAAGGGGTGGGGCCACCCGGCAACTTCACTTGGTAGCACTGCCCCCTTGTGACATCATAAACCCAGAATCGGAAGCAAAGTACTGTGAGAGATAGTTCAAAAACTATACTTTATTCATCTGAATTTAACTGGTTGGGGGACCATATGAAGAAAAAAAAATCCCCATAGCAAAATGACACAAATTCTGAAAACCTGACTTGTTGGAAGCAGTTGAAGAATGTAGAGCAGGAACACTAATATACAAAGACATGACAAAATGGCTTATTTATTAAAACTGTAGAGTGTAAGGTGGAGGTGTAGCTATTGTCTATAGCAAGCAATCCAGTTTCATCTTCTAGATCAAGAACCCAATTTGTTGCTATAGACAACATCTCTGTTGCTAAGAGCCATTGTAATAGTTGTATCAAACCTTCACTCAGTCCAGGACTAGTACAGCGATGTCATAGCAAGATGGTTTCATTACACCCCACCAGTGATTAAAACATCACTTATGCCCATTGGTAGCCTCTATGGCAGGGGTCTCAAACTAACGGCCCACCAGCTGTTGCAAAACTACAAATCCCATCATGCCTCTGCCTGTGGGGGTCATGCTTGTAACTGTCAGCCTTGCAATGCCTCATGGGATTTGTAGTTTCACAAAAGCTGGAGGGCTGTTAGTTTGAGACCCCTGCTCTATAGGGGAGATTTACTAAAACTAGTGCACTCAGAGTCTGGTGCAGCTGTGCATAGTAACCAATCAGCTTCCAGGTTTTATTGGCAAAGCTACAGGCCGCTTTCACACGGGTTCCTCCGTTTTGTGGGATCTGCTCTGTGTTCTGCTGATCCCCACTGAGCAGACGAATGATAGATCCATCTCCGCTTACTGAGCAAAATGAAGACGGACCCAGTCCTGATTACCTCTATAGGGAGATCGGATGAAAACGGACCGCCTGCCCGTTTTTGTTCGCTCATATCTGTTTCGACGTGCCAGACGGATGCAAAATAGGACCCCCATTTGTTTGGATTTTGCGGATCGGATCGGATAATGGCGGATCCGCCACTCCATAGCGTTCAATGGAGGGTCCGATCAGGTCCGCCTGAAAAACTGACAGACGGACCTGATCGGACAGCCCATGTGAAAGGGCCCTAATGAATGAGCTGTAGTTAGAAGCTGATTGGCTACCATGCAGAGCTACACCAGTTTTAGTAAATCTACCCTTATATGTCAGTCCCATACTGAATTCTTCTGCTATCAACTGGGCCACCGCGCACCCATATCCAGCATGGCTTTAGGACGCCGGGTGCCATTTTGCACTTACACGTGACATTTCATGATCTCAAAAGCAGCAATACTCATATGCAGCCTTTCTAAATCAAGAAAATTAATTTTCCACATGCTGCAGTGAGCAGATCTGGATTGCAACATACAGGCCAAACCACAGCATTGTTTTATCAGGGATGAACGCATCAATCTGTATTCGAGTTTGCATGTGATGTCATCACCTTGAACAAATAATACACCGGCCTCTCCCAAATATAAAATAGTAGAGGTTTTTACTTGTTTTCTTTAATAGACAGCTTTAAAGCCTTTGTCTGTCATCCTAAAACACGTTGTGACATTGACACTTCGCAGGATGCAGAGCTTGATCTGTGGTGTATTACTGCCATCAAGTGTCTAATAGCGACATACTCTCCTTTCACACAATTTTTCCCGTTGCTATAAATGCATAGTTACCAACATTTTAAAATCGTTTTCTGCCGTGCATGAAGAAGAAGAACTCCGGGCTCATTAAAATCCAGGATGTTTAGTAGTTGTTAAAATCATTAAGAGAACACTAAACAAAATTAAGATTTGGTTATAAATATACAATAATGTGTAAAACGTTGTCTTCTCATGTATGCACATTTGGGAAAAAAATAAGTCACATTTATTTTTGGGACCTGTAATAACATCATCCACATTCAAACCACATCCTGCTCCTCTTTCTTCTAGATAACATAGTAGATATCGCACACAATGCAGTTCCATCCAGCAGTGAACCCTCCTTCATAAAAATTAGAAAGAGACGCCCAGCTGATTTTTTTAGCTCAGCTAATTTATTACTTAGATTTAATGTGCAGACACTACTACAGCCAGCTATATAAAAAATAACCAACACTGTGGGGATATATATATATATTATATATATATATATATATATATATATTATATATATATATATATATATATATATATATATATATATATTATATGTGTGTGTGTGTATATATATATATATAAATAAATATGTCTGCTGTATGTTTACCTACACCTGTCAGTCGGGAATCCCCAGCTCACAGCTCTCAACTGTCCCTGATTTCGAGGGACTGTCCCTGATTTGGAGCAGTGTCCCTCTGTCCCTCTTTGTCTCTCATTTTGGTCTAATCTATATAGTTGAATATAAAATGCACATTTATCTTTCAAAAAAGGTGTTTCCCAGTGCTAAACCTTTCATCCAAATTCTAAATGACTGCATTTGTCAATTTTATGGATTTTACATTACATTAACCTTAACCCGTTAAGGGGTGTGGCAGGGGGCGTGTCCTATTGCTCCATATGTTTGCTAGTAGGTGTCCCTCATTCCCATCTCAAAATGTTGGCGGGGATGAGTCACTTTTTGATAGGACGCTTTTGGGTGAGAACTCCTTGGCAACCACTGTCACATTTAGCAGTTGGAATAACACTAAAAATATTTTGATTCACACTGAAACTGGAGGTTCATTCAGACTAACACCTATTTGTTTGGCCATTTGCACAAAAGTCTCCATAGATTGTCATGGTTGCTGTTAAAAATCACGGGGCCCCATACAGCCTGCCTGACAGGGCCCCTCCCCCCCCCTAGCCGAAAGTGACTGAGGACATAGATTTATCAGTCCCTTTATTTGCAGCCTCAGCAGCACAGATTCATGAATAGGAAACGCTCTGAGGCTTCCTGCTCATTAACAAACTGAAGCATAGTAAACACAGTTTACGATGCTTCGGTGATGAATGGACACAGGAGTGATTGGTACAGATAATTCACTGTGTTCATTCTGGAAAGGAAACGGCCAGTAAATTACATATTTACCGGCCCCTTTCCCCACTCTCTCTCCTGAAACATCTCCCTTTGTGCCCGCAGTAGCTTAGGGCGGGAGAGGAGAGGGAGTAAGGAAATGGGCAAACAGGGGGCCCGGAAAGCAGACAAAAGGGGTGCATGTGCTAGAACCAATCCCCCTGCAGTGCAGCTGGAGGCAGACGAAGAATAGTGGCTGCAATAAGACATTACAGCCAAACCTCCTGCTCAGCAGGTGCCTGGGCCCCCCCTTTTGAACTCAGGGTGCCTAGGCCCAGTACAGGAGGGCTGACTGTCCTGCCTTATCAGTGGCTCTGTAGATTGTACACAGTGCATAAGTCTCCTTCATATTACAAAAATTAGGTCCTAAGAGGAAAAAAAGCTGTAAGAACAGTCGACCATGAGAGTTAACATTTACCAGTGACTGCTCGTCCATACGGGGAGCAGGGGCGTGGCCCTCCTAATCCATGCGCCTGGCCCCTAATCTACATGCAGGGTGCCATTCCCATGGATTTCAACTGTTTTTTTTTTTTTAAGCACGTGATTAGAGCCAGAGGCTTTAAAAAAGGGCACAGCACCCCGAGCCCACCCACTTGTGTGACAATAGTGAATTAATATTCGCTATTGTCTTCCTGCTTCTCCTCCCGAAGCGGGACCTGAGACCCGCCTGGCCACGGAGTCTCAGGACCCACTTCCTGTTTGGCTGGGAGGAGAAGCAGTGGCCCCGGAGCGAGGAGCAAGATCCATGTCATTTGCCTCCTAAGGTAAGGAGGCCTCTGTTCTTCCATCTCACATGGGGGGGTTGATCGCCTCCTTCACATCCGCCTCCTGCGAGGGGAGGGGATTGGGGGATCACCGTCTTCCCATTTGTCGCCCGCGGTGGTGGGTGGCTTTGGTTTGCCGCCCCCCCAAAAAATATTGAGCACCAGCTGACACAGTCATTTACTAATAGAGAAAATATTCTTAACACTATAGATTAAAAAAGCATTTCACCAGCTCAGAACAACCAAGAAGATTTGCTTAGTGGTTGTCAACTTCTGTGACTTGTGATCACACCCACATCCTGCTTTCTTGTATTTGACCTGGTCTGCTTCTTGACCCTGCTTTTTCCTGATCTCCTGTTGCTGACTTTTGGTTGTGTACTGACTTCTGTTTCCTGTCTTCTGCTTCTGTTCCTGTCTTTTGAACTTCTGCTGCTTCTGACCCCAGCCTGGCTTCTGACCCTGTTCTTGTGTTCTGTGATTTGGCACATCTGTTACTTGGTTGTTGCTGATGCACAGAAAGCAGGGGTCAAGAGTGTGTAACACCGAGTCCAGGGCTCAGGAATGCATAACACAGAGGGTACAGGGCTTAGCATAGTGTAACGCACAGAATTTAGTGGCCATAATTGTATGTGCCGATACTGCAGGGCTCAGGAGTGTGTGACATACAGACCACTGTACAGAATACAACCAAAAATTACCCCCTTCTTCCAAGATAAATCCTTCCCAAGCACATATCCCCCATAGTACAGATCTCCCCCATAGCCCTAAATATCCCCTCACAGCCAAACCCCTCAGTACAGAACCCCAAATATGGACCCCCCCCCCCCCCCCCCCCCCCCCCCCCCCCCCCCCCCCCCCCCCCCCCCCCCCCCCCCCCCCCCCCCCCCCCCCCCCCCCCCCCAGTCTACCCTATCAGTAAAGAACCCATCCTCCTAGTAAAGAGTAACCACTTAGTAATATTATGGACACTGCAGCACCACACAATACACAAAAATAAATTGTCTGGAGGCCGCAACACTCCCAGAGTGTTGGCACCCAATGAGGACCAGACTTTGCACAGTATTCCACTGGATTCAAGTAGTTGAAGAGAACTGTTAAAAAAAGTAATTATTTTTTTATTTTTTTAAGTTCTGTTTTATTCATTTTCATCATACTAAAGCCCCATACACACGGTCGGACTTTTTCATGGATTCTGTCCGATCGGACAATGTTGTTGAAAAATCAGACCGTGTGTATGCACCATCGGACAGTGTACGTCAGATTGTCCGACGGACAAAGTCTTATCTCCTGCTGGAAAGATTTGCCGACAACACGGTCCGATCACACCAAATCCGATCGTGTGTACGGTTGTCCGACCGGACAAAGTGCTACGCATGCTCAGATCACATTACAAGACCAAAGCTATTGGCTACTAGCCTCTACGTAGTCCCGTCGTAGGCAACAAACGTCACCACGCTCAGAATGATCGGATTTTCCGACAACTTTGTCTGACCGTGTGTACGCAAAACCAACATCAGACAAAGTATGACGGACATGGTCCGACGGACATGGTCCGACGGACCTGGTCCTCGGATAATCCGCGCGTGTGTATGGGGCTTTAGAGCTGAAGCATTAGTTTTATATAGTAGAAATTAGTAGTAAATCACTGTCAGTTTTTTCTTTTTTTCCCCCATCTGTATTCCATTGTGGAAATTTACTTTCACTTCCTGTCCCACAGAGACAACAGGAATTTAGAGGAAGTCGGTCCAAAGTAAGAAAATCTCCTCTAAGGCCCCTTTCACACGAGGCGGACTCCGCTTCCACGGAGTTCGCCTCTGTCCGCCGGCTCAGCGGGAGATCTCTCTGTTGATCTCCGCTGAGCCGGCGGATGACAAGTCACTCTCTGCTCACTGAGCGGGGAGGGGCTTGCGAGCCGTGCTGGTCTCTATGGAGAGATCGGATGAAAACGGACAGTGTGTCCGTTTTCATCCGATCTCACCCGATCCGATCCGCCAGCGACGGTTCTGGACGTGGGGCCATACGTCTGCTTTTGGCGAATCGGACCGGGTCGGATGTCAGCGGAGATGTCTCCGCTGACATCCGACGCTCCATAGACTAACATGGAGCGCCCGTTCAGATCCGCCGTCAAAACTGACAGGCGGATCTGAACGGTCCGTCCATGTGAAAGGGGCCTAAGACAGAACTGATTGACGCTTCCATTGACTGTCTTGTGTGAAGGATTAGTGCTACATATGGGGTATCCATATGGTACACATACTACTCCCGGAAGATTTGTGCGTTCATATCAGAGTGTAAAAATCAACACATGCTGGTTTCTGCCTCTATTCATCCATTCTGTTGCTGAATCCTAACTGCTTATTCTGGAATTTTAACTTACATTTAAATTCTATAGTCTGCAATGAACTTTTTGTAGCATCGCTGCCACTATGATGGGTACTGAAGTGTAGCACAGGTTATGAGCACTGCACTCATTAGAGAAGCATATGCAGTCATTGATATTAAGGTGTTTAAATATGAGATTATGATCTCTTTGCAATCTTGCAAGTCACACAGCACAAGTATATTGCACCATTCCCATCAGGGCCTGTCACCTGGTTGGCATGGGGACAACACCACTGCTCTAATGTGATTCACACTATGACAGCTTAAGTTCTACCTTTGCACTATTTGTATGTGAAAAAATCACAGTTTTGGTAATAATCAATTACAGTAGTATATAATATACAGTATCTCACAAAAGTGCATACACCCCTCACATTTTTGTAAATATTTTATTATATTTTTTCATGTGACAACACTGAAGACATGACACTTTGCTACAATGTAAAGTAGTGAGTGTACAGCTTGAAAAACTGTAAATTTGCTGTTCCCTCAAAATAACTCAACACACAGCCATGAATGTCTAAACTGCTGGCAACAAAAAGTGAGTACACCCCTAAGTGAAAATGTCCAAACTGGGCCCAATTAGCCATTTTATCTCCCCGGGGTCATGTGACTCGTTATTGTTACAAGGTCTCAGGTGTGAATGGGGAGCAGGTGTGTTAAATTTGGTGTTATCGCTCTCACTGGTCACTGGAAGTTCAACATGGCACCTCAGAGCAAAGAACTCTCTGAGGATGTGAAAAAAATAATTGTTGCTGTACATAAAGATGGCCTAGGCTATAAGAAGATTGCTAAAACCCTGAAACTGAGCTGCAGTACGGTGGCCAAGACCATACAGTGGTTTAAGAGGACAGGTTCCACTCAAAACAGGCCTCGTCATGGTCGACCAAAGAACTTGAGTGCACAGGCTTAGCGTTATATCCAGAGGTTGTCATTGGGAAATAGATGTATGAGTGCTGCCAGCATTGCTGCAGAAGTTGAAGGGGGGGGGCGGCCTGTCAGTGCTCAGACCATATGCCGCACACTGCATCAAGTTGGTCTGCATGGCTGTCGTCCCAGAAGAAAGCCTCTACTAAAGATGATGCACAAGCAAGCCCGCAAACCGTTTGCTGAAGACAATCAGACTAAGGACATGTTTAGCACTAACCCCCGAAGGAGCTGCTGGTTTTATTTGGGCTTACCGTTACCTCACCTGCTTGCTTATCCGTCTTGGGGATCCCGTGGAAAGTGACCCAAAGAATGTTGAAACTGACACTCAATTTACCAGTTTCTCTCAGCCGATCCGGCGATACCGTATGAGTGTTGATCCAGGTTGCGTCCTTCAAATAAGTCTCCAGGCTCCTTCAGAGAAACCAGCCTTGCGTACAGTCTTCTCCTGAAAGAGTCCTCCCCTGGTGTTCTTCAGTTGCTGGGCCTCTCCCTTCAGATGAGATGGCACCGGACAATCCCTGGATCAGTAGGCTCCGAAATTCGCTCGGGCCTATCCCCTCAGTTGCGTCGCCTCGGGCCAGCCCCGAGACACAGGATGCATAGTTCCGCACCCCAGGCCAGGAGGGCCATGGGGCTGGGTAAGGAGGACCACCAGAACCAAAAAGGCAGAAAAAAAACTAAACCCCCAACATGGCGTCGGTACCTTACATACCCCCCTCCCCCCAGAATGCACAACGGGAGAAACACTCCCACTGGGCTGGTTCCGAGCAGTAAGTGGCATTCAATGCATCCAGCTAGGCTGCGTTTCTACTCTTGCCGGCGGTGACAGCGACACCTGTGGTCAAGGAGAACCCAGTGCAACCTGGCTGGACTGGTACTGAAACCATAAATTATCCTGAAGCCCAACTGTGGCTTCAGGCAACTTCATTTTGCAAAAACAATAGCGCCTGCTCGACAGGAGCCAGCGATACACATGGATTACTGGAGCCATGTCCTGTGGTCTGATGAGACCAAGATAAACTTACTTGGTTCAGATGGTATCAAGCGTGTGTGGCGGCAACCAGGTGAGGAGTACAAAGACAAGTGTGTCTTGCCTACAGTCAAGCAGGGTGGTGGGGTTGTCATGGTCTGCGGCTGCATAAGTGCTGCCGGCACTGGGGTGTTACAGTTCATTGAGGGAACCATGAATGCCAACATGTACTGTGACATACTGAAGCAGAGCATGATCCCCTCCCTTCAGAGTCCGGGCCACAGGGCAGTATTCCAACATGATAACGACCCTAAACATACCTCCAAGATGACCACTGCCTTGCTAAAGAAGCTGAGGTAAATGTGACAGACTGGCCAAGCATGTCTCCAGACCCAAACCCTATTGAGCATCTGTTGCGCGTCCTCAAACAAAAGGTGGAGGAGCGCAAGGTCTCTAACATCCACCAGCTCCGTGATGTCATCATGGAGGAGGGGAAGTGGACTCCAGTGGCAACCTGTGAAGCTCTGGTGAACTCAATGCCTAAGAGGGTTAAGGCCGTGCTGGAAAATAATGGTGGCCACACAAAATATTGACACTTTGGGCCCAATTTGAACATTTTCACCTGGGGGTGTACTCACTTTTGTGGCCAGCGGTTTAGACATTAATGGCTGTGTGTTCAGTTATTTTGAGGGGGCAGCAAATTTACACTGTTATACAAGCTGAAGCTGTATACTCACTACTTTACATTGTAGCAAAATGTAATTTCCTCAGTGTTGTCACATGAAAAGATATAATAAAGTATTTACAAAAATGTGAGGAGTGTACTCACTTTGGTGAGATACTGTGTGTGTATATATATATATATATATATATATGTATATATATATATATATATATATATATATATATATATATATATATATATATATATAAAACAGCAAAGTGTTAAGTCCCACATCATTAGATGTGGTGGCTGCATTGGTTGTATTTTTTCCCTCTATTTTCACCTGGTGATCTGGCCAGTAACACACCTATATTAGAGTGCCTCCACTCTGGATGAAGGAGCTCAGGGTCATCTTTTCACAGCAGCATTGTCAGTCTGGGGCGAGTGTGAGCAGATTTAGATAAACTGACAAAATGAAGCCAAACTCCAGCTAATAGGAGTTCCAGCAAACTGTTTTTTTTTTCTCCACCTGGTCCTGTTCATCCTTACCTTCCTCTTCCTCGTCCCTTTCTTTTCTCTCTGGCTGAAAATCTCCACTATCCACCATGGATGTTCAATCCCATTAGAACTTTTTCTTCTTGTGCAATATAAGATCTTCCTCTAAGTGATGGAGTCTGAATTGATTACTCCTCTCAATTTTCATACATTCATACATCCCTATAAGAATTAAATGTAGTCATTAGGGATGAGCCGAACACCCCCGGGTTCGGTTCGCACCAGAACCTTCGAACCGACCGAAAGTTTGCGCGAATTTTCGAACCCTATACGTTATAATGGACGCGAACGTTCGAAATCAAAAGTGCTAATTACAACGGCCAATATGCATGTTAATGTCATAAAACAGGTTTGGGGACCCGGGTCCTGCCCCAGGGGACATATATCAATGCAAAAAGAACTTTTAAAAACTAACGTTTTTTCGGGAGCAGTCATTTTAATGATGCATAAAGTGAAAAAAAAAAAGTGAAATTTTCCTTTAAATATGGTACCTGGGGGGTGTCCAAAGTATGCCTGTGAAGTGGCATGTGTTTCCCGTGTTTAGAACTGTCCTTGCACAAAATGACATTTGTAAAGGAAAAAAAGAAGCCATTTAAAACCACTTGCGGCTTTAGGTTTGTTCTTAAGTAGAATCTGAACAGGTACATTATGAAGTGTAGCTCCATCCCAAAAAAATCTATTTTTATGCTTTTTGGAGAACATAGGGAGGGGTTATCACCCCTGTAACATTTGCTGTCTTTGCACATCTGTTCAGAACATGTCACCTCACTTTCCGTCCCAATGACAAATGTTTTTGGAAAAGTGGGGTTTTAATTGAAACAAGGATTGGTGATAAAGCATCAGTAGAGAGGAGATACCTTTTTCCCAAATTAAATCTAACATGATAGAATTTCCCTTCCTAGGGTAGATTTCCTCTCACTTCCTGTTTTCTATTTCCGTTTGCAAGTAGGATTCGTTTGTAAGTTGGATGTTTGAAAGTAGGGGCCTGCCGTATATACTCTGCAGAAATTTGCCCTATTAGATGTTGGTGTAGCCACAAGACTGGTGGGCACAGGAATGGGCCCTGCTGTGAGTTATTAGATCAAGATTTGTAATTGCATGCACCTGTTGAACAGGGCAGAAAAATTGGGCCTTTGGTGGTGGTGGTGGTGGACGGTGTTGCCACAAGACTGTAAGCCCTCACAGTGACTCTTGGTGGGCGCAGGAATGGGCCCTGCTGTGAGTTATTAGATCAAGATTTGTAATTGCAAGCACCTGATGAACAGGGCAGAAAAATTGGGCCTTTGGCGGTGGTGGTGGACGGTGTTGCCACAAGACTGTAGGCCCTCATAGTTACTCTTGGTGGGCGCAGGAATGGGCCCTGCTGTGAGTTATTAGATCAAGATTTGTAATTGCAAGCACCTGATGAACAGGGCAGAAAAATTGGGCCTTTGGCGGTGGTGGTGGACGGTGTTGCCACAAGACTGCAGGCCCTCATAGTTACTCTTGGTGGGCGCAGGAATGGGCCCTGCTGTGAACTATTAGATCAAGATTTGTAATTACCCGCCCCTGTTAAACAGGGGCTGAAAAATTGTGCCTTAGGCACTGGTGCTGGTGCCACAACACTGCAACCCCTCACAGAGACTGTACTTGGAGCACAGCAGTCACACGTGTTGCGAAGCATTTTTTTAAAAAATTGTAAGTACACGCCCCTGTTAAACAGGGGCTGAAAAATTGTGCCTTAGGCACTGGTGCTGGTGCCACAACACTGCAACTCGGCCCTCACAGATACTGTACTTGGAGCACAGCAGTCACACGTGTTGCAAAGCATTTTTTTAAAAAATTGTAAGTACCCGCCCCTGTTAAACAGGGGCTGAAAAATTGTGCCTTAGGCACTGGTGCTGGTGCCACAACACTGCAACCCGGCCCTCACAGATACTGTACTTGGAGCACAGCAGTCACACGTGTTGCGAAGCATTTTTTTAAAAAAAATTGTAAGTACCCGCCCCTGTTAAACAGGGGCTGAAAAATTGTGCCTTAGGCACTGGTGCTGGTGCCACAACACTGCAACCCGGCCCTCACAGATACTGTACTTGGAGCACAGCAGTCACACGTGTTGCGAAGCATTTTTTAAAAAAATTGTAAGTACACGCCCCTGTTAAACAGGGGCTGAAAAATTGTGCCTTAGGCACTGGTGTGGTGGCATGGATCATTGAGGAGGAGGAAGAGGATAGTCAGTGAACATAAGAGGACAGTCACTCAGCATCAGCATAGGCAGTCTTGAAGGGATGTGACATTAAAAATTATTCGGTTATATCCGCCTCAGGTGCCTGGTAGCTGGTGGTGATCCAAGACTGATTCATTTTGATGAATGTCAGTCGATCAACCGAGGCGGTGGACAGGCGCACCCTATGATCAGTCACAAATCCTCCAGCAGCACTGAATGTGCGTTCGGAAAGAACGCTGGAGGCAGGACAGGCCAGTAGCTCAATTGCATACTGTGCAAGCTCTGGCCAGTGATCCATCCTCAGGACCCAGTAAGCCAGAGGATTTTCGGTGGGAAAGGTGTCCAAGTCTGACCTTGCCCCAAGGTATTCCTGCACCATGTATATCAGACGCTGGCGATGGTTGCTGGAACCGATCATACCTTGGGGCTGCGGACTAAAAAATTGTCTGAACGCATCGGTCAGACGTCCACCTTCCCCACCGCTCCTTCTGCCACTGACCGAAGCCTCAGCAACTCGTCGCCCAGGACCAGGAGTTTGTAGCCTCCCAGTTTCTGGGAACGCGTTGCACAGACCTTTCTGCAAGGCCTCCCTGAGATGTCTCATCCTCTGCTCCCTCTGCGACGGCAAGATAAGGTCCGCAACCTTACCCTTGTACCGCGGATCAAGGAGAGTGGCCAGCCAGTAATGGTCCCTCTCCTTGATCCGAAGAACACGAGGATCCTTCCGCAGGCTTTGCAGGATCAGGGAGGCCATGCAGCGTAGGTTAGCTGAGGCATTCGGTCCGGAGTCTTCTGGGTCACTGAGGATGACATGATCGCCAGCCACCTCCTCCCAGCCACGTACAAGTCCACTGGTTTGTTGGGACTGTACATCATCCCTAAAAGACTGCTGCTGCTGATGCTGAGTGCCAGGCTCCACCTCCATGCTCACACAATCCTCCTCCTCCTCCTCCTCCTCCTCATCCTCTTCCTGTGTGATGGGTGGGACAGAAGGAACACTGTCCGGATAAAGGGGGCCTTGAGAGGCAAGGAAGTCCTCCTCTTCCTGCCTCTGTTCTGCCTCAAGTGCCCTGTCCATTATCCCACGCAGCGTATGCTCCAACAGGTGGACAGGAGGGACAGTGTCACTGATGCATGCACTGTCACTGCTCACCATCCTCGTGGCCTCCTCAAATGGTGAGAGGACAGTGCATGCATCCCTGATCATGCTCCACTGACGTGGGGAAAAAAAACCAAGCTCCCCTGACCCTGTCCTGGTGCCGTAGTCGCAAAGGTACTCATTGATGGCCCTCTGCTGCGTGTGCAGTCGCTGCAGCATGGCCAACGTTGAGTTCCACCTGGTGGGCATGTCACATATTAGGCGGTTCTTGGGCAGGTTCAGCTCCTTTTGCAGCTCAGTCAGCCGAGCACTGGCATTATAAGATCGGCGGAAATGCACACAGACTTTCCTGGCCTGCCTCAGGACATCTTGTAAGCCTGGGAACCTGCCCAAGAACCGCTGCACCACCAGGTTGAGGACGTGAGCCATGCAGGGCACATGGGTGAGCTGCCCCTGTCGCAGGGCGGAGAGGAGGTTGGTGCCATTGTCAGAAACGACCATTCCTGGCTTAAGCTGACGTGGCGTCAACCACCTCTCGGCCTGCCCCTGCAGAGCTGCCAGAACCTCTGGCCCAGTGTGGCTCCTGTCCCCCAAACACACCAGCGCAAGCACGGCATGGCATCTTTTTGCCTGCGTACTTGCGTAGCCCCTTGTACGCCTACGGAGCACCGCTGGTTCCAAGGACAGAGCACTGGAGGAAGAAGAAGAGGAGGGGGTGGAGGAGAGAGGTGTGTCACAACCAGTAGCAGTAGTAGCGTTTTGGAGGCGTGGTGGCGGAACAACCTCCAACACTACTGCACCTTGTCCTGCATCCCTCCCAGCTGCCAATAGAGTGACCCAATGGGCCGTGAAAGAAAGGTACCGTCCCTGTCCATGCCTGCTGGACCATGAGTCAGCGGTAATATGCACCTTACCGCTGACCGCCCTGTCCAGCGAGGCATGGACATTGCCCTCCACATGCCAGTAGAGAGACGGAATCGCCTTCCGCGAGAAAAAGTGGCGTTTGGGAACCTGCCACTGAGGAACCGCACATTGAACAAACTCACGGAAGGGGGCCGAGTCTACCAACTGAAAAGGCAGCAGTTGAAGTGCTAGCAATTTAGCCAGGCTAGCATTCAACCGCTGGCATGTGGATGGCTGGGAGTGTACTTCTTTCTACGGTCCAGCAGCTGGGGCAGGGAAATTTGCCTGCTGCAATCGGACGTCGGTGTACTGCAAGTACTTGGTTGTGACACACCTAATTCTACACCTTCAGTCCTCTCAGAGCAGCTTTCAGAGAGGACTGAAGGTGTAGTGGGGGATGGAGATCCCAGCTGAGGAGCAAGGAGAGGTCCGCTTAGTTCTTTGGTGTGGGTCTTTTATGTGTGCCTGCCAACGAGCTGCATGGCAGGTCGCCATATGTCTGGTCATGCTTGTCGTGCCCAAGCGGCTGATGTTTTGGCCACGCGAGATACGC
>CM053029.1:120875596-120927046 GCA_028564925.1 Lithobates sylvaticus | reverse complement strand
GATCAATTCCGTGTCCTACAAACTGCATCTTCCTCCTTCCCTCCGCATCCCCAACTCTTTCCATGTTTCCCTCCTCAAACCCTTTGTTCTTAATCACTTTTCCCCCAAGGTCAACGCTCCTGCTCCGGTCACCGGCTCCTCCGACATCTTCTCCGTTAAAGAGATCCTCGCCTCTAGAACCGTCCGAGGTAAACGCTTCTATCTTGTTGATTGGGAGAATTGTGGTCCTGAGGAGAGGTCCTGGGAACCTGAGGGTAACATCATTGACAAGGATCTCATCCTCAGGTTCTTGGGTTCCAGGAGGAGGGGGAGGCCCAAGAAGAGGCGGAGACCCAAGGGGGGGTACTGTAACGCCGAGCGCTCCGGGTGTCCCATCCACCCCGGAGCGCTCACGGCGTCCTCTGCCCTGCAGCGCCTCGGTCAGCTCCCCTGACCGCAGGCGCTGCCCTGTCTCCGGAATGCAATCCTTGGCCCGCCCAGGGAGCGCATCCCGCTCCCCTCACCTTCTCCGCCGGCTTCTTACGGCGCGCGCCCCCGCTCCTCAGGCGCGCGCGCGCGCGCGACCTTGCCTTCAATTAAAGGGCCAGCGCACAATCAATTAGTGCCTGGCCCAATTAACATTCTCCCAGAATCCTTCTTATACCCACTTCCCCTTCCTATCCGGGCCGGATCTTGTGTTGCCTATAGTGCCCAGTGAAAGCGTTTTCGTGTTTGCTCCTACTGTGTATCCAGATCTCTGCTGTTGCCCCTGACTACGAACCTTTGCCTCCTGCCCTGACCTTTTGCTACGTTTGACCTCTGCTTAATCCTTGTGTACCGCGCCTGTCTCAGCTGTCAGTGCTACGTTTGACCTCTGCTTAATCCTTGTGTACCGCGCCTGTCTCAGCTGTCAGTGGGGTCGAGTTGCTATTGGAAGACACGACCTGGTTGCTACCGCCGCTACAAGTCCATCCCGCCTTGCGGCGGGCTCTGGTGAAAACCAGTAGCAACATTAGAACTGGTCCTCCAATACAACCCGTGCTATCGCCTCATTGGCATAGGGGATTCACCTCCTTTTCCCCGCCATACCCGGTTCGTGACAGTCCGATAGGACATTTTCCGTCGGAAATTCCGACCATGTGTACGGGGCATAAGGGGGGCTGACGGGGCTGCTGCACACAGAAGGCTTTTTATCCTAATGCATTAAGATAAAAAACCTTCTGACTTAACAACCCCTTTAAGACCATGATTTATAAATTGTGTGCTATTAATTACCAAATACTATTCATGGTTTTCCAATTTTTAGATCAATAGGAGGGCCCAAATACCAATACAAAAAGAGGCTTTGAAGCAACCTTTTAAAGACTGAAGGGGAGGATATACCACATTCTGATTAACAGACACTCCTGGATATGTCGAGGTGACTGAAAAAAGCTAGTTACCTATGTATATTGTTAGACATTACTGAGAAAAACAAAGATCTTTCCCCGCTCACTGTCACAAAAAAAAAAAAAAATTGCGGCCGTGCAGGGTTTTACCTGTTTTCTTTATTGCTGAGGATAAGCTCTATTCTTTTGCTGAAGAAAGCCTTTTGTTTGTTTATTTTTGGTAGAAATAAAGCTGTGCTTTCTCCAGCAGTTATAAAGTAGACTACTGTATGTAATTGCATTGACGCGTATTTTATGTGTTTTTCATTTTTAGTTGAAATGCTGCCACCCTGTGGTCATTGTATTAGCTCCAGTGATTTCTGTTAATCCTCCCCTTCTATGATGCAATTTCCTCCTTTGTCAGTTTGTGTTCCTGCTATTCTTCCTGCAAGATACACATTGAGGGGAGAAGGGAAATATTCTTTTTGACCATTTCAAGCATCAAAATCGACCACATCATATCGTTTGCCTGAACCTGATGCATGTAATAAAGATATTTGTGAATGCAAAATATTTAGTGAGTTTAGCTATCTGATGATGTCACAGCACAGATCAGGGGGAGACAACGGGTTGGGTGGTGGTGAGCCAGAGCAGAATGCATGCAGGCAAGCCACCTGATGGCCAGTGTGGGATGTGATTAACCCCACGCCAAGGAGCAAAGGCAAAGATGGAAGTGGAAGCCCGCAGATGATGGCCAAAAAAGCGCTGGTTCAAGGCAAAGATGGAATGTGGAAGCCCGCAGATGATGGCCAAAAAAGCGATGGACAGCAGGGGCGGCCAAGATCTCGATGACCAACACACCTGTATGGGAGGCAATACTTAAGCTGCCGCTGCGGTGTATCCTCACACACACTGTGCAGTCCTGTGTTGACCTTCTGCAAGGGATAGCAGTGGGTAGGCAAAAAACCAACACAGAAGCTCAGAGAAAACGATGCAACTGCTTGAGATGCGCTCTCCTGCATTCTGTCATATCTAAGGGATAGAACTGCACACTGCATGGCATTTTCACATTTTAACAATGAAGCAATGCAATTAACTATTCTTGCCTATCTGCCACCCATGAATATTACCATGTATCTCCAAAATACATGGCCTTCTTAAGGCTCCATTCAAACCAATTTGAATCGTGGGCGGAATTGCTTGGGTGCAATTAACAAGTAATGACATTTCAAACGTGTCCCACGTTTTGCTGTGATTCTGGAGTCACGGGCAAAATCAATGCGAGTCCGCCCGCGATTCAAATCACCTAGGTGTGAATGGAGCCTTAGGAACACTACTATAAAGGACTCCTAAGCAGAAATTAGCCAAACTAAGACTGAAACCCTTACCAACAATATATCTGTAAAGGTTCTCATTTATCTAGTAAATGATGAACTGTATTAGTAGTAATTAGTTGTATTCAGCTGGACTTTTTCTGTAATGTGGAAGACGTTTCATAGCTTTTCCAAGCAAAATCTTCAGTTCTGAAGAGAAGGTGTTGTGGGTCCAAACTACTAAAGATCTTCAACATTACAGAACAAGTACAGTTGAATATGACTAACGTCTACTTGACATAACCAACAGTTATGTAAAGGAAAGTCAGAACTTGGCATTGTTCATTTTCAGGAGAGTAATGCAGACATCCCAAGTCTCCCTCGAGTTGCGGGAGTCTCCCGCATTGGTCTATGGGCTCCCGGGGTCCCAGACACCGGCGAGCGCCGTGCGATCTTCCGGATGGGCCTGTCACTCAGCCACAGACAGAAGACAGAGCAGCCCAAGTGTCCAAATGGCGTATGGCCGCTCGGGCTGTTCTGTCTTCTGTCTGTGGCTAAGTGACAGGCAGACGCAAGGCCGATCCTGGGCAGGTGCACTGCACCCAGGCGCTGCCAGCTGAGGCAGAGGGGGGCCCATACTGCTGTCCCCAGCCTGCTTTGGCTGCTGCACGGGGCTGCTTTCTAGATTGGGTACCGTCCAGAATTCAGCAGGGAAGGAGGCGGATGGGCGGAGGCAGAGAGGAGACTGGGCGCTGTGATCTGCAGGCACAGCATCAGGCGGACTCTTTCTCCACTTTTGGGTGCGGCCGTGCAGTAATCACCTGTGCGACAAGTACATGACAGTCCCGGTCTCCTCTGTATCAATCCGCCAGGCAGACCGGGACTGTCATGTACTTGTCACACAGGTGATTACTGCGCGGCGGCACCTGAAAGTTGAGAAAGAGTCCGCTTGACTGGGGAAAGGTAATTGCAACAGCCTGCAGATCAGGGCACCCAGTCTTCTCTCTATCTCAGCCCATCCGCTTCCTTCTGGGGAATTCATTGACTGGGATGGCTCACCAGCCCCAGGACAAGCAGCACAGCTCCAGCAGCCAGACCCTTGGCCCCAGCAGCCGGACCCTTGGCCCCAGCAGCTGGACCCTTGGCCCCAATAGCCGGACCCTTGACCCCAGCAGCCGGACCCCTGGCCCCAGCAGTCAGACCCCTGACCCCAGCAGCCAGATCCCTGGCCCCAGCAGCCAAACCGAAGGCTCCAGCAGCCAGACCCTTGGCCCCAGCAGCCAGGCCCCAACCCCAGCAGCAAGGGCCCAGCAGCCAGACCCCAGCAGCCAAACATCAGGACCAGCACACGCCCAGCCGCCAGGTCCCAGCACAAGACCCCAGCAGCCAGGCCCCAGGACCAGCAGCCCAGCTCCAGCAGCCAGACCCTTGGCCCCAGCAGGCAGGCCCCAGGCCCTAGCAGCCAGACCCCAGGCTCTATCAGCCCAGCGCCAGAAGCTGTGTGGCCAGGATGTATTCCATGGGCACTGGTAAAGCTGCATTTCATGGGCACTGCTAAGGCTGTTTCCATGTGCACTGGTAAGGCTATATTCCATGGGCACCGATAAGGCTGCATTTCATGGGCACTGCTAAGGCTGTTTTCCATGGGCACTGGTAAGGCTGCATTTCATGAGCACCGGCAAGGCTGTATTCCATGGGCCCTAATAAGGCTGTATTACATGGGCACTGGTAAGGCTGCATTTCATGGGCACTGGTAAGGCTATATTCCATGGGCACTGGTAAAGCTGTATTTCATGGGCACTGGTATAGCAGCATTTAATTGGCACTGATCAGGCTGCATTCAATTGGCACTGGTAAAGCTGAATTTCATTGCCACTGGTAAGGCTGCATTTTATTGGGGGGCGGGTCAGCGCCAGCTCCCGCGAAAAGTGTCACCTCCCTGAAATTAGTTTTTGCAGGTTGGGATGTCTGTTTATGTTGCCATATTAGCCTAATGATGTTAGTAGCATATCCATCCTTTGTAAATGTGCAGCTACACAGGGCTGGGAATGCCCTGGCTGCAACTGACTGGGCCAATGCCAACAGCTTCATTCCTAGTTTGGTTGAACATACCGTACATTCAGATAAAAGAGGGTGAAAGATTGTGAGCCCAATATCATGGGCATGCGCCCTTCCCTCCCTTCTAGGTTTAAAATAAATTTGAATAGGTTTTTAAATCACCTCAGGTGATTAGATTTAGAAGACACTGGCCCTTTAAATTTCAGATGGGGGTTTGGGCGGGAAGAGAGTACAGCACGTTACCTATTTGAACTTTCTGGAAGGTTAGGGGCTTATTATATAATGGAATCAGCTGAGGAGACTGTGTCAATGAGCCAGCATCTGTACAGCGAGCTCCTCTGAGCTATAATACATCAGGGACTCGTTGTTAAGACCTGGCCATGAAGACGCTGATGAGGCAGGTGCTGAAGCAGGACGGGAGCAGCGGAGGTGAAGAGTGGCTGCAGTGCTGCCTGGAGTTGCCCACAGCTGAAGTTGAACAGCCGGGACAAGCGACAGAAGGCTCTGAAGGAGAGCTGGAAGACTCACCAGATCAGCAGCAGAGCAGGGGACAGTGGCGGTTGGTGAAGTTTTAGGATGGGGGGATGACAGACCCCGCCCTTCCTTCTTGACCCCTCCCACTTGGTGAAAATGGGTGGGGTTTCAACAAAATAGTGGGTATGGCTTAAAGGGGTGTGGCTCTAAGGGGGTGTAGTTAGTGTCTGAGATGAACGAGGGATGGAGGGAGAGGGAGGGAGAGAGGGATGGAGGGACAGCAGGCCCAGATCCTACACAACAAAAGAAATATGTGTATTGGAGAAAGTTTAACAATCAGCAGATAAAGATACTCCAAACACCTGGTGTTAGCGTTTCAATCATCCCGTCACCATGGTTGTTATGGTGTCAGGATGATTGAAGCACATTATTTCTATTATTACCTTGTAATATAAAATGAAATCATTTAACTCACCATAATGTAGAGTCAGTGGGAGCCATGAGCGTGTCACCTGCCATGTTGCCTGCCACCAGATGCCATCAGGTGCCCCAGCGGAGCCATCCTTACATCAGGTGCCCCCATCGGAGTCCGTCCTTACATCAGGTGCCCCCAGCAGAGTCCGTCCTTACATCAGGTGCCCCCAGCGGAGTCTGTCCTTACATCAGGTGCACCCAGCAGAGTCCCTCCTTACATCAGGTGCCCCCAGCAGAGTCCCTCTTTACATCAGTGTCCCCAGCAGAGTCCCTCCTTACATAAGGTGCCCCCAGCAGCGGAGCCCTCCTCACATCTGTGTCCCCAGCAGCGGAGTCCTCCACACATCTGTGTCCCTATCAGCAGAGTCCCTATCAGCGGAGTCCCTCCTTACATCTGTGTGCCCGTCAGCGGAGTCCCTCCTTACATCTGTGTCCCCATCAGCGGAGCCCCTCCTTACATATGTGTCCCCATCAGCGGAGCCCCTCCTTACATCTGTGTCCCCATCAGCGAAGCCCCTCCTTACATCTGTGTCCCTATCAGTGGAGTCCCTCCTTCCATCTGTGTCCCCATCAGCGGAGTCCCTCCTTACATCTGTGTCCCCATCAGCAGAGCCCCTCCTTACATCCGTGTCCCCATCAGCGGAACCCCTCCTTACATCTGTGTCCCCATCAGTGGAGCCCCTCCTTACATCTGTATCCCCATCAGCAGAGTCCCTCCTTACATTTGTCTCCCCATCAGCGGAGTCCTCCTTACATCTGTGTCCCCATCAGCAGCAGAGTCCTCCTCACATGTGTCCCCATCAGCAGAGCAGAGTCCTCCTCACATGTGTCCCCATCAGCAGAGCAGAGTCCTGCTCACATGTGTCCCCAGCAGCAGAGCAGAGTCCTCCTCACATGTGTCCCCAGCAGCACAGCCCTCCTTCATGCCGCGTCTGTCTCTGTCCCTTTCAGCGGCAGCTACAGTAGTTCTCGGCTTTCACTGTGTGTTCAGTGGAGAGGGGAGGGGCCTCCCCTCTCCACTGAACACAAGGGGATTAGTCCTCATGGTAGCAGCCATCTTTTTGTAGCCTGCCGGAAGTGACATTGGTCTCACACTGAGAACAAAGCATCCAGCCATAGTGATATACTAGGGGCAGCTGGCGGAAGCTGTTCTGCGCGATGGACTGCGCCACAAAGCAGCTCCAAACCATGCAATGAAGCGACTCGTCTGCGATCACGTGATCCGGCTCCCGAACACAGTGCACTTTAGGACTTTTTTTAAATTTTTTTTGTGACTGCTTTTATTTATTGAGTCCTTTTCTTGGTGAATATTTAATCCCCTTATCTAATGTTAAGACCTTGTCATGGTTATGCAATAATAATAATAAATCGTTTGTCTGTCAGCTTACCTCTCACCATGTGTTCATCTCTGGAGACCAGCCACTCTCACCTGACTGCTTTTATAATCTCTCCTCTAAGCATGTCTCCACCCCAGCTCCTATCAGAGAACTCAATATTAACCTGCGCACTGCAGTCCAACCCTGCTGATCAACATTGTGTGTTTGGCTTCCTGTTTCCTGCTTGCCGTGTGCTCATGTGTTGTTACTGAAGGAGGAGCGGTCCCGGCTGGCCGGGCCCCTTGGCACACTGGGGCCCCTAACAGGAGTACTGCCTGTACCCCCCTGATTGCGACCCTGCTCATGTCTAAGTTTTTCCTAAGGCCTCACAAAGCCTAGAGCCGCCTCTGGTCACCTGTGTTCACTTCATCCTTCAAAATCTCTTCTCCTGCTATCTCCTCTACCAACCTCACATCCTTCTCCAAGGATCCAGGTTCATATCCTTTCTCAAAGAATTGGGAGCACAGGAATGTCATCATCTCCCTATAATCCTCTAAAGGACAGCAATTTCTCCTGGTGAACTGACCTCTTGGTAGATTGGTAAGCCACCTCAGCAAATGGCAGCTGGTGTTTAGAATATATATATATAACTATTGCAGTCTACAGGTTTCGTATAGGTCTTGGTCAGAATGGTATTGTTCTCTACAAAAATGGTTAGGTCCATAAAGTTAATACTCTCTAAACTAAATTCTAAACAATTCGTTTCGTTTTTCGTTTTTTTTCGTTATTTTCGTTCGTTCGTTTTCGTACGAATGAACGAACGATTCACTAAAAATTTTAGCGAATAACGTATCGAACGAATCCGAAAGTAACGAAAATCCGAAAAAAATGACTAGAAACAACGAATGTACGAATGAAAAAATCCGAAAAACGAAAACAGAAACAACGAAAATGAACGAAAAAATTCGTACATTCGTAACTTTTTTTTTTTGTTGAATTGGTAATTTTTTGTGTCCCTTACAATGGTGCTGCTTAACGTGCTTCGAATAGATTGAACGAAAAAATTCGTACATTCGTAACTTTTTTTTTTTTTTTCGATTCGTAATTTTCCGTGTCTCTTACAATGGCGTTGCTTAACGTGCTTCGAATGGATTGAACGAAAAAATTCGTACATTCATAACTTTTTTTTCAATTCGTAATTTTCCGTGTCTCTTAAAATGTAATAATAGCATACACATTACATAAAATTATGAATTACGAATCTACGAATGTTACGAATGTACGAATAACTACGAATGCGTCCGAATTTCGAATAAACGAATGAACGAAAATTAAACTAACAGAAAAACAAATCAACGAAAAAATAACTCTTACGAATGTACGAATCGTTACGAATACGAACAGCGACGACTTATGAATGTACGAATCGTTACGAATACAAACACCGACGACTTACGAATTTACGAATCGTTACGAATCAACGGAAACAAAAAAAACGAAACGAAAATAAACACATTTTTTCTTTGTGCACATGTCTAGAAATACCTGTCCCAGAAAACTAGAAGCCTGTGTGAAGTTGCTACCCTTGAGAAATATTTGTAATATGATATTGTATCTAAGGGTTTACAAGTAAAGAAAAAAATTGGTGTTTGACCTGGCAGATGAATATATGCAGGATGAATGGGAATCTCTTCTAGAATATAGAATCTTTAGAATATAAAAGCTATAATGACTACATTTAATTCTTATAGGGATGTATGAATGTATGAAAATTGAGAGGAGTAATCAAATCAGACTCCATCACCTAGAGAAAGATCTTATATTGCACAAGAAGAAAAAGTTCTAATGGGATTGAACATCCATGGTGGATAGTGGAGATTTTCAGCCAGAGAGAAAAGAAAGGGACGAGGAAGAGGAAGGTAAGGATGAACAGGACCAGGTGGAGAAAAAAAAACAGTTTGCTGGAACTCCTATTAGCTGGAGTTTGGCTTCACTTTGTCTTTTTCAGTTTATCTAAATCTGCTCACACTCGCCCCAGACTGACAATGCTGCTGTGAAAAGATGACCCTGAGCTCCTTCATCCAGAGTGGAGGCACTCTAATATAGGTGTGTTACTGGCCAGATAACCAGGTGAAAATAGAGGGAAAAACTACAACCAATGCAGCCACCACATCTAATGATGTGGGACGTAACACTTTGCTGTTTTATATATATATATATATATATATATGTATATATATATATACACACAGTATCTCACCAAAGTGAGTACACTCCTCACATTTTTGTAAATACTTTATTATATCTTTTCATGTGACAACACTGAGGAAATTACATTTTGGTACAATGTAAAGTAGTGAGTGTACAGCTTGTATAACAGTGTAAATTTGCTGCCCCCTCAAAATAACTGAACACACAGCCATTAATGTCTAAACCGCTGGCCACAAAAGTGAGTACACCCCTAGGTGAAAATGTTCAAATTGGGCCCAAAGTGTCAATATTTTGTGTGGCCACCAATATTTTCCAGCACGGCCTTAACCCTCTTAGGCATGGAGTTCACCAGAGCTTCACAGGTTGCCACTGGAGTCCACTTCCACTCCTCCATGACGACATCATGGAGCTGGTGGATGTTAGAGACCTTGCGCTCCTCCACCTTTTGTTTGAGGACACGCAACAGATGCTCAATAGGCTTTGGGTCTGGAGACATGCTTGGCCAGTCTGTCACATTTACCTCAGCTTCTTTAGCAAGGCAGTGGTCATCTTGGAGGTATGTTTAGGGTCGTTATCATGTTGGAATACTGCCCTGCGGCCCGGTCTCTGAAGGGAGGGGATCATGCTCTGCTTCAGTATGTCACAGTACATGTTGGCATTCATGGTTCCCTCAATGAACTGTAACACCCCAGTGCCGGCAGCACTTATGCAGCCGCAGACCATGACAACCCCACCACCCTGCTTGACTGTAGGCAAGACACACTTGTCTTTGTACTCCTCACCTGGTTGCCGTCACACACGCTTGATACCATCTGAACCAAGTAAGTTGATCTAGGTCTCATCAGACCACAGGACATGGCTCCAGTAATCCATGTGTATCGCAGGCTCCTGTCGAGCAGGCGCTATTGTTTTTGCAAAATGACGTTGCCTGAAGCCACAGTTGGGCTTCAGGATAATTTATGGTTTCAGTACCAGTCCAGCCAGGTTGCACTGGGTTCTCCTTGACCACAGGTGTCGCTGTCACCGCCGGCAAGAGTAGAAATGCAGCCTAGCTGGATGCATTGAATGCCACTTACTGCTCAGAACCAGCCCAGTGGGAGTGTTTCACCCGCTGTGCATTCTGGGGGGGGGGGGTGGTATTTAAGGTACCGACGCCATGTTGGGGGTTTAGTTTTTTTTTTTCTGCCTTTTTGGTTCTGGTGGTCCTCCTTACCCAGCCCCATGGCCCTCCTGGCCTGGGGTGCGGAACTATGCATCCTGTGTCTCGGGGCTGGCTGGCCCGAGGCGACGCAACTGAGGGGATAGGCCCGAGCGAATTTCGGAGCCTACTGATCCAGGGATGGTCCGGTGCCATCTCATCTGAAGGGAGAGGCCCAGCAACTGAAGAACCCCAGGGGAGGACTCTTTGAGGAGAAGACTGTACACAAGGCTGGTTTCTCTGAAGGAGCCTGGAGACTTAGTTGAAGGACGCAACCTGGATCAACACTCATACGGTATCGCCGGATCGGCTGAGAGAAACTGGTAAATTGAGTGTCAGTTTCAACATTCTTTGGGTCACTTTCCACGGGATCCCCAAGATGGATAAGCAAGCAGGTGAGGTAACGGTAAGCCCAAATAAAACCAGCAGCTCCTTCGGGGGTTAGTGCTAAACATGTCCTTAGTCTGATTGTCTTCAGCAAACTGTTTGCGGACTTGCTTGTGCATCATCTTTAGAAGAGGCTTCCTTCTGGGACGACAGCCATGCAGACCAACTTGATGCAGTGTGCGGCATATGGTCTGAGCACTGACAGGCCACCCCCCCCACCCCTTCAACTTCTGCAGCAATGCTGGCAGCACTCATACATCTATTTCCCAAAGACAACCTCTGGATATGACGCTGAGCACGTGCACTCAAGTTCTTTGGTCGACCATGACGAGGCCTGTTTTGAGTGGAACCTGTCCTCTTAAACCACTGTATGGTCTTGGCCACCGTACTGCAGCTCAGTTTCAGGGTTTTAGCAATCTTCTTATAGCCTAGGCCAGTGATGGCGAACCTATGGCACGCGTGCCACAGCTGGCACGCAGAGCCCTGTCTGTGGGCACTCAGAAGCTCTGGGCAAACACAGGCTCCACTTCACTAGGAGGAAAAAAGCGCCCAGTGTCCCCACACTGTCCTGCTTCGTTCCATTGGTGAGAAAGCCCAGAGATGAGGCCGGAGCGGCTGGTGATGAGCTGCGCCTCCTGAGCATGTTCTGTGCTATGGTGATAGCAGGAGAGGTGTGTATGGGCAGAGGGAGCAAGACTGGCTACATGAGTGTCACTGCGCCACTGCTGTACCACAGCAGAGGGGTGAGGGAGTGGTGAGTTGCGGAGGGGGGGCCAAATGTGTGATGGAGTGTGCCATGAGCTGCATGGAGGGGTGTGATGCATGGTGAGGAGGTGTGCTATAAGTTATATGGCGATGTATAATGTGCTGTAGCTCACTGATGTGATGTGGCTGGACAACAGAGAGGTGTGAGCTGAAGGCCAATACATAATGTGCTAAAATTTCACAGGGTGATGAGATGTACGATGTGCTGCATGGCGATGGATGTTGGCACTTTGAAATAAATAGGTTGGTTTTATGATGCAGTTTGGGCATTTGGGATCAAAAAGGTTTGCCATCACTGGCCTAGGCCATCTTTATGTACAGCAACAATTATTTTTTTCACATCCTCAGAGAGTTCTTTGCTCTGAGGTGCCATGTTGAACTTCCAGTGACCAGTGAGAGCGATAACACCTAATTTAACACACCTGCTCCCCATTCACACCTGAGACCTTGTAACACTAACGAGTCACATGACCCCGGTGAGATAAAATGGCTAATTGGGCCCAGTTTGGACATTTTCACTTAGGGGTGTACTCACTTTTGTTGCCAGCAGTTTAGACATTCATGGCTGTGTGTTGAGTTATTTTGAGGGGACAGCAAATTTACAGTTATTCAAGCTGTACACCCACTACTTTACATTGTAGCAAAGTGTCATGTCTTCAGTGTTGTCACATGAAAAAATATAATAAAATATTTACAAAAATGTGAGGGGTGTATGCACTTTTGTGAGATACTGTATATTATATACTATTGTAATTGATTATTACCAAAACTGTGATTTATTCACATAGGAATAGTGCAAAGGTAGCACTTAAGCTGTCATAGTGTGAATCACATTAGAGCAGTGGTGTTGTCCCCATGCCAACCAGGTGACAGGCCCTGTTGGGAATGGTGCAATATACTTGTGCTGTGTGACTTGCAAGATTGCAAAGTGATCATAATCTCATATTTAAACACCTTAATATCAATGACTGCATATGCCTCTCTAATGAGTGCAGTGCTCATAACCTGTGCTACACTTCAGTACCCATCATAGTGGCAGCGATGCTACAAAAAGTTCATTGCAGACTATAGATTGTAAATGTAAGTTAAAATTCCAGAATAAGCTGTTAGGATTCAGCAACAGAATGGATGAATAGAGGCAGAAACCAGCATGTGTTGATTTTTACACTCTGATATGAACGCACAAATCTTCCGGGAGTAGTATGTGTACCATATGGATACCCCATATGTAGCACTAATCCTTCACACAAGACAGTCAATGGAAGCGTCAATCAGTTCTGTATAAATACCTGAATCCAGTGGAATACTGTGCAAAGTCTGGTCCTCATTGGGTGCCAACACTCTGGGAGTGTTGAGGCCTCCAGACAATTTATTTTTGTGTATTGTGTGGTGCTGCAGTGTCCATAATATTATTAAGTGGTTACTCTTCACTAAGAGGATGGGTTCTTTACTAACAGGGTAGGCTGGGGGGGGGGGGGTCAATATTTGGGGTTCTGTACTGAGGGGTTTGGCTGCGAGGGGATATTTAGGGCTATGGGGGAGATCTTTACTATGGGGGATATGTGCTTGGGAAGGATTTCTCTTGGAAGAAGGGGGTAATTTTTGGTTGTATTCTGTACAGTGGTCTGTATGTCACACACTCCTGAGCCCTGCATTATCGGCACATACACTTCTGGCCACTAAATTATGTGCGTTACACTATCCTGAGCCCTGTACCCTCTGTGTTATGCATTCCTGAGCCCTGGACTCTGTGTTACACACTCTTGACCCCTGCTTTCTGTGCATCAGCAACAACAAAGTAACAGATGTGCCAAATCACAGAACACAAGAACAGGGTCAGAAGCCAGGCTGGGGTCAGAAGCAGCAGAAGTACAAAAGACAGGACAGAAGCAGAAGACAGGAAACAGAAGTCAGCACACAACCAAAAGTCAGCAACAGGAGATCAGGGAAAAACAGGGTCAAGAAGCAGACCAGGTCAAATACAAGAAAGCAGGATGTGTGTGTGATCACAAGTCACAGAAGTTGACAACCACTAAGCAAATCTTCTTGGTTGTTTTGAGCTGGTGAAATGCTTTTTTAATCTATAGTGTTAAGAATATTTTCTATATTAGTAAATGACTGTGGCAGCTGGTGCTCAATATTTTGGGGGGGCGGCAAACCAAAGCCACCCACCCCCGCAGGCGACAAATGGGAAGACGGCGATCCCCCAATCCCCTCCCCCGGCAGGAGGCGGATGTGAAGGAGGCGATCAACCCCCCCATGTGAGATGGAAGAACAGAGGCCTCCTTACCTTAGGAGGCAGATGACAGGGATTTTGCTCCTCGCTATGGGGCCACTGCTTCTCCTCCCAGCCAAACAGGAAGTGGGTCCTGAGACTCCGTGGCCAGTCGGGTCTCAGGTCCCGCTTTGGGAGGAGAAGCAGGAAGACAATAGCGAATATTAATTCACTATTGTCACACAAGTGGGTGGGCTCGGGGTGCTGTGCCTTTTTTTAAAGCCTCAGGCTCTAATCACGTGCTTAAAAAAAAAACAGTTGAAATCCATGGGAATGGCACCCTGCATGTAGATTAGGGGCCAGGCGCATGGATTAGGAGGGCCACGACCCTGCTCCCCGTATGGACGAGCAGTCACTGGTAAATGTTAACTCTCATGGTCGAATGTTCTTACAGCTTTTTTTTCTCTTAGGACCTCATTTTTGTAATATGAAGGAGACTTATGCACTGTGTACAATCTACAGGGCCACTGATAAGGCAGGACAGTCAGCCCTCCTGTACTGGGCCTAGGCACCATCAGTTCAAAAGGGGGGGCCCAGGCACCTGCTGAGCAGGAGGTTTGGCTGTAATGTCTTATTGCAGCCACTATTCTTCGTCTGCCTCCAGCTGCACTGCAGGGGGATTGGTTCTAGCACATGCACCCCTTTTGTCTGCTTTCCGGGCCCCCTGTTTGCCCATTTCCTTCCTCCCTCTCCTCTCCCACCGGAAGCTACTGCGGGCACAAAGGGAGATGTTTCAGGAGAGAGAGTGGGGAAAGGGGCCGGTAAATATGTAATTTACTGTCCGTTTCCTTTCCAGAATGAACACTGTGAATTATCTGTACCAATCAATCCTGTGTCCATTCATCACCGAAGCATCGTAAACTGTGTTTACTATGCTTCAGTTTGTTAATGAGCAGGAAGCCTCAGAGCGTTTCCTATTCATGAATCTGTGCTGCTGAGGCTGCAAATAAAGGGACTGATAAATCTATGTCCTCAGTCACTTTCGGCTAGGAGGGGGGGGGGGGGGCCCTGTCAGGCAGGCTGTATGGGGCCCCGTGATTTTTAACAGCAACCGTGACAATCTATGGAGACTTTTGTGCAAATGGCCAAACAAATAGGTGTTAGTCTGAATGAACCTCCAGTTTCTGTGTGTATCAAAATATTTTTAGTGTTATTCCAACTGCTAAATGTGACAGCTCCCCCTTGGTTGCCAAGGAGCTCTCACCCAAAAGCGTCCTATCAAAAAGTGACTCATCCCCGCCAACATTTTGAGATGGGAATGAGGGACACCTACTAGCAAACATATGGAGCAATAGGACACGCCCCCTGCCACACCCCTTAACGGGTTAAGGTTAATGTAATCCACAAAAATCCATGAAATTGACAAATGCAGTCATTTAGAATTTGGATGAAAGGTTTAGCACTGGGAAACACCTTTTTTGAAAGATAAATGTGCATTTTATATTCAACTATATAGATCAGACCAAAATGAGAGACAAAGAGGGACAGAGGGACACTGCTCCAAATCAGGGACAGTCCCTCGAAATCAGGGACAGTTGAGAGCTGTGAGCTGGGGATTCCCGACTGACAGGTGTAGGTAAACATACAGCAGACATATTTATATATATATATATATATATATATATATATATATATATATATATATATATATATATATATACATATCCCCACAGTGTTGGTTATTTTTTATATTGCTGGCTGTAGTAGTGTCTGCACATTAAATCTAAGTAATAAATTAGCTGAGCTAAAAAAATCAGCTGGGCGTCTCTTTCTAATTTTTATGAAGGAGGGTTCACTGCTGGATGGAACTGCATTGTGTGCGATATCTACTATGTTATCTAGAAGAAAGAGGAGCAGGATGTGGTTTGAATGTGGATGAGGTTATTACAGGTCCCAAAAATAAATGTGACTTCTTTTTTTCCCAAATGTGCATACATGAGAAGACAACGTTATACACATTATTGTATATTTATAACCAAATCTTAATTTTGTTTAGTGTTCTCTTAATGATTTTAACAACTACTAAACAT
This sequence comes from Lithobates sylvaticus, assembly GCA_028564925.1. Taxonomy (NCBI): domain Eukaryota; kingdom Metazoa; phylum Chordata; class Amphibia; order Anura; family Ranidae; genus Lithobates; species Lithobates sylvaticus. Next base: position 120,911,199 of record CM053029.1, on the reverse strand, counting down.
CCTGGATTTTAATGAGCCCGGAGTTCTTCTTCTTCATGCACGGCAGAAAACGATTTTAAAATGTTGGTAACTATGCATTTATAGCAACGGGAAAAATTGTCTGAAAGGAGAGTATGTCGCTATTAGACACTTGATGGCAGTAATACACCACAGATCAAGCTCTGCATCCTGCGAAGTGTCAATGTCACAACGTGTTTTAGGATGACAGACAAAGGCTTTAAAGCTGTCTATTAAAGAAAACAAGTAAAAACCTCTATTATTTTATATTTGGGAGAGGCCGGTGTATTATTTGTTCAAGGTGATGACATCACACGCAAACCCGAATACAGATTGATGCGTTCATCCCTGATAAAACAATGCTGTGGTTTGGCCTGTGTGTTGCAATCCAGATCTGCTCACTGCAGCATGTGGAAAATGAGCCATGCTGGATATGGGTGCGCTGTGGCCCAGTTGATAGCAGAAGAATTCAGTATGGGACTGACATATAGGGGTAGATTTACTAAAACTGGTGTAGCTCTGCATGGTAGCCAATCAGCTTCTAACTACAGCTCATTCATTAGGGCCCTTTCACATGGGCTGTCCGATTGGGTCTGCCTGTCAGTTTTTCAGGTGGACCTGATCGGACCCTCCATTGAACCCTATGGAGTGACGGATCCGCCATTATCCAATCCGTTCCTGTCCGCAAAATCCAGACAGGTGGGGGTCCTATTTTGCATCCGTCTGGCACATCGGATCAGATATGAGCAAACAAAAATGGGCAGGCGGTCCGTTTTCATCCGATCTCCCTATAGAGGTAATCAGGACTGGGTCCGTCTTCATTTTGCTCAGTAAGCGGAGATGGATCTATCATTCGTCTGCTCAGTGGGGATCAGCAGAACACAGAGCAGATCCCACAAAACGGAGGAACCCGTGTGAAAGCGGCCTGTAGCTTTGCCAATAAAAGCTGATTGGTTACTATGCACAGCTGCACCAGACTCTGAGTGCACTAGTTTTAGTAAATCTCCCCTATAGAGCAGGGGTCTCAAACTAACAGCCCTCCAGCTTTTGTGAAACTACAAATTCCATGAGGCATTGCAAGGCTGACAGTTACAAGCATGACCCCCACAGGCAGAGGCATGATGGGATTTGTTGTTTTGCAACAGCTGGCAGGCCGTTAGTTTGAGACCCCTGCCATAGAGGCTACCAATGGGCATAAGTGATGTTTTAATCACTGGTGGGGTGTAATGAAACCATCTTGCTATGACATCGCTGTACTAGTCCTGGACTGAGTGAAGGTTTGATACAACTATTACAATGGCTCTTAGCAACAGAGATGTCGTCTTTAGCAACAAATTGGGTTCTTGATCTAATAAATAAAAGATGAAACTGGATTGCTTGCTATGGACAATAGCTCCACCTTACACTCTACAGTTTTAAATAAGCCATTTTGTCATGTCTTTGTATATTAGTGTTCCTGCTCTACATTCTTCAACTGCTTCCAACAAGTCAGGTTTTCAGAATTTGTGTCATTTTGCTCAGGTGATTTTTTTTCTTAATATGGTCCCCCAGCCAGTTAAATTCAGAAGAATAAAGTGTAGTTTTTGAACTATTACCCACAGTACTTTGCTTCCCCTTCCAGCGCATGCTGGGCTGATGATGTCACAAGGGGGCAGTGCTACCAGGTGAAGTTGCCGGGTGGCCCCGCCCCTTAGCTATTTAAGAACTGGGAGACGGTGGAGCAGGCAGGCAGCAGGAGCCTTCAACGCGAGCAGAGCTTTTTATTTTTCCTTTTTTCTGGCTTTATGATTGACGATGGATCTACAGCGGGGGGACATTGTTTTTTCGATAAAGGAATTGTCAAAAACGGTGTCTGTGTTTTTATAAATTTTTGACACATTTTTGGTGAATAAGTAGGGGTGAAATGTACCCCATACTCTTTCACATAGGGGGGCCTGAGATCTGGGGGCCCCCTTGTTAAAAGGGGGCTTGCAGATTCTGATCAGTGCCCTGCCGCCTGCCCTGCCCCTGCCCAGGGTTGTGGGGAGGAGGCCCTTGTCCCCATCAACACGGGGGCAAGGTGCTTTTTGGTGGGGGGGGGCATGCAGCCTTGCAGGCCAGAACAATACCATGCCACATGCCCTCAACATGGGGGGGGGGGGTGCTTGGGGGCAGGGGGGCTTCTTTGGGGAATATTTCCAACACCTTGTTGAATCTGTGCCACAAAGAATTAAGGCCGTTCTAAAGGTAAAAGGGGGTCCAACCCAGTGCTAGCAAGGTGTACCTAATAAAGGGGCTGGTGAGTGTATAGTCCTGCATGCTCCCTTCACCACACTCTTGGAGTTGCACTGACCGAATGTGTTTGCCCTTCCTGATACAGAATAGGCAAACACACACCATGTGTAAATACAAAGGAAAGTATATAAGTGAAAATACCACTCAACCTGCGCAAATGGTGAATTTACAATAATAAAACAATAATATGAGAGCAGCTTGTTGTAAGCAAATGTAATAGTGAGAAGAATAATTAAAATTAAATAATTAGAACCGCGCTCTCTAGGAAATATATTATTCCAAAGTGATTTAAAGTGCAAATGCTCTAATGGCATAGACAAAAACAGCAAAATAGTAAAACATGTGATGTGAATTATGTGAATTGTGTATGATGACCACAACAAACAAAATAAAGTGATCAAATATGTGATCAAAATCTTCCAAATCTTGGTATAACAAGGATCTTTCCACCACCATCACCTGCCACACATCCTACTCACCGAAATCCCATGACACCCATTACAGGTAGTCATATGGGCCTGTGGATAATCCAATTGGAAATAACTCACGGCCACAGAACTAGTCCAAACGGATGATCAATTAGGAATCAATCGGCAGATAATAACGGACGTTTGTGGGAAATCTCAAGATAATCAATTTTTCATAACCACAGCGGGTATCCAAGGATAAGTGGAAAATAAAAAGAGAAAGGGCTTCCATGGTGAAGTATGTCACAATTTATTCCAACAAAAATTCTAGTTGAAAACAGGTTAAAAATTGTTTTAAAATCTAGTGTTCATAGCAGCTAACACATCCATGTGTTGGAGACGCCGATAGCGTTCCAGGCTGCGTTGCAAACGGCGGAAGTGACGTATCATGTTCAAGCCACCTACGCGTTTCATCAGCACGCTCTGACGTCATCAGGGGTCATGTGATCGGATAAGTCGCTTCCATATTTATACAAGTCCGCCAATTGAGGATATCCAATCTAGATCAATCCTTGGTCAAAAAATGGTAAAGACTATGTAAAAGTAATATATTTATAAAGGTCTATAAAAACAAATTATATTGAGGTAATCTAATCAAATTTGCAGTAAATTAAATACATTTAAATTAACATTTAATTTATTAAAAATATTGTATCAGAGGATACTGCCATCTTGTGGACAAAAAACAAATGGTAGGTACGTATATAGAAAATAAGGAAAATGGAGCCATCTTGTGGCAAAAAAGATAAATGGATTCAATTAGAATGGATTTATCTTTTACAATGAAATAAATGCACAGACATGATTCCTAATAATTAGATAAATAACAATTTCAATCAATGTCTACATTGATTCCTGCAGGTGTAAGTGTGTTTAACTTATAGATTAATTCAGTTTCATTTTTTGAAATTTTCTGAATCATATTACCTCCCATCCAATCAATGTTTATTTTGTCGATCCCAAAAAATTTAGCCACACTATGATCCTTGTTGTGATGTATCCTAAAATGGTTTGAGAGGCTATGTTTTGGGAACCCGTTTTTAATGTTATTTAAATGCTCATTAATACGGGTTCATAAATTCCTTTTAGTGCGTCCCACGGATTGAAGCCCACAAGGGCAAATAATGAGGTAGGTCACGTCGGTGGATTTGTGGATGTAATGACCTTCTCAATTTTATATTCATTCCCTGTACTAAATGATGTAAAGTTTCATACTTTTCTATCATATTTCCTTGTTAGTTTGCATGCTTTACACATTTTACAATAATAAAATCCTGTTAAATCCAAAAAAGTGACGACTTTCTTTAGGGGGTTGAGCACATTAGGAGCCAATCTATTCCTTAAATTAGGTAGAGATTATAAAAGTCTGGAGAAAATAGTTATGAAACCTTGGCCACTATTATTGAGAGACAGGACATTGTCAAAATTGTTGCCTAATCGCCCTAGGTTCATATACCGTCAGGCACCTAATTTAAGGAATAGATTGGCTCCTAATGTACTCAACCCCCCAAAGAAAGTCTGCACTTTTTCGGATTTAACAGGATTCTATTATTGTAAAAAGTGAAAAGCATGCAAACTAACGAGGAGAAATGGTAGAAAAGTATTAAACTTTACATCATTTAGTAACGTGGATGTGTTAGCTGCTATGAACACTCGATTTTAAAACTATTTTTAACCTGTTTTCATCTGGAATTTTTTGGAATAAATTGTGATATACTTTACTATGGAAGCCCTTTCTCTTTTTATTTTGCACTAATCCTTGGATACCCGCAGTGGTTACGAAAAATATTTTACCTGGAGATTCCCCACAAACGTCCAGTGATGGTCTATCAGGCCACGTAGAGTGTGCTCCTGGAGGAACATAAAAGGGATTGTATCAGTAATTTTTGCATTGTTGCGAAATGTTAGTTTAAAATAGACATAAAAGGCAAAACATTTTTGTATATATATATATATATATATATATATATATATATATATATATATAAAAACAAAATTCTAAACTCCTTTTTTTAGGGGATCACATTCCCTCTGTTCACAGCTGCATAGTTCCCAGCATAGCTAGAGAACTGACCACTGTGTGCTCTCCTGCTTTGTGTGGTCAGTTTTTAATAAGAAAACAGAGGGACTGGCAGAAACACCAGGAATTTCACATAACAGAAGCACTACAAAGAGAACAGGATACTTTCTCATACAAGTGCATCATACAGTAGGCACATATCAGGAATTTAAAGTGTTGGGGTATCAAACGCTTTAAGTTTCAAACAGTCCAGCATAGTTTAGATGTGGCATTAGGAGAGAGACCCTATGCTCACAGAAGGAATATCCCAGAGTCTAGCATTCCACAACAGGTGCGTTTGAGTAGTCCCTAATGGAATGGATAGTCTTTACATTGCTACAGGCCCAAATGCCTACGTTTTGGTCTGGACCACCCACGGAGAAAAACAGTAATCATTCTCCTCATTGAAAACCAACTATCTAGGAAGCCCTGTGTCTTTTTAAGATATCCTTAAGCATTCTTCCCTGACTCCTGATTATGGGGACTTACTACAGACCACCTGTGTCCCCTACCCTACACTGTCCCTGCTCATGCTTACTGGACCAGGTGTTTGTGGTCATGTGTACCCTGCTGCTGACAGTATAGAACAGCGACATGGACACGTTCCATTTGATATTCTAGTATAATGGCAGCTAGGAACCTTCCACGGTAGCGCAAGTTATAAACTCCTGTGGCACAGAGTCGGTAGAAAGTGACGCAGATTTAAGGGATTGGCAGAAAGTGACACAGAGTTAAGGAGTCGGTAGTAAGTGATGCAGAATTCAGGAGTGAGGAGCAAGTGATGCAGAGTTCAGAGGTCAGTAGTACATGATCCAGTATATAGAGGTCAGTAGTGAGGCAGAGTTCAGGGGTCAGTAGTAAGTGACACAAAGGTTAGTAGTAAGTGACCCGGAGTACAGAAGTCACTAAAAAGTGAGGCAGAGTTCAGGGGTCAGTAGTAAGTGATGTAGAGTTCAGAGGTCAGTAGTAAGTGACCTGGAGTACAGAGGTCAGTAGTAAGTGAGGAAGAGTTCAGGGGTCAGGAGTAAGTGGCGCAGCGTTAAGGGGTCAGTAGAAAGTGATGCAGAATTCAGGGGTCAGTAGTAAATGACAGAGTACAGAGGTCAGTAGTAAGTGAGGCAGAGTTCAGGAGTCAGTAGTAAGTGATAAAGAATACAGAGGTCAGCAGTAAGTGGTGCAGAGTTCAGTAGTCATTAGTAAGCGACCCAGAGTATATAAGTCAGTAGTAAGTGAGGCAGAGTTCATGGGTCAGTAGTAAGTGACGTAGAGTTAGGAGGTCATTAGTAAATGACACAGAGTACAGGGGTCAGTAGTAAGTGACACAGAATACAGAGGTCACTAGTAAGTGACATAAGGTTCAGCGGTCAATAGTAAGTGACACAGAATACAGAGGTCACTAGTAAGTGACACAGAGTATAGGCATCACTAGTAAGTGACAGAGTTCAGTTGTCATTAGTGACACAGAGTACAGAGGTCACTAGTAAGCGACATAGAGTTCAGAGGTCAGTAGTAAGTGACAAAAAGTTCAGAGGTCAGTAGTAAGTAACACAGAATACAGACGTCAGAAGTAAGTGACACAGAATACAGAGGTCAGTAGTAAGTGACACAGAGTATAGAGGTCACTAGTAAGTGACACAGAATACAGAGGTCAGTAGTAAGTGACAAAAAGTTCAGAGGTCAGTAGTAAGTGACACAGAATACAGAGGTCAGTAGTAAGTGACACAGAATACAGAGGTCAGTACTAAGTGACACAGAATACAGAGGTCAGAAGTAAGTGACACAGAATACAGAGGTCAGTACTAAGTGACACAGAATACAGAGGTCAGTACTAAGTGACACAGAGTATAGAGGTCAGAAGTAAGTGACATAGAGTTCAGTTGTCATTAATGACACAGAGTACAAAGGTCAGTAGTATATGAGGCAAAGTTCAGGGGTCAGGAGTAAGTGGTGCAAAGTTCAGAGGTCATTAGTAAGTGACCCAGAGTATAGAAGTCAGTAGTAAGTGAGGCAGAGTTCATGAGTCAGTAGTAAGTGTCCTTCTACCCCACAGTACAGTCACACAGTCCTCTGCACAGGTTACCACTGTTCTCCTTGGGTTCATTATGGTTCCTTCTCGCTTCAGCCCAGGATATCTTTCTATTTTCCCGGGGTTCAGAAGGCGGGCTGTGATTTGCCTTAGCAATGGCCAATCACAGTCCTTCTCCCCGTGGAAACAGGGACCTACTCTCCCCGGCATTACACTGGCACTGGATATCTTCCCCATGTACAAGTGCGGAATGGATCTTTGCTACCGTTGCAAGTGACAATTGCTGCTGTTGCAAAGACATAGTACTGAACAGCATTTCTTCACACTTATTGTAGTGCGATGCACCTTGTGGCCCATGTGACCCACACACATTGCACCCATGGAGGATACGCCACTGTTTCAGAGTCCGCAGATGCTGCCCTAGGCCTTGGCTTGACTGGGAAATGGTACATATTACAATAATATTTTGTTGAAACACTAGTGGGCAGTTGCATTGCAGTACCCAACCCAGTATAACATTATTAAAAATATTGTAGCTGCAAAACAGAAGAACGTCAGTCTTACACAAGCAGAGACTATGGGAACCTTTAACAACTTGAACCATTTTATTGATTGCCTGAAAGTTTCCCCCACAGCAGACACTTCAACATCAGCTCATCAAGGATCTACTCAGACTTCTTTGTTTCTCTGCAATAAAACATATACATTTTCCTGCATAAAATACCTTTCAAGAAGAAAGCCTATTCATTCCTAAATTGTTCATTTTTTATGCTCCAGCTTAGTGCATTTCTAACCATTCAGGTTCCAACGCATCCCTTCCCTTTACACCATTATGTCCCAGTGCATTTTTTTGTTTATCACAATTCTGCACCTTTTAGTCTTCCTTAACCACTTCAGCTTCAGAAGATTTTACCCCCTTCCTGACCAGGCCATTTTTTGCAATATGGCACTGTGTCGTTTTAAATGGCAATTGCGCGGTCGTGCGATGCTGTAAAAAGAATGAAAATCTGAAAATACAAAATTCCGAAAGGACAAAAAAAAACGATTCAACCTACGAGTTTAACGAATTAATTACATTTGAAAAATTTATTTTTTTGTACTGCATCTTCTATAACAATTCAATTAATAACTATTATTATAATTGTTATTATTATTTATTATTATAAACTTTTAAATTATAGGTAAAATAGCTGAAGTCAGTAACTCTTCAGGTCTCTGCGCCATAGCAACTAATTTGGGATAGATATGATTTACATTTTTATTGGAATTTCTTTCAAATTTGGCTAAAGTAACTGTTAGTAAATGTAACGAATACCAATGCATCTGAAGTTATGAATTACCCGAAGTAACGAATGCTGCATCTAAACGAATGGAATGGAACGAATACGAATGCATCCGAAGTTACGAATGATCCGAAGTAACGAATGCTGCATCTAAACGAATGGAATGGAACGAATACAAATTCATCCGAAGTAATGAATGCCGATCATAACGAATGATCCGATAAACTAAAAAAAATGTTATTTAAATGCTCATTAATACGGGTGCACAAATTCCTTTTAGTGCGTCTCACGTATTGAAGCCCACAGGGGCAAATAATGAGGTAGACAAAAGAGATATTTGGGGGGCACACCCTAAAAAAATGCATAAAGATGGTGCTGCCATAGGACCATACAACAGAACAAACATATTACAGCGCACACATGCAAAACTGACATTTACCTCCAGCAAGGCTATTTAAAAGCACCTAGACAGACATTTTCAAAAAATATGGGGATTTGGTCACACCATATTGCTATATGGTGCTTAAGCCCACTTACTGCGACAAAGTACCCCATGATTAGTGGGTCCTACACTATCCATAGATCGGGAGATCCTGCTTTTCTGAACCAAGGGAGCTATACTCCTCTATATGGGAGAACATGAGGTCTCCACCCATGATACAGGTGGTCACTAATTGAGGTACTTACTGAGTGGGGTGCTCCACCCAAAAGGATTTGGTCAAAATCCATACAATAGACAAAAGAGATATTTGGGGGGCACACCCTAAAAAAATGCATAAAGATGGTGCTGCCATAAGACCATACAACAGAACAAACATATTACAGCGCACACATGCAAAACTGACATTTACCTCCAGCAAGGCTATTTAAAAGTAATGAGGTAGGTCACGTGGGTGGATTTGCATGTAATGAACTTCTCAATGTTATATTCACTCCCTGTACTAAATAATGTAAAGTTTAATACTTTTCTATCATTTTTCCTTGTTAGTTTGCATGCTTTACACGTTTTACAATAGTAAAATCCTGTTAAATCCAAAAAAGTGCTGACTTTCTTTGGGGGGTTGAGTACATTAGGAACCAATCTATTCTTTAAATTAGGTAGAGATTATAAAAGTCTGGAGAAAATAGTTATGAAACATTGGCCACTATTATTGAGAGACAGGACATTGTCAAAAGTTCATAAGAAGTAATGGAAACTCATATGATTCGTTCCACAACCATTTATTCATAGGTCCTTTAGTTTATAGTCCATATAAAAAGATTATAGCAATGTGACCAGGTTGTGTAACCATAAAATGTCCATCCACAAATGGAAGACCCCACAAGGGGATTAGAAGTAAAATCCAGCAGGAGCTACAGAGTAAAAAAGAGAAGAGAGGCGCCTCTAAGTGTAGCAATATGTTGCTAAATGTTGTGCCTCCATTAAATGTAACCATATCACTACACTTAGAGGCGCCTCTCTTCTCTTTTTTATACTCAGTTGTGGCATTAGGCTACTTGTATATCAAGACATCGCTTATATATCAAGTCAAAATGTATTAAGAAATGTTGCTTGACTTGCAAAACGCTCTCAAACCAAGTTACTCTCAAACCAAGGTTTTACTGTGCTTTATAGTTATCAGTGGCAATGGTAAATAATTCCACCTGAATGTGCTGTGCTAACAAGCTCCAGGAGAAACAGTTATGTACGTTTATGTAACCTTTTCGGATTTCTCTATACAGTGTATCTATCTTTCTTTATTCCTGTGTACATTAGAACACATAATAGAGTTTCAGGTAACTAAATGGAAAAATAACATACAACCTTTTACTCACTATAAACTCTTCCACCCTGAGATAAGAGATAAACAATAACAATCCATTCTGCTGTTCAAGGCCAATCAGAATTTAATTAAGCACAAATTCAAAAGATGATTTAACCTTGCTGACATCATAAATGGACTATGTGGAATTTTCTATAACGTCAGCGCTGTGCCTGGTTCTTAGAGTTGAGTGTATCTCTCCTCTAGCTATGCCTGATATAATAAACACTTCAGATCATTTCAAACTTGAAGTAGAAGTAAAGGCAAAAACTTTTTTGTTATTTTTATTTTTATTTTGGATCAAGTAAGGTTATATCCCTGTCAGTTTGTTTGTTCTATTGGGGAGATTTCCCTTCACTTCCTGCCCCATAGCCAAAAAGAAAGTAAGAGGAAATCCTGCCTAGGCAGATGCAGTCTATTTTCTCCACTGCAGGCGGCGCTCATCAAGGTTGAAAATAGTCAGCGCAAACTATCCTAAATAAATGCCAACGATTGCAACTGAACATTTAAGGCCAATACATAACACCTCCAAATAAACATATATCTAAACATAGTGCAGAGCAAAAAACAATCAAATATTTATAAATCTGAAATGTATAAGTAAAGAGTCCACATAGGATATTCTTGTAGGTTCATGAATAAAAGATCCCAGAAGTTGCAAAGTGGTGTCTCCAGATGGAACATACAGGTGTCATATATTGTGCAGCATCTCCACCATACACACAGATTACTTCTCACCTTAAGACCATGACCCCCTGAGCCATGAAGGGATCTGATACTCTCCGGATGATCTGAGCAGATCCGAGACCCCGTTTCCTCTGTAGGATCGTAGGCAGCAATATCAAAGAAAATAAAAAGGATCTAGTGCTCTCTGCTAATCGATCATTTATTCAAAAAAAAATTAAAATCACTTTCAAAACTGGCACTTGTCACAAGTGCACAAATGAGTTCTCTGTGTATACAAACATTCCAGTAAGATGGCAGCGGGAGACATCATGCGTGGCTCCTCCCCCATACACGTTACGTCCTGGGCAGGACTTTGTCAGTGGGTACCAGAAGGCGCTCATCCACAGTGGTAGGTGGTGCAGGTGGAGGAGCAAGTCAAGAGGAACCTAGTTCCTCTATGGTTTTCTTGGTCACAGAGAGGCAGCATCAGATTGGATGCTGGTACCTCATGTGGCTTTGGTAGCCATCTTGGGTAAAGCAGAGTCTATTTGGCACCCATTTTGTGGGTAGCTTAGCGTCAGGGAGAGTTTCCAAATGAGTAGGGTAAGGGCAGGGGCAGACCATCCTACCTGGAAGCCTCCCCACTTGGGTACAGACTGGCCAGGCCGCAGTTCGCCCCTCGAGACAGACACTGTCTGCACACCTGAGACCTGCTGCTACTTCCTAACGCTGTTAAATGCTGTGAGTGTTCCCGGTCTGGTGTCTCCTCAACGGGCTTGTTGTGTATTGCCAAACTTAAATTTCAATACAGTTTTGATTTCTGCAACTAGATGAGTGCTTTTTGCCCCCACACCATGCTACACCTACTCACACCTTGTTTTCTTTAGGGTTACCAGAACTAGTATCCCCATTGGAAGATTTCTCCTCCAATACGTTTTGGTGAAATTGAGAATTACATTTTTTTTCACTCTTGAAAAACAGGACAAATGGAGTATGAATCTTCCTAACAAAGGCACGGACCGAAATAATGCTCTAATCCAGGGATGCCCAACCTTTTTAAGAGCGAGGGCCACTTAAGCAACTTGGTAACCAGTCGTGGGCCACAATGAGCGGAGCGGGTGGATGACAGGTCACGGCTACTCTATAGGACCTCCGATCGGTTTGGAGGCAAAATTCTGTTTATATCTGCCGCTGTGTAGAAGTGAAGTACGGGTCCGATATGTAGGTCGGGCTGATCATGCGACATGGGCCTAAACTGCTTTCACAATATTGTGCTGTGGTTTAGCCACACCGCGGGTGCCGTGTAGTGCGCCTGTGGGTTAACTGAACTTTGCCATACACTCTGCCTGTGGCAAAAGCCAGCGCTGTACAGGAAGCATCGGCTTATGGGGCTCTGCTCTGCAACCGCTTGCTTCCTCTACCACCAGCTTCATTCACAACACCAATGCTATGATATGACGGGTCGTCAACCTGCCAGGAGGTCGCGGGCCACATCGGAGGGCTCCACGGGCCACATTTGGCCCCTGGGCCACTGGTTGGTCACCCCTGCTCTAATCCCTCTCCATTCAATTCAGAACAAAAACAAGTTTGGCCTTTAGTATAACCACTCTGGCAACTATGAAGGCGCATAAAGTAAGGATTTTTACATGAAGCAGGAGATGGAATACACACAATTACATGAAACTAATGCCGCGTACACACGATCGGAATCTCGGCCAGCAAAAGACAGATGAGAGCTTTTCGTCAGAAAATGTGACGGTGTGTATGCTCCATCTGACTTTTGCTGGCCGAATTTCCACCAGCAAAAGTTTGCGAGCATGGTTTAAATTTTTCAGATGGAAATTCCTACACATGCTTTGAAACAATTCGACGCATGCTCGGAAGCATTGAACTTCATTTTCTCTGCTCGTCGTAGTGTCGTAGTGTTGTACGTCACCGCGTTCTTGACAGTCGAAAGTTCAGCAAACTTTTGTGTGACCGTGTGTATGCAAGCCAAGCTTGAGCTGAATTCCGTCGGAAAACCATCCAAGATTTTTCCAAAGGAAAATCCGCTCGTGTGTACGTGGCATTACATTTGCTGGTGCGGTATCCCCCCCCCCCCCCAAAAAAAAAAAATATACTAAACTTTGAAAGGTTATGTTAAGCATCCATCTTGTTTCTGTCAGCCATCTTAATATTCACAAACTTCCATTTTACAATATGTACAGTTTGAACACCCCTTTAACTTCTCAGATAACTGTCTCAACATGAGATTCTCCTAACTCATGTGTTCTCACACACATATCTAATACTTCCACAGATTTTCTCAGCATTCCTTCAGCTACTGTAGAGAATAATGAAATGTTCTCACATACGTCTTATCTACACAAATTCTTTTTATTCCTTTAGCTAGTTTAGAACAGAGAACAATGACTGTTTGTTTTGTCTTGACCAGCTGTAACCGTCCTGATATTTACTGTGCATGTCTTATCCTGTGTGACGTGTAATATACTATATGAAGTGCTTTGTGATAACTCAATACAATTAGGTCTCAAAAGACAGCATGGTGTGAGTGTCGTTGTATATGGTTCTTTGAGAATTGATTCCAGATATCTGAAATTATACAATACATTGGATCTGAGGTCTGAGAGGTTTGAGGGACTACCCTAGACACAGGATTAACCCTTTCAAACTTCAGCTTTAAATAGCAGATACAGGCAGTGACAATAAGTATAACCAACCAATAAGATACTATTGCATTCCAACAAACAATGCAGGAGTCCAAAAATCATTAAGATTGCCCAATTTATATAAAAAATTTTACCATTTCATTTTTTTTTCCCCTTGTCAGAGAATTTTATTGAATTTAAAAAGAAAGGGATGTAAGTACATAAACAATAGCGAATCGTCTCATCGTGCATATAGATTAACAAACATCCGAATAAACACAATTTCGGTAGGGACGTGTAGAGGCTTGGGTTCACATAGATAGGTTATGAATGTGATTGTCTGCGACCATAATAAACTAACAATCGTAAAGGAAAAAATAATTGTCGCTGATCTAGTAATCAAGAAGTGTAATCACTCGAAGATCAAGCAGTATATATGTTTTTTAAGGTGATATTAAAGGAAATGTATTCTTCCTAAAATAAAAAGAAGATAAGTACTTGCTTTGTGCAATGTTATTGCTTAAAGTGACCACCTACTTCCTTTTTTGGTGGTCCTCCACCAGTCCCCTACTTCTTCATCTGATTGCCCCCTCGGCAAATTCTGTGCTAAGGGGGCACCTGTGCAGGCATGCTCCAGAGCCGAGCTGTATGCATCCCTAGACACACACAGCGCTGGCAAGCCATGCCTACTGCCCCCTCCTCACAGGAGTTTGACTGACAACAGAAGGAGCCTATGGCTCTCGCTGCGCTCCGTATCTACTTCTCCTGTGAAATGCTGGGAATGTGAAAGGTTAAAATAAGTTCATGATGGGCAGAACCACTTTAAACCAATAGTTAACCCTGTTTTAAAAAAAAAAACAACCTGCAAGGCAATGTCATATAGTGCTAGCATGCATCGCATACTAGCCCATTATGTGAAACTTACCTTAGAACAAAGCCCTCCAGCGGCGCGCTGTCACCGCTGAAGGTGCTTCCATCCCCACCCGGGGTTCCTTCCGGATTTGCAGGCTCCGGCTGTGAGAATGGCCGGAACCGCAATAATATCACTCCTGCGCATGCGCAGGAGCCACTGTTTATGGCACAGGACTCTGAAGGAACGGTACGGGTATGCCGTTCCTAAAGAGTGCATATGCAGGTGACGTCACCGGCTGGATCTAAAGTAAATATCTCCTAAACGGCGCACGATTTAGGAGATATTTTAAGTACCTATCGATAAGCCTTATTATAGGCTTACCTATTGGTAAAAAGCTGCATTGGAGTTTACTCCCACTAATGCCCCGTACACACGAGCGGAATTTCTGTCGGAAAAATCTTGGGTGTTTTTTCCGACGGAATTCCGCTCAAGCTTGGCTTGCACACACAAAAGTTCTCTGAACTTTCGAACACGGTGACATACAACACTACGACGAGCCGAGAAAATTAAGTTCAATGCTTCCGAGCATGTGTCGAATTGTTTCCGAGCATGCGTAGGAATTTTGCGTGTCGGAATTGGTACAGACGATCAGAATTTGCGATTGAGAACCTGATCTTAATCTTTTGCTGGCGGGAATTCCGCCAGCAAAAGTCAGATGGAGCATTAACACGGTCAGATTTTCCGACCAAAAGCTCACATCGGACTTTTGCTGGCGGAATTTGCGATCGCGTGTACGGGGCATTATGCTTTCTAAACAAGCAAAGGTTGAATTTCCTACTTCTGCCACCTATTATTTAAAGTTCAAATAAAGGGTTTAGTTTTGAGCATACCATGTCCTTTATCAAGTTAATTAAAAGCTAAAGAAACACCATCTATATAGGCAACAATCAGGAAACATGTACTGTAAATGGGATGCACCGTGATGCAGAGTCAATAATTTTCTATTGAAGGAATGTAACAACAGTTCACAACAAGTCTGGTGGGAAAGCCACCAGCCAGCCACACTCACAGTTCAGTAGCCTGACAGGGGACCAAATGCGGCCTAGACATCTGGTTCCAAGCGGGAGACTGTCCAGCACTAAGCTTACCCTACTCATTGGGAACCTTCCCCAAGGACTGTTGCTGTCCCTCAAATATGGGGTACCTGTACTCTGTCTATTTGCCAAAGTGCACCAAAAACTGGGAGCCAGAGCCCTAAGTAGGCTCTAGCTGACCCAAGATGCCTGCTAGAGTTACATGGGGTGACAGCATTCAATGGGATAGCTTCCCCAGTGACCCAGGAAACCATAGAGGGACTTTGCTCCTTCTGACTTCCTCTCCAGCAACAGGGCTGCTGCGGGAGAGGGCCACCTGCCGTGGAGAAAATAGATTGCACCTGCCCACAAACATACATTAACATAGTAACATAAGGTAATGGATACAGAAAATAATGCAATGATAAATCAATTTAACATTCCATCCAAATAAGTCTGGCCCATCTAAGAAAAGATTAAGGCCCAGCTCTGGGCACTAACCTTTTTAATAGCTATCAAGAATTTACTGTTGGCTTAATTTACAAAGCTGTAAAAGTGTTGATGCTCAGAACTAGGCTTTAATCTTTTTAATATATGAGTCATATTGATAACAATTTTTAGATCTTAGTGGACTTAAAGTGTTACTAAATCCACAACAGTAGCAGTCTGCTGTTGTGTATACAGGGAATGATTACTCCACCAACCTTCCTGATTATTCCTACAGACTAATGTGGAGTTTCCACTTTTTATGAATCTCACCCCATCTGCAGACCACAGCAGCATCTTTGTCTGAGGACCTTCGTTGGGACGGTGAAAGTTTCTACCCTCCCCACTGTCCCCTGGTTGGACGCTGTGTTATCTTCCTTCCCCCAGCTAGACACAGATAAAAGTTCTACCCTCTCTCCTGAGCACTCAGTTACATATGACCCATTTCATCGCAATCAATTTATGTGAATGTCTTATACATATGCATCTCCCCCATTGCAACCCTGATGAAATGTTTTCCGGAAATGCGTCGGGTGGAGTTGAGACAACATGTGATTCACATATGCATTCACCTTAGCATGTAACTGGAGTCATATGCTTTTATTATCTTTGTATATGTACTACCTTGTTGGAAATGTTATTATGTATCATGTTTGATGTTTATGTTAATATGTTTAATGTTAATGTTTACATTTTACCTAAACCTGTGATTTCTGTTGCAATTAAAGTCACATCCAGTAATGGGGGCTTTTTCTTTTTGTGTACTGTGGGAGACCAGATATAGAGAATGCAGGGTCCTGGGTTTAACTAAAAATATCTGTCACTTTTTTGAAAATATGTATGCTTATCCTGGCATATTAGTTTTGTGAATTGAGCCTTATGAGTTTACGTCTGCTATCTAGTTATAGTCAATCTAAAGACTTTAGTAGGTTTTTTTTCAGAGTGATAAGTTGATATGTTAAATGTCATAAAATAAATGTAGTTTTAGATCTTTTTAATGGTAAACTAGAAGAGTGCCGTATCCAGAATGGGAAATGTTGGGTATTTAACAAACAGAAGTGTCTTAGCAGGCAGTATTTGCAGTAGAGGAGTGTACAGGTTGTAACAGCAGGCACTATGTCCAGGAGAGGTGTGTGGAGGGCATGCCAGGGGGCAAGATAGGCAGGAAGAGTTAGTAGAGGGTATGACAGCAGGCAGTATATGCAGGAAAGGCGTGCACATGGTATTATAGGGGGGATTATGCACAGGAAAGAAATGAGGAAAGTATTATAGGGGTGAAATGTGTCCAGAGGAGCAGTGCCGAGGTTATGACGGTGGGCAGTATGTGCAGGAGGAGAAAGTATGGAGGATATAACAGTGGGAAGCACTAAATATGATGAATGAGCTTCTATAAAAGGTAGAGAATTACTTTGAAGCCTCATTTTATAAAAGCCTGTAAAAAGAGGCCATGCTTTGTTTATTGCTTCTCCACCACAGAGGGGTTAATCTGTTTAGCCAGAAGACAATGTAGGTGTTAATCTCCTTGCACACTGTGATAGTTACAAGTTTGCCATGATCCCACTGAGCACTAATTGCAAGTGATGTTACAAAAATAAATTCCCTTTGTAAAATTAGAAGTTACATGCGGCTCACTAATACATCATTATTTTTCATTCCTAACCCAGAGCAGAATGTGCTGCTTGAAAATCTCTTGATCCCAGAGGAAATTCTGGTGTTTTGAATATAGGGATACAAACGTATATATTTTAGGAAATCTGTTAATTAACAGCTGTATTATTAGACTGCCTTGAATTACAATGTCAACCTTGTTTAAAAAAGTTGGCTTTTAATTTATGTTAGCAACACAGGATTAAATCATAAACATATTTCAAAGTAAAATATTATCTGCTCATTCTTGAAATTAACATACCTTTTGCATATTGATAATTTTAGCATACGTTAGAGTATGATGGGGGAAGTGGAGATTCACCCTTCATTTGGCAATGATAGGGGTATTTCTAAAGCTAAGAACAAAGTGTAGCAACCCTTAAGAAGCATGATGATGGGTTGCCATTATTTACTGTAGATTTTATAATCATTGATATTTTGAATAGGAAATAACATTTGTAAAGGAAATAAAATGAGAACACTTGACAAGGGTAGCCTATCTCCGTTACTGCTAATAGATTACATAGTACTGTGCTGTCTTTTTTTTTCCGGCACTGCGTCGCTTCAACCACTTCCTGACCGGTGCACACAGATGTACGTCGGCAGAATGGCACAGACAGGCAAATGGGCGGACAGGTACATTCCTTTAAATTTGCCACTGTGCCATTGATGTGTCCGCCATAATGTCGCAGTCACAATAAAAATCGCTGATCGCCGCCATTACTAGTAAAAAAAAATGATTAATAAAAATGCCATAAAACTATCCCCTATTTTGTAAACGCACAAACCAATCAATAATCACTTATTGTAATTTTTTTTTACCAAAAATATGTAGAAGAATACGTATCGGCCTAAACTAAGGAAAAACATTTTTTTTTATACATTTTTGGGGGATATTTATTATAGCAAAAAGCAAAAGATAATGCATTTTTTTCAAAATTGTCGCTCTTTTTTTGTTTATAGCGCAAAAAAATAAAAACCACAGGGGTGATCAAATACCACCAAAAGAAAGCTCTATTTGTGGGGGAAAAAAAAGACATCAATTTTGTTTGGGAGCCACATTGCACGACCGTGTAATTGTCAGTTAAAGCGACACAGTGCCTGGAGAAAGAACTGGAACTGGAGAAAGTGCAACCAAACTGATAAGAGGCATGAAGGAGCTCAGCTGTGGGTATAGAATGGGGTATATTGTATTGTACGATATTTTTTTTATTTTTATTTATTATTTCTTTTTTTTATGGTTGAACTGGATGGACTTGTGTCTTCTTTCGGCCTAGCTAACTATCTAACTATGTAAGTGCCGAATCGCAAAAAGTGGTCTGGTCTTTGGCCAGCAAAATGGTGCGGTCTGAAAGTGGTTAACTGACAATTGTGCGGTCGTGCGACGTGGCTCCCAAAAAAAATTGACTGAATGTTTTTTTTTCCTACACTGGGATCACCAGAGGTATTTTTAAATCGCTATCATGTCCCCTCTCAATCGTCCCTTCTCCAGCGAGAATAAAATGTAGTGCCTGTAGTCGTTCCGCGTAATTGAGGTCCTCCAGTCCTCGCAATAATTTCGTTGCTCTTCTCTGGACTCTCTCCAGCTCCAGCACATCCCTTTTTAGAGCTGGTTACCAGAACTGGAAGAAATACTTCAGATGTGGCCGGACCAGAGTTTTATAAAGTGGCAGGATTATAGTTTTATCTCTGCCGTATATCCCCTTTCTTATGCATGCTAAAATTCTTCCGGCTTTGGTAGCTGCAGCTTGACATTGCCTGCTATTGCTCACTGCTCAGTCTGTCTTCTACTAGGACCCCCAGATCTTTCTCCATCCTTGATTCCCCCAGAGGTTCTCCCCCTAGTGAGTAGTTTGTGTTTATGTTTTTAGCCCCCAAGTGCATGACCTTACATTTCTCCACATTAAACCTCATTTGCCATGTAGTTGCCCACCCCGTTATTTTGTTCAGGTCTTTCTGTAAAATTCCTATATCCTGATGTGAAGTTATTGTCCTGCTTATTTTTGTGTCGTCTGCAAAAACTGAGATTGAGCTATTTATCCCATCTTCTATATAATTTATGAATAAATTAAACAGAATTGGTCCCAAGATAGAGCTCTGGGGTACCCCACTTACCACTCCAGACCACTCTGACTACATATTATTTATCACCACCCTTTGGACATGCCCCTGTAACCAGTTTTCTATCCAAAGTACAGACCTTATGGTCCGTGACTGCAGACCTCAGCTTGTAGATTAAGCATTTGTGGGGAATTGTATTGAATGCTTTTACAAAATCCAGATACACCACATCCACAGGCCTCCCCCTAGCTAGATGGCAGCTCACTTCCTTGTAGAATGTTAACAGATAGGTCTGTACACCTGTTCTGTACACTTAAGCCTCGTACACACGGTGTCAAAAAGGCGTGTGCCATGATCTTGTCTTGCATACTAACGTTACACAAATTATTGTGCCACAAACACAAACGTAGTGACGTACTACGAGGAATTTCAGCTATACCCTTTGGGCTCCTTCTGCTAATTTTCGTGTTTGGTGAGCATTGATTCCGAGCATGCGTGTTTGTACTTTTGATTTTTGTGTGATGGATTTGTGTACTGACCATCATTTTTGTGACAAAAATTTACTAGCCTGTCATCCAACATTTGTTGGCTGAAAATTGGAAAATAATTGTTGAAAGGAGCGTACTAACGGTAAGAACTTTGGACAACAGTCTGTAAAACGAAAATCCCCTTATGATTTTCATACTGTGTGTACGAGGCTTTTTCTTTTTTTTTTAATCAAGCAAATTAGCTGACTGGAACTGGCCCCTAAGGAAGTCTGTTCCTCATTTTCACTGCTCTTACTGTGAAGAAGCCTATCCACATGCCTAACCATACCCAAATAACATTCAATAGGAATCAGTCTCACCGGATAGACCATTACTTTTAGACAGGATTGGATATTGCAATGCTGATGGCATAACACCAGAAGAACAGCTCTCTGCCCTCTGGGTCAGTCGGGTCCCACTTACTCACCCCTTCAAACGACTCCCCTTACCTAGGACATTTTTCTTAGCATTTTCTTCCTACTTCTTTCTCTCTCTCGTTTTCCATCCTTCCTACACTTTGATGATACACTTTCAAAACTGTCATTTCCCTCACATTTCTATTTTACTTCTAGCACAGAGATAGATATCTCGCTCTTCACCTTACTCACCAATAGAGAGCTTACCCTTATTCAGCCACCAGAGTCTTAAACATTCCTACTGGAAGAAAGTTTCAGTAGAGACAACATCTTAATCCATTACACCAATGGCAGCCCGTGTGCCCCCCATGGACAGGCTGCCACTGCATTACACACCTATTGCACAATACCTTAAATGCCTTGTTTTTTCCTATATGGTTACATCCATGATGAAAACCATGGCAAACAAAGCTATCAGTAAGCACTTTAAATCTAATCTTTGCTCAATTAACCTTTGGTTGTCACATCACATATATATTGATAACTGCAATAAAAACTTTGTAAAGAAAGGGTCTTGTTTGGTCTTAATCCAGATCTGTTTAATGGTTTCCCTTAATAAGAACATGTTAACATGTAAGGCCTTTTGTGTTTAGCACTCTTGCCATTCTACTCTGTGCTTTTGGTTTGGTTTTTACTAGTTACATTAGGCTGCAATACTCTACCCTACAGAGGCTTCTATATATGGTGGAATTTCCCAAGTAATAAATACATTTTATAGCGTAATTGTGCATGGATGTATGTACTCTTCAGAGTACTGTATGATACATTAATGCTACAGTATATATACATGTGAAGTTAATATTAAAGCATATCCACCAAAAATTAGATACAAAATAAAATTAGAGCCTGCCCATACAAGTTTGCATGGAAGAGTTTTCTGAAACAAGGAGTAATAAATAACTTCACATACGATGACAGCATGTGCCTCGTCAGATAGTGGAGAAGTATGTAATGATTGATCACTGACTGAAAATTATGCCACTGCTTCCTGCTGTAATTCATTTGAAGACTGCCTCCATAAAGTTTAATTTCATAAAATAGACTATTTGTTGTTTTTTACTATGCCAGGGCTTTTACAAAGAAACAGGGGACCACATTTCTTTTATCTCCTATAGAGTCAGTATCCAGGACTAGATTTACCCACAGAGTGTTCACAGAGAGCACTGAAGTATATGCAAAGAAGTTGAAAAATTATAGAATGAGGTTTGAACTAGCAGTGAAGATAGTAAAAAGGAATAACTGATAAGTAACTGAGGTTTGGACTAAGAATAAGAATGTGTGATGAGGATGACTGATGAGAAACAAGGGGTTTGAACTAGGAGTAACGATGTGTAAGAAGTATGACTGATGAGTGACTGAGGTTTGAACTAGTAGTAAGGATTTGTGATGAAGATGTCTGATGAGATATAGGGGTCTGGACTAGGAGTAAGTATGTGTGAGAAGTATGACTGGTAAGTGACTAATTGGTGTACTAGAAGTAAGGACACGTGATAATGATGAATGCTGAGAGACAGGGGTGTAGACTAGAATTAAGGATTTGGGAAAATGATGACAGTTAAGTGACTGAGATCTGGACTAGGAATATAGGTGACTGTAGCCATATTACTACTCAGACACTCACCTGTTGTGTTCACTATTTTGCCCACTTCATAAACCTCTCCGTCCTCCACATCCTGAGGTTGTAGTGTAGTGACTTCCCCTTTTTTATGAGGTTGGGGGTCCCTGGTGTCCTCTGATGTCCCAAGTCTTTATTGTACACATTTTAGGGGGTGTTTAGGGTAAAGCACTACAATGGAGCTGGCAAAATACATTGTTAAGTGACTAGGCTAGGTGTGTATGGGCCCAGGATAGCATGCTGGGGAGGTTAGTGAAGGCAAATATGCATGAAGGACAAAAAAGTAACTTTAAAAACTTCAAGCATGCATGAGGATAAAGACGACATTCACAGCATATTACAATCATGGTAATTATGGAATGATGAAATAAATACAATACATTAGCAAACATTAAATACATAGAATGTGATGTTAAAGGAGAAAACTTACCCTAATATAGTCTTTCTGCAGGACCTGTATGATGACAGAACAGGTCTCTGGAATAATGATCCCCAAAGCTTGGGGGGAGATGCCTGTCGAGAACTTGATGTCCTGCAGACTTCTCCCCATTGCCAAGTACCGCAAGGTGGCGACTAGCCTCTCCTCGGGAGTGATGGCTTGCCTCATGCAGGTGTCCTGCTTCGTAATATAAGGGGACAGACAGCAAAGCCAACAAATGGTGAAAAATGGGGTCCGTCATCCGGAGATAATTCCTGAAATCTTCAGGATTATTCTCACGGATCTCCCGCAACAAAGGCATGTGCGAGAATTGGTCACGCTGGAGTAACCAATTCTTCGTCCATGAACTCCTCCCCACTTTGTTCATGGACTGGGCTTGGGTCAAAGTAAGAACCCCAACACCAAGCCCCCGCATAGCACAAACTCTACAATGAGTACTTACCCGCAACATGGCTAGAAAACGTTTGGATGGTAAGAACGAACTAACAGAAGGCACTGAAAATCAGAAAGGCCTAAGAAGAGCGACCTGAAAATCAGAAACGAGGGGACAAGAACGCACTGAAAAACAGATACAAACTATAAAAGAACGCACTGAAAAACAGATACGAACTGACTACACGCACTGAAAAACAGATAGGAACCCACAAACACAAACAGAAGAGCAGTAACGATCTGAAAAGCACGAGGCTGAAAACGTCTCTCACCAAACTTCTACTGACACGAGATAAACACGGGATTAGCAGAAGGAGCCCAAAGGATGGCGCACTGGCTATTGAACTTCCTTTTTCTAGTCCCATCGTATGTGTTGTACATCAGCGCATTCTTGCCGATTGGAATTTCCGAAAACATTTGTGCGATCGTGTGCATGCAAGACAAGTTTCAGCCAACATCCGTCGGAAATAAATCCACGGTTTGGTTGTCGGAAATTCTGATCGTCTGTACGCGGCATTAGAGCACATAAAAAAAAGTATCATGGACTGGACTGTACTCAACTGTGTTGTGACTAGAAATAAGACTAGGAGTAATGGATAGGTTTGGGAAAAAATAATGTTCTGTAATGAGGGTGACTGAGGAGTTGCCTCAGGTGGGGATGGGGAGGAATGTGCACTCATGCCCTTACAGGCTGCCAGATGCATATGCCGAAAAACAGGCCTAGCATCATTCTCCTTAATGAGCGACACCTCTCCACAGTAGTTTACTTCTTAGTACCGTAGTTTAATTCTTATGTAGCTGGGAGTCGGCTATTGTTGCCTGCAATTCAGGGACAGTGTGCAGTGCTATTGATGTGGAGCTGTCTCCCTCTAGTGTTGGCTTGGACTCCATGTTGTCATCTCCTAAAGGTAGAGCATAGAGCAAAGCAAAGCATCGTGGGATGTGTGGTTCAGAATTCTGGGGTTTCAATTCTAGCAGGCCTGAACTACAACTACTAGACTGCTGAGAGAGAGGAAAAAAATGGTAATTAGAGATCACCAAGAAACCTTATAAAGGAACACTATGGACTTAAATAATCAACTTTATTGAATATGGTTAAAATTAATTAGTGCAAAACTACCACTGATGCAAACATTAAAAAATGACAACGTGTTTAGCGTCAAAATACTGATATACAGGTACGTCGTTTTACGTGAAGTGGTTAAAAAATGACAACATTGTCAAACAACTCAGAGACCTGTCGGCAGCACACCTCATACACCCACCACATGCAGTCCACACTGCAATAAGTCTATGGGGATACACGGACTCTTCCACAATCAGTGAGAGAGCCAGCTACTCCCATTTCTAATCCCACCCTTATCACCATATCAAGCCTGCATTACCCTCATTGTGGTTTATCTAAACATTCAGCCTCAGCGGCAGTCTATATGGTTTGCTATACCCTTTGATTGGAAGATTTCCAAGGTTTTGGTCTCTGTTGATTGAGTGGTTTTACCATTTGAATAATCTCATCCTTTCTTATCCCACTGACTTATTGCAGTGTGGACTGTATATGGTGGGTGTATGAGGTGTGCTGCCGGCAGGTCTCTGAGTTGTTTGACAATGTTGTAATTTAACCACTTCACGTAAAACGATGTACCTGTATGTCAGTACTTTGACGCTAAATACCGGGGGTTTTGGCAGTATCTAGCTAAAAGTGGTCTCCATGGCGGATTCGCCGCAAGATCACTTTTATCGGTGGCAGATGAGGTGACCACCTCCCTCCCGCCACGCTCCAGTTGTCTCCGCCGCTTACCGGACCCGCCGATAGCGGCAGAGATGATTGCGTCCTTGAGGGGAAGATGGCCCTTGCTCGGCTCCATGGCAAGGGAGGACAGATTCGATGTCAAATGTCACTTCCGCCCATAGCTCTTAAAAGGAGAATTTATTATTTTTTTATTTTTTTTCAAGGGACTTTTTTTTTATTGCATTTTAGTGTAAATATGAGATCTGAGGTCTTTTTGACCCCAATCTTATATTTAAGAGGTACTGTCATGCTTTTTTTCTATTTTTTTTCTATTTTTCTTTTTTTATCCTGCTTCTAAATAACACTGTTTTACTTCCTCCATCAACTCATCCCCCACAGCTATTACCTCTTGTATCAATTGACCCTTTCTTTTTAGATTGTAAGCTCTAACGAGCAGGGCCCTCTGATTCCTCTTGTACCAAATTGTAATGTAATTGTAATGTCTGCCTTTATTTTGTTAAGCGCTGCGCAAACTGTTGGCGCTATATAAATCCTGTATAATAATAATAATAATAATAATAATATTACAAGGGATGTTTACATTCCTTGTAAGAGGAATAAGTGACCCAAAATTAAAAAAATTAAAACTGTCAAAATAAAAAATTGAAAGTAAAATAAATAAGAAAAACATTTTTTTTTTAAAGCGCCCCGTTCCGAGGAGCTCGCACGCAGAAGCGAACGCATGCGTGAGTAGCGCCCGCATATGGAAATGGTGTTCAAACCACACATGTGAGGTATTGCCGCGATCTAGCCCCAGACCTTCTCTGTAACTCAAACTGGTAAAATGTAGACATTTTTAAACATCGCCTATGGAGATTTTTAAGGGTAAAAATTTGTCGCCATTCCGCGCAATTTTGAAGAATGACATGTTGGGTATCAATTTTACAATTTTCTCATTTAAACCATATTGAATAAAATCCATAGTGTTCCTTTATAAGGTTTATTGGTGATCTCTAATCCCCATTTTTTTCATGTTTATGCATAACCTTAAGGAACCACACATCATTTTAGGTTGGGGCCTCAGCATAGGGATGTGGTTCTGATTTTGAACTTCCCTGTGCACTAATTAATTATTGGTCTGCCTGGGTGTCTATTTATACATGTTTTTGAGTTGCTGAGAGAGAGGAACAGACTGCTGGGAGAGGATATAAAAGGGCTGGTCTAGGCCTAGATCACTCTCTTGGGACCCTGGCCTGGATCTGCCAGCACGAACTCTGTGCCTGTGTGTGCTGCCGCCGAGTTGCAGCCTGCACAAGAAAGAGTTATCAAGCGGTGTCCAGAGGGACATCTGCAAACAGCATCACTTCCCTATCTTGCAGCGGTCTGAAGGCTGTTCCTGTGTGGGTCCCATCTGGGTGGGCCACGGCGCAGTGCGACAGAGATTGGATGCAATTCCCTGGGCCAGGACCCAAAAGGAGGCCCTGAAAAGCCATCACCATCTGCATCGCTACCAGCAACTTCAGTGACAGTGTCGGTGAGTGGGCACCTGCACCATTGTCTTTGTCCACATTTCTGGTACTTGTAGTGCCACAGGATGCAAGTTCATTTTAATCAATAGACACTGTATACAGACACCTGTGCTTTCGCTCACATCTCTGGAATCTGTAGTCCACAGGATACAATACCATTAAACAATCATACACTGTGATCACTGATGCTTAGGTTATACAGGAAAAGTCTGCGTCCTCTAATGGTTAACCACATACCAGCTAAATTTGCTCTGCTCTACTATCCAGTATTATTTCACCTACCATTCTTTAAGTGCTAGCTGAAGATCTTCCGGATTCCACGGAGTTACCTTTAAAGGAGCTGTAAAGGCAGAAGGTTTTTTTATCTGAATGCATTCTGAACACTCAGATAAAAAATCTTTTGTGTGTAGTAGCCACCCCAGCACCCCCCTAATTACTTACCTGAGCCCCATCTCTCTCCAGAGATGTCCACAAATGTCTAAGCCATTCGGGACACTCCACCAGATTGGCTGAAACATAGCAGTGGCACCATTGGCTCCCGCAGCTGTCAATCAAAATCAGTCAGCCAATCAGGGGAGAGAGGGGGTGTGGCCAGGTCGGGCAGTGTGGACTGTATGTCGGGGAGAAACCATAGTTCGCCATAAACGGGGACAATCAGGAAGCAGAATTCAAGGCACTATTGTGAGCAAACTCTGCCCACGGTAATAGGTCTGACCAGTTGTTATGATGGTCAGAAATATAGCAACGTAGGAATTGCTCCAAGGACTGATTGGCTCTTTCAGCGGCCTCATTAGACTGCGGGTAATAAGCAGAGGAGAAAGCAAGCTGAATTCCCAACTGTGCACAAAAGGCTTGCCAGAACCGGGACACAAACTGACTACCCCTGTCTGAGACAATCACCTTGGGTAGCCCATGTAAGCGAAAGATCTCCCAAGCAAAAATGGAAGCCAGTTCCTTAGAAGGGGGCAACTTCTTAAGTGGAATGCAATGGGACATTTTCGAGAACTGGTCAACCACCATAAGGATAACTGTGTTGCTCTGGGAGTTTGGTAACTCCACAATGAAATCCATAGACAGGTGGGTCCAGGGCATCTCTCCATTGATGCCCTGGAAGGTGTCGTGGAGTCTTACTCTGAGCACACATGGAACAGGCAGCTACGAAGGCGGTTACATCAGCACATAGACTAGGCCACCAGATTTGTTGGAAAATGGTCCAAAAGAGTTAATTCTTCTCAGGCTGGCCAGCAGCCTTGGGACAATGGTAAGTCTGGAGCACGGCAGTACGGAGACTCTCTGGGACAAAGCAGCGGTCACAAGGTTTCTCAGGAGGAGCATGGACCTGAGCAGCAAGAATTTTGGAATTTTGTCACCCAAAGGAGAAGTGAGACTGGTGCGAACCGTAGCTAGAATACGATCAGGTGGAATCGCAGAAACCGGAACCGACTCCATCTTGGAAGTGGAGGAAAATTGTTGCGACAAAGCGTCAGCCTTTACATTCTTAGTACCGGAAACTAGAAACTAGACTATAAAAGAGCCCATCGCGCCCTTCTGGAAGAGAGGAGTTTAGCCTCAGAAAAGAATGTGAGATTCTTATGGTCAGTAAGTATGAGAACCAGCACAGTGGTACCTTCAAGGAGATGTCTCCATTCTTTCAGGGCTAAAACGATTGCTAACAGCTCTCTATCACCAATCTCGTAATTGCACTGTGCACGTGAAAATTTCTTGGAAAAGTAGCCACAAGGACGCATAGCGCTCTCAGAGGTAGGACGTTCAGACAGAAGGGCGCCAACTTCAGTCTCAGAAGCAACCTCAAGGATAAAAGGTAACGTAGGATCAGGATGTGCCAACACAGGAGCAGAAACAAAGGCAGCCTTGAGACTCTCACAGGCCTTAATGGACTCCGGAGACCAACTCTGTGGGTTACCGTCCTTTCTGGTCATATCAGTCAGGGGCTTGACCAGAGACGAAAAGTTATGAATAAACTTCTGATAATAGTTGTCAAAGCCAAGAAAATGCTGCAGAGGATGTAAACCCATGGGTCAGGGCCACTGTAGGACTGCTGAAAGTTTCTCTGGGTCCATCGAAAAACCAGCAGTGAAATTACATAACCCAGAAATTTACCCTGTTTACGATGGAATTCACACACAAAAAATTAGAATATCGTCGAGAGAAACCACCACACATAACTGCAACAAATCTCAGAGGACATCGTTAATAACTTCCTTGAAAACTGCCTGGGCGTTACAAAGGCCAAAAGGCATTATGAGGTACTCATACTGGCCTGTTCTGGTATTAAACGCAGTTTTCCACTCGTAGCCCTCCTTAATCCTCACAAGATTGTATGCCCCTCTCAAATCAAGCTTGGTTGCTCCCTTGAGGCGGTCAAATAACTACGTAATAAATGGAATTGGATAGGCATTCTTAATCGTGAAATGATTGAGACCCCTATAATCAATACAAGGTCTCAGTTCACCCCCGTTCTTCTTCACAAAGAAGAAACCAGTACCAGCATGAGATGAGGATTTGCAGATGAAACCTTGAGAAAGTGCATCTACAACATACTCCTCCATGGCCCTGTCCTCCAAGACCGATAAAGGGTAAACCTGGCCACGAGGTGGTATGGCACCAGGTTGAAGGTCAATTGTGCAATTATACGACCAGTGTGGAGGAAAACTACCTATTTGACCTTTGTCAAAGACATCGTTAAAATCGCGGTACTCCTCCGGCAGGGAGGAGAGTGAAGAGGTGCACAGGACCTTGGCTACTTTATAGAAGCATGTCTTACTGCATTGAGGCGACTAGGAGAGAACCTCAGCACGGAGCCAATCAAAAGAGGGGTTGTGCCTCTGTAACCAAGGTTTTTTCCCCTGCTTTAGCAAATTGGAGAATGTTCTGCTGGGGTTTTTTTTGCCTTCCTCTGGATCAACTGTGGGTATAGAATGGGGTATATGGGATTGTATGATATATATATGTATATATATATATATATATATATATTTTTTTTTTTTTTTGGTTGAACTGGATGGACTTGTGTCTTTTTTCAACCTAACTAACTATGTAACTATGTAACCAATAACCAGTGAAAACTTAGGCGAGGAAATAACTTGGAATTGGATTATCTCATGGTGAAGAGTAGAACAGTCTCATGATTTACATGGGCAGGCTGAAGATGTCTCCCATCAAGAGCCTCAATGGCAAGTGGAGTGTCATGCAGCTGCAGCGGAATTGAGTGCTTCGATACAAAGGCAGCATCAGTAAATAGGCCTGCAGCCCCAGAGTCGTTTAGAGCCTGTATTTCGACGGATGACTCAGCCCAAAAAAGGGTAATCAAAACCAGGGGCTTATCCTTTTGGATAACTGGGGACAAAACAATGCCACCTAAGGTCCTCAAGGTTCAGGCGTTCCCTGGACGGGTAGGACAACACTTCCAAAAAGTGACCTGCCTGGCCACAATAAAGGCACAATCTCTCCCTCCTCCTAAGGGTTCTCTCATCCGCAGAGAGATGCATAAAGCCTGAGTGCATGGGTTCAACTTCACAGACTGACTTGGTACCAGGAGGCAAGGGAGGTGAGGGGGGCAAGGGTGGGACTGCATAGTTCAGAGACAAATGTACAGGAGGCCTCCGCAAGCGCTCCTTAAAAGGAAGTCTTTCTCTGAGTCTGGAGTCAATGAGGATGGCAAACAGGATCAACTTCTTCAGCTCAGTGGGTATATCCCACCGCAACTTCCACCCTAACTCACCCCCTGGCACATCTATGCAGAACACTCCAGTGTCCGTGGCGTGTGGACAGGTCAACCTCCCCCCCATGACAACTGGTGGGTGGTTCCTCTGTCAACTCTAAGTCATGATATTAAATGTTTGAGTTTGGGCTCCTCTTATGCAAATTAAAATAGTTTTCTTGTGTAAATTAACCTGCTTTCCTCCGCATGTATATATAAAGCATGTAACAGGTCACAGACTCTTGGTGGGGGGGGTATAGCGGGCGCCTTGTCAAGCTGGCCACCGCTGGATTGAATACTGACACAGGCAAAGAGGGAGATCATGCCTGTCAGTGCCTACAAGGGGGATCCCCCTCCCTCTCCTTTTACACAAACAGGCATCTGTCTGCTCTGTTTCCTTCCCCTGTGTCCCTATTGTCAGGAGGAGGAAGGTAAAACAAACAACAGCCTCACTGACTCTTAAAGGGACGGGGCTACAAATCCCAGTGGGCTCTGCAGCAGAGGGGGTGGACAAAAGACTCCATTTTGGATAGCTGAGGAGATCACCACAAGGGAGAGGGGTGAACGAATGTCTGAGGAGAGACTGCAGGCCCCTGGGGAAGAACCATCCAGGGACAGTTCCAGAGACGGTGGAAGTCAGGTGTCCAACCATAGAGAAACCTCCATCAAACACAGCACGCTACCTGAGGGACGCCTCTGCAACATCGTTGACCGCATTGAAGTTGGACAGCTCACTGATTCAGCAGACTGGTCGCCATCTCTGCCTGCATGCAGCAAGGGAGGATCCTTTGATCATTCGCCTGGAGGTTACTGAACATTCTCAGGATCGGTGAGAGGGCATTTGCCCAAA
The DNA here is from genome assembly GCA_028564925.1 of Lithobates sylvaticus. NCBI lineage: Eukaryota > Metazoa > Chordata > Amphibia > Anura > Ranidae > Lithobates > Lithobates sylvaticus. The sequence goes on along the minus strand of CM053029.1, from coordinate 120,880,599 downwards.
GTAGATTCAGTTACAAGCCACTAATACCACTCTCTGAACACTAAGCAATCCAGATAAAAGGTGTCTGTGCACAAAGGATTGCTACAGGTCAGAACCAGCTGTTTTGCTTGAATGTCATCACTGTGTCACATTCACAGTCACAGTCACAGTCAAATTCTTGTTTCTTTTAGCTCCAACTGCCATTGAAGACCAAAAGCAAGGCCTTGCACTTTGAAAACTGCAATTTAATGACTTCTTAAAGGGGACACATTACTGGTATCTATGTTGTTTTATCCCTCATTAGAATTTTAAGGTACTATAGGCCTGCCTGGAGTCCCCCTTTAGCAGTAGTAATACCTACAGCAATCAATAGCTTTCTTGAGAAATCCGATTGTTACGGTTTATTACTGTATACAATGGTATCATTTACTTGTTGTTGTTAATTGTTATCACACTGTTTTATAGACCGTTTTAACCAAGTCTTGGCTATTTATGCACCAAAATATTTTTTTTTTTTTCCTGAAAATTTGTGTTTAATAAACAGTAGCGCAAATATCGTATTACATGAAAATATCATCTTTTTATTCTACTTGGCCTCTGCTTTCAAAAAATATATAATGTTCTGGGGGTTTAAGTAATTTTATTGCCACAAATGAAGATTTTAACATACAAAAATAAAAACATTTGTTCTAAAGCTGAACTGGTTAAAGGATGTTAATGGGTTTACATTGACCGTTTCATGTAACAACAGTGCAGGAAGTACTGTGCCTTTGCATGACTTTAGTGCCACTGAACAACATCAAAGTTTCTTATGATTTGTACATAGCACATTATGAACCCAGATACAATGCAGAAGAAGTATTATCTCTCTTAACAGGAGAAATCTATACAGTGCCACTGTGTCGTGTCACACCTTGTCTTCCACCCTGGGGACTTACGACACCTGAAAACTTTTTTTCTCATTCTGCTTCTTCTAACAAGCATAAAATAAATAGTTTCCTTCCTGATTGCCATGTTTTCTGCCTTCCCTGTGTTCTGCTGGCTGAGATTGGGACAGTAACACATTGCTCAGACTGTCCATTATAATATTAATTCGGCTGGTTTTGCCAAAGGCAGTAGTAGCACCTGTTACACTTGCCATGTTCGCTCTGTATATGTATATATATTTTCAAACATTTCTCACTTAGAACTGTGATATCATGCACATGGGCAACAAGATAACAAGATGAAACAGCAAGGTCAGGGGGATGCAAGGTGAACAGCAAGAGAAAGTCTCAAAAATAAAACACGAGATAAAATGCATGAAAGTGGACATTGAGGAAATGAAAACTGCTCATCGTACAGCCTAACTCAGGGCATTCTCCAAATTATTTAAATGCCGCCTTCCACCATATAAAGAATTGCTGGTCATTTTTTCTAGGGGATGATATAAATGTAGCACCCCTCTGACACCCCAAAGTCAGGATAGCACCTCCAGAGACTGGTGTGGGCTAGCATTTCACCCTAGGGCTGAGTCCATGGCTAAAATGGGGGTCCAAGAAAGAATATTGGGTGCCAGTTAATTTTGTCTTTTTAAAGTTTAATTGCAGAATGGTTAAGGAGGTGAGGGTTAGGGGTCCCAGATACAATAGCAGATCACTTACAGACTCTCCAGTTTCAGATCAATGGCCAGCTTCACAGTGTCAGAACCTTTAAGCTGACCCGGCAACACTGTAAGCACATTCCCAAATTTCAGTGTGCCCTTCAAATGAGTCACCAGGCCCTTCTGAGAGAACAGCCTTCCTCCTGGCTCTCTCCAGCCAGGTGCCTCCCTTGGGTATTCTCCTGGGCACAGTTTCCTTCAGACCAGGCAGGACAGCTTAAGGACCAGCTCAGCACATGTTTGGCCCCAAACTAGGCTATAACCTAACAGCAGTGCCCTATCCAGCAGCCCCTCCTCAAGCCTCAGCCTGAGGCAGGACAGAGAACACATGGCCTGTTTTAAATATTTATACCCTCCCCCAGCATGCACCAGTGACATAAATCTCCTACTGGATTGGCTGAAGCAAATATAAATATTCATAACTTAGTTTTATTTGTGAAATCTCATACTATGACCAGTGATATCTACTGGCGACAGTGAGAAATCGCACGCCAACTTAAAGTGTTTGTAAAGAAGACTTAATGTATTCTATGCTTTAAGATAAAAAGCCTTCTGTGTGCAGCAGCCCCCCTCAGCTCCCCTAATACTTACCTGAGCCCATCTCGATCCAGCAATGTTTCAGGAGTGTCTCGGCTGCCCGGCACTCTCCCTCCTCATTGGCCGAGACGGCAGCGTGGTGCCATTTGCTCCCGCTGCTGTTAATCAAAGTCAGTGAGCCAATGAGGAGAGAGGGGGTGGTGCCAAGTCTCAACTCTGTGTCTAAATGGACACAGGGAGCTGCGGCCCGGGTGCCCCATAGCAGGCTGCTAGCTGTGGGGTCACTCAACAGGAGGGAGGGGCCGGGAGGGGCCCGGAGGGGCCAGGAGGGCTAAAGAGGGACCTGAGAAGAGGAGGATCTGGGCTGCTCTGTGCAAAACAACTACACAAAGCAGGTAAGTATAACATATTTGTTATTTTTAACAAAAAAATTTTGACTTTTAGTATCACTTTAAGCTTAGGGAAAAAAACTGTTAAAAAACTATACAATCAGTCTGAGCTAACTACAGCCAAGCCAAAAACTAAATTGACATAGTAGCTCCTGTTTAGGACAAGGGGGCTACATAAAACAGAATACTAATTACATTATTTCAGGGTTCTTCAGTCTCCCTTCCTGACAATTTTGGTTGTGACGACCAGTCCCCTGAAAGCACTTTTTTTGCTGATGTTATCACTTATGATGCAGGACAAGTGGCCACATCTCATCCTGATGACTTGTGTTTGGTAGATAATGAGATAGGGAACTGTCATGGACTTTCTCAGTGCTCAGTACTCAGTAAGAGGGTCTGTCTGTTATAATTTCATCATCAGTCTCAGTAGTGTAACAAGAGAAATGCTGCACATGCATGGAACCTTAAAAAGTGTATTTCTCTTTCAAAAGAAAAAATTGTATCTAGTCCTAAAAATATTTCCTTCCCTATCCTGCCTAACCTATATAAAAGGGATTTGCATGATTACCTATTTTTAATCCGTTGTGATCCAGTCACGTGTCAGCAGTAGCACCTCTGCGTTGAACAGTTCCACTTCTGCAATAGTTAGGCACTTTAACGGCAGAGACAATGCAGGCTTAAAGGCTTTTCCTAACAGATAGGAAGAAAAATAAGGATTACTCTTCCTGATATGTGCCTTCTGTACCATGTACTTGTATGAAATAGTATCCTATTCTCTGTGTATTGCTTCCCTTGTGTAAAACCCCTGGTGTTCCTGCCAGTCCCTCTGCTTTCCTATCAAAAACTGACCACACTAGACATGAGAGCACAACATGGTCAGTTTTCTGGCTGTGCTGAGAACTCAGCCTGCTCTCCTCCAATGATTAGACTTGTGCTGGCATGCCCCCCCACACACAGATTGCCATTTACTGGGAAGATCAGTGTGCTGCTTTTTCTACTACCCCATCTCTCTGAGCTCCTTATGCAGCTGCGAACAGAGGGTATGTGATCACTTATAAAACAGGGGACAAATGTATTTAGAATGTTTTTTATATATCTCTTCTCTACACAAATGTTTTGCCTTTCATTTCTATTTTAAACTGAATGGGTTGTTTTACAAGGTAGGGGTAAAGCTAAAGTTTTTCTGGCCATATGTCTCTTGTGGGTCTCAGGAGTACACTTACTTTTGCTTCATGCGCTTTGCTTTCCTGTGACCCAAAATCAGTCTACAGTGGCTATAGCCCGCTGTCAGCTGAAATGGCAGAGCAGAACCATTGTAAAGGGTGCCTTAGTGAAGCAGATTGGGCTATATAAAGCACATCTGTACCCAAAATGCCCATCAAAATCTCTCAAGAGCTATGCCTCAAACAAGATGATGGCAGCTGGAGCCTATGGAAGAGAACACAATGGTTCTATGCTGGGCTGCCCCTAACACCAGTAGAAAATGCGGTCATGTAACCACTGTGTTTACTGATGAAAAGAGAAAGTGATTTAGTGAACATTGAATCCCTGTACCACTCTCTAGTATTGTAAACCCAATGGAGTAGCAGTGATGATTCTCAGGTTAGCAACTGGAGCTTCCACCCCACCTGCCTACATGTTGATTCAAGGAATATCCAACTGCCTTTTTTTCCCCCTAAAGCAGAATGGACCATGCTTCATAGGAATTGTATGCCAAATTCCTGGAGGTTTTCTGTATTTGTAGGTTTATAATTTTTTGGTTGAACTTGATGGACTTGTGTATTTTTTATCCTAATTATGTAACTATATAACTCACAGGGGAGTCTGTGTGCAGTGACCAAAGACATTCCTTACAACCCCATGGAATATAATAAACACACACTAAATTCAAATGGGCATCAGAAATAAAGATATACCGTATATACTCGAGTATAGGCCGTCCCGAGTATAAGCCGAGGCCCCTAAATCACCACAAAAAAATGGGGAAACGTATTGACCCGTGTATAAGCCGAGGGGCAACAATGCAGCAGCTGCTGTAAGTGGAAAAAGGGTCAGCAATGCCCATCTGCATGTCCCCTGTACAGACCCCCGTGTCCCCATTGCAGCCCGTGTCCCCATTGCAGCCTACCTGCGCCGATCCGCCGATCCGCCGATCTGTGGGTCCGTGGGTCCGGGGTCCTGGGTCCGGGGTCCATGCAGCCGATGAGGTCCCGCTCTGTCCCCCCCACAGCGTGTACGGCGTATGGCGCCATTACAAATTTAAAAGCCGCGCCTCCTCGTCCGTGATAGGAGGAACACTTTTTTCCCAGCAGTCAGTGTGCAGTGTTCCGCCTATCACAGACATTCTCTCATCCTCGTCCATGAGATGAGAATGACAGGCCATCCGTGATAGGCGGAACACTGTACTGCTGGGAAAATTAGTGTCCGCCTATCACGGACGGGCGGGAGGAGGCGGC
>CM053029.1:120780591-120875107 GCA_028564925.1 Lithobates sylvaticus | reverse complement strand
AGTGGTGTAGCCCAGGCTAGGGCCTTATCAGATAGTAGGCTAACCACGAACGCCACCTTTGACCGTTCTGTGGGGAACTGGTCCGACAACATCTCCAGATGGAGGGAACACTGGGATAGGAACCCTCGGCACAGCTTGGGGTCCCCATTGAATTTGTCAGGAAGGGACAGGCGGACTCTAGCAGCAGCAACTCGTGGTGGAGGAGATGCCGGAGCTGGCGGTGGAGATGGCAGAAGCTGCTGTAGCATAGCAGTCAACTGCGCCAATTGCTGTCCCTGTTGAGCGACCACCGTGGTCAGATCCGAGAGGCTTGGCAGCGGGACCTCAGCGGGATCCATGGCCGGATCTACTGTCACGAACCGGGTATGGCGGGGAACAGGAGGTGAATCCCCTATGCCAATGAGGCGATAGCACGGGTTGTATTGGAGGACCGGTTCTAATGTTGCTACTGGTTTTCACCAGAGCCCGCCGCAAGGCGGGATGGACTTGTAGCGGCGGTAGCAACCAGGTCGTGTCTTCCAATAGCAACTCGACCTCACTGACAGCTGAGACAGGCGCGGTACACAAGGATTAAGCAGAGGCGAGGTCAAACGTAGCAAAAGGTCAGGGCAAAGGTTCGTAGTCAGGGGCAACGGCAGAGATCAGGATACACAGTAGGAGCAAACACGAAAACGCTTTCACTGGGCACTATAGGCAACACAAGATCCGGCCCGGATAGGAAGGGGAAGTGGGTATAAGAAGGATTCTGGGAGAATGTTAATTGGGCCAGGCACTAATTGATTGTGGGCAAGGTCGCGCGCGCGCGCCGGAAGAAGCCGGCGGAGAAGGTGAGGGGAGCGGGGTGCGATCCCCGGGCGGGCCGAGGATCGCATCCCGGAGACAGGGCAGCGCCTACGGTCAGGGGAGCTGACCGAGGTGCTGCAGGGCAGAGGACGCCGTGAGCGCTCCGGGGTGGATGGGACACCCGGAGCGCTCGGCGTTACACGGACCATGTTGTCGGAAAATCCGACCGTGTGTGGGCACCATCGGACTTTTTCCGTGTCGGACAAAATCCCTCGTAAAAAATCTGACGGATTTTGTGGTCGGAATTTCCGACCGTGTGTATGGGGCATAACACTTACCTGAGGTCCCTCTCTGTCCAGCGAAGTTCAAGAGTGTCTCTGCCATCCGAGATTCTCCTTTCTGATTGGATGAGACACAGCAGCGACGCCATTGGCTCCCACTGCTGTTAATCAAATAAGCTAGCCAATCAGGGGAGAGGGGGGGCGGGGCTGGGTTGGGGGCTCTGTGTCTGAATGGACACAGGTAACTGTGACTCAGCTCAGGTGTCCCCATAGCAAGCTGCTTGCTGTGGGGGCACTGAACAGAAGGGAGGGGCCAGGATCACAGAAGAGGGACCCCAGAAGAGGAGGATCCGGGCTGCTCTGTGCAAATCCACTGGAACAGAGCATGTAAGTATGACATGTTCATTATTTATATAGGGGGAAAAAAGAGACTTTACAATCACTTTAAGTATCCTGAGAAACTACATGTTATTGGCATTATATCTGCCACAAAGACTAGAAATTCTCAGAGGAGCAGGTTCCAATGATGAAAAAGAGACGTAAAAAGTAAGGGTGGGAATAAAAGGTCATTTGCTAATTAAAAGGACAAAATCCTGTTTTTAATTCACTTAAGAGCTAGGTTTTGAAGCAGCTCTTTGTTATATATAGACATCAGATTCTAATACGAGGGTTGCAGTCTGGTATAAGTGGCTCTTTCTCCTGGACTGATTAACCTTACCCTTAATACAGTCTTGTAAGATATACTTCCCCATTTACTAGAAGTGGAAAGAAATTTTGCCTGCAGCTTTGGCATTTTTTTGGTGCACTTTTCAGAATACAGTACTTGCTATGTTTCTTTACCTCAATCCTTTTACTAAACAGTTTTTTTGATGTCATAATGTAGAGAATACGATTTCCTTTCATTTGAGCCCAGTCTTGCCACACAGATTTACTCCAGCCCTGAGAAATCCTCTTTTATTGTTCAGTTAGAAAGATCTTGACAAAGTGCTGAAAACTTTGTCAAAAACGCCCCCTTGCTGTGAGTGACAGGTGATTTACATATCTCATGCACTAGCCTGAGACAGGCACAGACCACAGATCCACAGACCAGAGTGAAAATAAATGTATTCTCGAGTGAACTGCAAGAAGAATATAGGGGAGATGTATGTAGTCAGAGCTGGGCAGAGTAGAACATGCAGTGATCTGATGATTGTTATAGTGCAGTGTGTGTGTCTGAAGATACATTGATCACAGGATTTGTTATGTGGGGGAGGGGTGGATTTCTCACTTTTTATAATTACACATGATGTGCCTTTTTTAGGCTACTTTCACACTGGAGCGGTGGGGGCGCTGGCGGTAAATCGGCGCTATATTTAGCGCCGCTTTACCGGCGTTTTAGCAGCGCATTTTGGCGGCTAGCGGGTGGTTTTACCCCCCGCGAGCGACCGAAAAAGGGTCAATACCGCCCGCAAACTGCCGCTGCAGGTTCGGAGCGCTGCCCCATTGTTTTCAATGGGAACGGGCGCTATAGGAGCGGTAAATATACCGCTCCTATAGCGAGCCAAAGATGCGGCTTGCAGGACATTTTCTAGCGTCCTGCAAGCGCACCGCTTCAGTGTGAAAGCCCGAGGGCTTTCACACTGAAGACACAGCAACTGCTGTTTCGGGTCGGTTTGCAGGCGCTATTTTTAGCGCAATAACGCCTGCAAACCGCCCCAGTGTGAAAGGGGCCTTAGGCTAGTGCATGAGATATGTAAATCACCTGTCACTCACAGCAAGGGGGCGTTTTTGACAAAGTTTTCAGCACTTTGTCAAGATCTTTCTAACTGAACAATAAAAGAGGATTTCTCAGGGCTGGAGTAAATCTGTGTGGCAAGACTGGGCTCAAATGAAAGGAAATCTTATTCTCTACATTATGACATCAAAAAAAAAAAAACTTTAACTGTCTCTTTGCTGTTAGCCAACTTTGAGGAGCCCAAGAAGTACCTCTTGCCTCAGAAGGCCTATAGCTGCTCCCTAACCTAACAGTCCAATATTCCCTTGGTGGTGATCTTCTCTCGTACACATAATAAGGACACCCAACACACAGATGGCCACCCTGTGTCACTTCTACCTATGTGCCTGGTGGAATAATTACTTTCATAAAAAGAGGCCTAGATCTAGATTCAACTTTGTTTTATTTCCTTCCTATCAGACTAAACCTAACTTTAAGCTGGTTGGCAAGCAATGAACACATTGAAAATATGGAATGGATTTTTCCCCCACTTTTAGTTTTACTTGCAACTAAAGGACAGATGTTACCTCACACTATGTTACCTGCGATATTCAGGATGTCTTTAAAAATATGATATTCTCTGAGGTCCCTAAGGACGCTGTGTTTTTTCAGCTCCAAAACACTGACTGCATCAACAGAGTCTCTGCTGGGGCCATCCATTGATGTACACAAACTATGTGCGTTATAGGCAAGGGCGAATGTAGCGGGGTCGTACCCCTTTTAGGGGCAAACAGACTACATTCCCCATAATTCCCCAGGCTCCCGGGCAGATACATCCAGGCATCTAATTGTAAGTGTAGCAGGGTCGTACCCCTTTTAGGGGAAAAGACTACATTCCCCATAATTCCCCAGGCTCCCGGGCTGCTTGTTTCCGCCCGAGAGGCTGCTGGGGGAGGTGATAAAAAGGAAGAGGAGAGACCGCCTCTTCCTCTTCTGATGCCTCTTCTGACTGGGCTTCCTCTTGGGACTGATGTTCCTCTGCTGACTGTGCTGGTGACGCGGAGACTTGTTCCTGAGGAGACACCTGTGCGGACCGGGACTGCTGAAGGCCTGAAGCCTGGGCCTTGCAGCAGACAGAGTGAGACTCTCATCCCTCAGAGTCAGCAGCAGCGGAGCGGAGACTTTTCCCTACAGTCGGTCGGTCGGAGTTGAGGACCGGAACGCAGGGGCTGTGACGGAGGAGACCGGACGCCGCCATTGGAGGGACCGGAGCTGAGGACGGTACCCCAGGATTGGTGAGAGAGCTGAAAGGCTCATCCTGCATTGCTACACACATTTTCATGCCTATTGAACTGCCAAGGCACAATTTACCTCAGAGCAGCAAATGTTACTTTCTGTGGATTACAAATACACCATTTAAAGCTACATGTGCACCACCTCTACAGTTCTATTGCCGGTGAAGAATACTGTACTTATACAAGGACTGAGCTCTATTGCTAGGGATCAGGCCTGGTCCGTTAGGTAGGCGCAGATAGATTTATTGCACCTCAGGGGTGCATAGCAGACGGTCGCCACACTTGGCGCTCCGTTCCCCATTGCTAGTTTGTTACATATATGTGTACATGTTTAAGTGCATATTGCAGGGACCTGCTAAAGTATTGTAAGTCATATGTTTAAATGCATGTTACTATTTATTTTCCTTACTGCCAAAGTAAAGCCAGTTATTCTTATCTCAGCAGTCTGCTTGTGAGTTCATACCCATTACACTTAGAGTATAAGTGATATTTATATGTGCATAGATACATACCCCTTTACTAACTGTGCCAGAGCGGGTAGAGCAAATTGCCGGGGGTTGGTGGAGCTGTACTCAGGGACCCAAAACAAACCAGCGGCCCTCTTAACTGGGGGTATCGCTACACGTGGGGGCTCGTAATCCGGGATCCTGAGTCAGCGGGAAAAGCCGCCAGAAGGTACCGGCATGGACCCGATAGAAGTGGGACGGTGGTCCGCAACATGGGCCACTGATCCAGCCGCAGCAGCAGTTATTGAACTGCCAGGGATATGGCAGAGAGAGGCAGTCAAGCAGCTCATAATGTCCCTATCCCCATGCCAAAAGTCATGGATAATGGACATGAGAAATGATGCTGGGTATACATACGCCCTAATAGAATGGCAGGAAGAGACTCCAGAGCAGTTCAGGAGCCAAAGCATACGAGCACCGGATGGTCAGACCTATCAAGTGCTGCATGCGCTGCCGCGCAAGGGAGACTGTTCTCCAGTGAAAACTATGTTATCCCCAAAGAAGGAAGAGCAGAAGGGCGCGGAAAGTCCCGCACCCGCACAAACTACTCTTAGTGCAGAACTGTGTGCTGTCCTAGGGGAGATTGTGACTCAGTGCAGAAGAGCCCCCGGGGATTACCCAATGTCGGGATACAGGAAACTCCGGATGTTTTCAGGGAGGACACCTGTACCCTCGGGAGAAGAGGGATTTGAAGAGTGGTTAGATGGTGCCACACAGGCCTTAGAAGAATGGGAGGTCCCAGAAGGCAGAAAGAAGCAAAGGATTGTTGAGAGCCTAAAGGGGCCTGCCTTAGAGGCCATACGCAATCTGAAGACAAGCAAAAAGGATTGCACTGCCCAGGACTACATAGACATCCTGGAAAGTGTGTTTGGTGGGACAGAAAAAGTCACAGAACTTACCTATCAACTGGAACACTGTTACCAGAAGACAGGGGAGAAGCTGTCGGAGTATATGGGACGTATAGACAAGATCCTGCATAGGATTATCCTGAAGAAGGGGATAGATCCGGGGAAGGTAGATGAAGCCCGTGCCCAGCAGGTGATGAGGGGAGCCCAACCCCTGGACCCTGTCGCACTAATACTACGTACCCGGCAGGATGGGAAGAGCCTGGACTACCCTGATCTCATTCGAATGGTCAGAGAAGAAGAGGCCATGTTGGAAGAGAAACGGGAAAAACAAGTGATGGGGTCTACAAAACTTCCAGTGGCCACGGTCAGGTCGGCCTTAACCCCTGAAAGAGAGACAGAAGTAGATGCCCTGAAGTTGCAGATGTCCCAGATGATGGAGATACTGACGTCTCTGGTGGCAAAAGAGACGCCCAGTCCCAAGAAAGAAACAAGCAGGAGGGAATTGTTTCCAGCTGTTTCAGCACCAGCATCCCCACCTGACTACGGTGAGATGATCTGTTTTAATTGTGGAGGAATTGGCCATATTGCAGCTGTATGTTCCAGTCCCAAGAAGAAGAAAGCAGATAGCCGCCAGCCGGCGGGAAATGCCAAAGGGCCCCGGTGAAGGAGTCAACCGGGTGCCCATCACCTTCAGTGAGCTCCAAGAAGCACAGCAGGAAGAGAAAGCGAGGAGATCAAACCCCTCAAAAGGGGCCCAGGGATCCTCAACCAAGGTACACTCCAGAGAAAGGGGGCAAGACCCCTCCGAAGAGACACAGCACTCCCAAGCGAGAACCCTTAAAAGTGAGAGATAACAATGTCCCTCAACGGGTTCACACTCCCACTAAGAGGGAGAAAATTAATGCATACCAGGCTCAAGAAAGGATCAAGCGCAAATCAAGTGAGAAGGAAAAGAGTCCAAAGAAGAGGACAGCATCAACTCGGCCCTACCCAGAAGAGCTGGTTGGTCCATCTCCTACTGTACCCATCCAAGTGGAAGGAGTGTACACGAAGGCCCTCCTGGACACTGGAGCACAAGTGACCCTATTGTACAGGGACTTCTATGACAGATACCTGAGTCATCTGCCCATACAGAAGATAGAAGAGTTGGAGATAAGGGGATTGGGAACTCAGAGTTTCCCCTATGATGGATACCTACCCATACGGTTGACCTTTGACCCATCCGTAGCTGGGAAGACTGAAGTGTTTGACACCTTAGCAGTGGTGTGTCCCCGCCCACCAGGAACCAGCAAGACGTCCCTGATCATAGGGACGAACACGGACCTAGTCAGAAGGCTTCTGACCCCCCTGGTGAAGAAAGAGAATCTTTCAGCTCCCAAGATCCATCCCATGCTGAAGGCAGCCTACCAGCGGTTGGTCCTAGAGCAGAAGACCCCAAGTGAGGGGATAGGAAGGGTATGGAGGCTTGGAAAAGAAGGAGCAGTGTTACAGCCTGGAGAGGTGACCTGCATGAGAGCCACGGTGAAACTTAATTGGGAGCAGCCTGGCCCCTTTGTAATGTTGGAACCCGACCCAATGGAGGGTCACTCAGGTCTGGAAGTGATACCAGAAGTAATCTCATTGAAGGACCTGAAGAAGGCTAGAGGAAGAGTCCCTGTCAGTGTGAGGAACCCCACGGAACGGCCCGTGGAGATCCCTGCCAGGATGCTTCTGGGACAGGTGAGTCCTGCTGTCCCAGTTGGCTGGTCAGAAGTGAAGGGGACGGGTGAAGGAGAAGATGTTTGGAAGAAACTCTCCATGGAAAACCCAAACCTACCTGGAGCTTGGAAAGAGAGAGCCAAGGCCCAGCTGACCAGATGGGAGAAGATTTTCTCTAAAGATGAGTTTGATGTGGGGTGTGCGAGGAGTGCCACCCATCGAATCCGCATGCAAGAGGACAAGCCATTCAGAGAGAGAGTCAGGCGAGTCCCGCTAGCAGATCTGGAGGATCTGAGGGAGCAGCTTGCGGAACTGAAGAAGACGGGAGTGATTAGGGAGTCCAGAAGCCCCTATGCCTCCCCAATTGTGGTGGTCAGGAAGAAGAATGGGTCATTGAGGCTCTGCATTGACTACAGAACTCTCAACAGGAGGACCATTGCTGACCAGTACACCACGCCAAGGATAGAGGATGCCTTACAGAGTTTATCTGGAGCTAAGTGGTTCAGTGTGATGGACCTCAAGAGTGGGTACTATCAAATCCCCATGCATCCAGAAGATAGAGAAAAGACTGCCTTCATAACCCCAGTGGGATTCTTTGAGTTCAACAGGATGCCTCAGGGCCTATCTGGAGCTCCTGCTACATTTCAACGCCTTATGGAAAGGACAGTTGGAGACATGAACCTCATAGAAGTCCTTGTGTACCTGGACGATGTCATTGTCTTTGGAAAGACTTTGGAAGAACATGAAGCCAGATTGGAGAAAGTACTGAAGAGGCTCAGTGAAGAGGGACTCAAACTTTCTCCCGAGAAGTGTCGGTTCTATCAGTCTTCTGTGAACTATCTGGGACACATAGTGTCTGAAAAAGGAGTGGCTACAGACCCTGAGAAGTTGGAGGCAGTTACTTCGTGGCCAAGACCCACAACAGTTACAGAACTTCGATCTTTCTTGGGGTTCTGCTCCTACTACCGCAGGTTTGTGGATGGGTTTGCCCGCATTGCAAAACCCCTAAACGAACTGCTCAAGACAGAAGGAGAGGAAGATGGGTTGGGGCCTAGGAGGTCCGGTAAGTCGGTCCAAGACCAATGGAACTCAAGGTGTGAAGAGGCTTTCAGAACCTTGAAGAGAAGTCTCACCACAGCCCCAGTTTTGGCCTACCCTGACCCCACTAGACCATATGAGCTACATGTTGATGCCAGCCATGAGGGCCTAGGTGGAGTACTCTACCAGGAGTATGAAGACCAGCTGCGACCAGTGGCCTATGTGAGCCGGAGCCTGACCCCCTCCGAGAAGAACTATCCCACCCACAAGTTGGAGTTCTTAGCCCACAAATGGGCAGTTGTTGACAAACTGAGAGACTATCTGTATGGGGCCGAGTTTACTGTAAAGACAGATAACAACCCCTTGACCTATCTATTCACCACCGCCAAGCTGGATGCAACTGGACACAGATGGTTGGCGGCGTTGTCTGGATTCAATTTCAGCCTCAAGTACAGACCAGGGGCTGGAAATAGGGATGCAGATGCCCTGTCCCGAAGATCCCATGTCATGGTCGATGACTGGGAAGACTGGACCCAAGTGGCACCAGATGGAGTGCGAGCCCTTTGTCAGGGGGCTGAACTCCAAGCCAGAGGAGGATCCAGAGCTGAAGAGATAGGAGTTACCACAGTGGGAGTCCCAAAGTGTTACTGTGGGGTAACTCAACTAGAAGAAGAGTGTCTACCGAAGCTGTCCAAGAAGGAGTTAAGGTGTGACCAATTGGAAGATCCCATGGGGAGATTGGTCCTGGAAGCCCTGGAAGACAAGAGTCCAGAGGGACTTCGCCTTCACCCTTCCAAAGAAGCTCGCCTACTGAGGAGAGAGTTGGACAAATTACAGGTGCATCAGGGGGTAGTCTACCGAAGGGGCCCCTCTGATGGCCAGAAGACAAGTGGCAGTTGTTTCTCCCAGAAAAGCATCGAGAGACTGTGCTGATTGCCTTACATGACCAGCATGGTCACTTGGGAGCAGAGAGAACCTTCCAACTTGTCAGAGACCGGTTTTATTGTCCCTGCATGAGGGCCGAAGTGGAGGAGTATTGCCATTCCTGTGCAAGATGCATTCAGAGAAAGACTTTACCCCATCAAGCTGCCCCAATGGGCCATCTACAGAGTCAAGGCCCAATGGATCTGGTATGCATTGATTTTCTCTGCCTCGAACCCGATTTGAGTGGATTGGGAAATGTTCTGATGGTAACCGACCATTTCACCCGTTATGCTCAGGCTTTCCCAACCAAGGACCAGAAGGCCTCTACAGTGGCTAAGGTACTTTTGGAGAAGTACTTTGTTCATTATGGACTACCACAGAGAATCCATTCAGACCAAGGAAGGGACTTTGAGAGTCGCCTGATCAGGAAGCTACTAGATTCTCTGGGAGTAGAGAAGACTAGAACTACACCATATCACCCTCAAGGTGATGCCCAGCCTGAAAGGTTCAACAGGACCCTATTGAACATGTTGGGAACTTTAGAAACAGAGAAGAAGCAACATTGGAGTCAACACATTTCAGCTCTGGTGCATGCCTACAACTGCACCACAAGTGATGTGACAGGTTTCTCCCCTTACCGACTTATGTTTGGGAGAGAAGCAAGATTGCCAGTGGATTTGGCCTTTGGCATTTCCTTAGACCATGCCTCTGCTGCCTCCCACAAAGGATATGTGGACAGACTGAGGCACAGTCTGAAGATAGCTTATGAGAAAGCTCAAGCGGCCTCTGACCAGAGGGGGGCCCGAAATAAGAGGAACTTTGACTTGAAGGTTAGAGTACAGGACCTACAGCCTGGGGACTGTGTACTGTTACGCAATCTAGGGATCCCTGGAAAACACAAGATTGCTGATAGATGGAGATCAGAGCCATATATCATCTGTAGAAAACTTCCAGGATTGCCTGTCTACAAGTTAAAGCCAGAAGGAAGAGTGGGGCCTTTGAAGACCTGGCATAGGAATCACTTGCTTCCACTCACTGAAGCAGTCAGAATGCCTCCAGCAAGAGACGTACCTGAATCTGTTTCCATTCTGGATACCCCCAGGCCTAATACTCGGTCTCAGACATCCCAAGCTAGGGATGGACAGGACCCCCAATCAGCAGAAGAAGAAAGAGGAGAATTTGAATGGCTATGGCCTTCCTCAACTCCATGAAATTCTGCCATAGATCTTCCACCTACTGAAGATGTGGAAGATGGAACATTGAACCCAGAAGCCACAGAGTTTGTTCCATTCAGTGTTGTGCCTGAGTGCTGGGAAGATATCCCTGGTCTCTACTCAGAAGAAGAAGAAGTAGATGTTCCAGAACCAGAGATGTTGCCAGAATGTGTTCCTGAAGAAGTCCCAAGAGAACAGAGATCTCGCAGAGTTGTGAGGCCTCCCAAGAAGTTAACTTACCCCAAGATGGGAGAAAGTTCAGAGGACTCTGTTACCACAGCAAGGAGAAGTGCTGAAGGCCCTGGCCCATCCACTGTTCATTTGGTGGAGGGCAACCCCAGCTCACTCTCTGGCACAGTTAAACAGGTCGCCCACACTGAAGTGACCTGTAGACAGGACAGCTCCCCATCTTATGCTAGTTGGTGGGAAGCTCCCCTGTCCAAATTATGTGAACGTGTTGTTCCCGAGAAAGCTTGTAATTTGAACACTGTCTTTGGGGACCAAAGATTCAAAGTGGGGGGAGTGTGTAGCGGGGTCGTACCCCTTTTAGGGGAAAAGACTACATTCCCCATAATTCCCCAGGCTCCCGGGCTGCTTGTTTCCGCCCGAGAGGCTGCTGGGGGAGGTGATAAAAAGGAAGAGGAGAGACCGCCTCTTCCTCTTCTGATGCCTCTTCTGACTGGGCTTCCTCTTGGGACTGATGTTCCTCTGCTGACTGTGCTGGTGACGCTGAGACTTGTTCCTGAGGAGACACCTGTGCGGACTCTGACTGCTGAAGGCCTGAAGCCTGGGCCTTGCAGCAGACAGAGTGAGACTCTCATCCCTCAGAGTCAGCAGCAGCGGAGCGGAGACTTTTCCCTACAGTCGGTCGGTCGGAGTTGAGGACCGGAACGCAGGGGCTGTGACGGAGGAGACCGGACGCCGCCATTGGAGGGACCGGAGCTGAGGACGGTACCCCAGGATTGGTGAGAGAGCTGAAAGGCTCATCCTGCATTGCTACACACATTTTCATGCCTATTGAACTGCCAAGGCACAATTTACCTCAGGGCAGCAAATGTTACTTTCTGTGGATTACAAATACACCATTTAAAGCTACATGTGCACCACCTCTACAGTTCTCTTGCCGGTGAAGAATACTGTACTTATACAAGGACTGAGCTCTATTGCTAGGGATCAGGCCTGGTCCGTTAGGTAGGCGCAGATAGATTTATTGCACTTCAGGGGTGCATAGCAGACGGTCGCCACACTTGGCGCTCCGTTCCCCATTGCTAGTTTGTTACATACATGTGTAAATGCATGTTACTATTTATTTTCCTTACTGCCAAAGTAAAGCCAGTTATTCTTATCTCAGCAGTCTGCTTGTGAGTTAAAAAATGGTGGTAGAATATTGCGCCAAACTTACATAAAAGGTAGCAGCTAGCACAACAATTAGACATAAATTGTATAAAGAATAAATAAACACAAGTGCAGCGCTGAGGTAGGTAAACGAGTGTCCCTGATTTTCACATAAGATCCCACTGGAATGAACCAGCCTGTGGGTACTGCTGTGAGCCAGGAGTTTAATAGATATCCCCGTGAGTGGGGGTGCCAGCCGGATTACTCCGCTGGTAAGTGCAAAAGGTGAAGTGATTGGAAATTACGTTTGGTACTAATAAGTGCAAACAATAATAATAAACATAGAATTTGTATCATTTGAGGGGGAAGTGCTAGGTATTTTACCCCAGTGGCACGTGAACAGAGAGCAAATCAACCTCTAATTCGAGCAGGCTTCTACTCAATCTCCTTCAGGTGCCACAACTTTGTGTAACATAGATTCTTAACGTGTCATAGAAGAGCAAAAATCAGAAACAACTTTCTGAGGGGTATGGTATAAGTGTAACAGATATAGGAGGGGATTACATAATGCTACCCCTCAGGCATGTGTCACATACACTACCATATGTAGTAGCATACGCTGCCTATCCAGAGACAGCAGAGCCAAACCAAACGTTTGGCATGTGACTGGTTCAACAGCACATCCAGACCAGTTGGCAAAAAAAAAAAATTTTGTGCTAAGGTAAGAAATGGCCAACTTCAACAAATACCCACATCAATCATATGCTCATAAAAAGACATAAAAGGTAGTCCTGTTAATAAGAGAAAAACAACAAAGCAGTTCGGTTTGCAGTGTCTTCAATAGATGTGGTGTGTCACTGGAGATGTTCAAGGTATGTGGTCAGCTTAACAAACTCTAAGTGGACAATCTAGATGGGTACTCTTACCAGAGCTGTTGGACTCACACCTCTCGGTGTGAGTCGACAGGGCTTATACCGGATGCACCGGATAGGTGGTGAGTATGTTGCAATCTGCCAAGTTTCACTGGACCGTTTATCCAAGCCTCAATGTAGTCGCTTACCTACAGCTTGATGGAAGAGCCAGGTCTAAACATGGGCAATGGCAATACTTCTATGGAGGATCTTTATCCGCAGCAGCTCAGGCAGGGAAGGAAACAGAGAGAGAGAGGCAACTCCTCATAGTGTAAAACCAATTTCCCAATTGGCGTTTATTGGATAAAAAAGTTTAAAAACATTTGCGCAAAAAGTTAAAATGTGGCTTCGGTAGACATCCAACCCTACATGTTTCGCCTCCTGAAGGCTTCAACTGGGGTATATGTCTACCAGCCACCTGTCTACAGTATATATACCTTTTTTGTTGGGATTCTAAATGACAACAGCTGATTTTGGAGCACGGATCCTCACTTCCGGTATCGCTATAGCGTGCGTTCCACGCTGAGGCTCATCTGAAGCCAGAGTGATGTCATCAAAAAGCATCAGGAAACCAAGCCTCGTTCTCAGATTGCTACATATCCAATCAGCAGCGGCTTGCAGTGATAAGCCAGTAAGTGTATAGATATAAAGGGGGAGCGGCTTGCAGAAATAAGCCAATCGGTACGTAGGCCGCCATGGGAGCAGGGGAACTCACTTCCCTATGGGCGTAGCTCAAATGTTTGAGGGAAGACCTGATCGTGTATTCATTTGCGCTTGCGTGCTTGCACGAAAGGGATGGTCAAGGAAACTAAAGTAATGCCTAATCCTGTAATCAATTGCGCTTGCGCGCTTACACGAAAGGGGTGGTCATGGAAACTCAAGTAAACCATAGGAGAGGGTAGACGCACGCTATAGCGATACTGGAAGTGAGGATCCGTGCTCCAAAATCAGCTGTTGTCATTTAGAATCCCAACAAAAAAGGTATATATACTGTAGACAGGTGGCTGGTAGACATATACCCCAGTTGAAGCCTTCAGGAGGCGAAACATGTAGGGTTGGATGTCTACCGAAGCCACATTTTAACTTTTTGCGCAAATGTTTTTAAACTTTTTTATCCAATAAACGCCAATTGGGAAATTGGTTTTACACTATGAGGAGTTGCCTCTCTCTCTCTGTTTCCTTCCCTGCCTGAGCTGCTGCGGATAAAGATCCTCCATAGAAGTATTGCCATTGCCCATGTTTAGACCTGGCTCTTCCATCAAGCTGTAGGTAAGCGACTACATTGAGGCTTGGATAAACGGTCCAGTGAAACTTGGCAGATTGCAACATACTCACCACCTATCCGGTGCATCCGGTATAAGCCCTGTCGACTCACACCGAGAGGTGTGAGTCCAACAGCTCTGGTAAGAGTACCCATCTAGATTGTCCACTTAGAGTTTGTTAAGCTGACCACATACCTTGAACATCTCCAGTGACACACCACATCTATTGAAGACACTGCAAACCGAACTGCTTTGTTGTTTTTCTCTTATTAACAGGACTACCTTTTATGTCTTTTTATGAGCATATGATTGATGTGGGTATTTGTTGAAGTTGGCCATTTCTTACCTTAGCACAAAATTTTTTTTTTTTGCCAACTGGTCTGGATGTGCTGTTGAACCAGTCACATGCCAAACGTTTGGTTTGGCTCTGCTGTCTCTGGATAGGCAGCGTATGCTACTACATATGGTAGTGTATGTGACACATGCCTGAGGGGTAGCATTATGTAATCCCCTCCTATATCTGTTACACTTATACCATACCCCTCAGAAAGTTGTTTCTGATTTTTGCTCTTCTATGACACGTTAAGAATCTATGTTACACAAAGTTGTGGCACCTGAAGGAGATTGAGTAGAAGCCTGCTCGAATTAGAGGTTGATTTGCTCTCTGTTCACGTGCCACTGGGGTAAAATACCTAGCACTTCCCCCTCAAATGATACAAATTCTATGTTTATTATTATTGTTTGCACTTATTAGTACCAAACGTAATTTCCAATCACTTCACCTTTTGCACTTACCAGCGGAGTAATCCGGCTGGCACCCCCACTCACGGGGATATCTATTAAACTCCTGGCTCACAGCAGTACCCACAGGCTGGTTCATTCCAGTGGGATCTTATGTGAAAATCAGGGACACTCGTTTACCTACCTCAGCGCTGCACTTGTGCTTGTGAGTTCATACCATTACACTTAGAGTATAAGTGATATTTATATGTGCATAGATACATACCCCTTTACTAACTGTGCCAGAGCGGGTAGAGCAAATTGCCGGGGGTTGGTGGAGCTGTACTCAGGGACCCAAAACAAATTTGTTTATTCAATTTTAACAATTATTATACATACTGTATTTATTGGCGTATAACACTCACTTTTTCACCATGAAAATCGGGTTCAAATAGCATGTGCGTGTTATACGCCAATACTTAAATTTTAGCTGCCTCTGAGGGGACAGGGAGGGGGCAGGATGAGCGCCGTCAGATTACATACAGTAAGAATTTCCTATTCACTTGGCGGCTTCTGTAATAGGAAGTCCCGTCTCCTGGGCCGCCATTGGACCACTGTTCTGTCTATCATAGGAGATTCCCACTGTATGTAATCTGTTGGCACTCATCCTGCCCCCCTCCCTGTCCCCTCTAGGCTGCAGATGGGCATCAATCGGGCTGCATTGATGTGGACTGATGAGGCTGCATTGATGGCACTTGTGAGGCTGCAGATAGGCATTGGTCAGGCTGCATTGATGGCAATGGTGAGGCTGCAGATGGGCACTGACCCTTATTTTGCTTCAAAGTTCCTTATTTAAAACTTTTTTTTTTTTCCTGAAACTTCCCTCTTAAAATGAACGTGCGTGTTAAATGCCTGTGCGTATTATACGCCGATAAATACAGTAAGTACATATGGTGGTAGCAAGAGAAAAGATCACATATATGGTAATAATATTGAGTTGTAGTTCCAACATAAACTAAAAGTAGTTTAACTAAAACTATTTTAGCATTGATCTAACTACTCAAAAGATTGCGTTATACATTGTATAAGGGAGGATAAAACCAACTTAGACCAGGTTAATATAAGATGACCTCAGATAAAAAGAACTATATAAAGAGTAAATTGAAAGAGGAGAGAGAGAATAGGGGAAAAGGTAGAAGAGAGAAAGAAGATAAAATAAGAAGTAATCTTAGGTAGGAGAAAAAATAGATAGGGAAGAAAGAAATGAGAGATAGTAGGGGTCCCCGGGGTAGTACATGGTAATAAACACATACCATGAATGCAGAGAATGGAAGTATAAATCAAGATTACCAAGGTCTTAGCAGGAAAAAATCAAAATTGGAAGGCAAAAAGTGAGTGACCCAGGGATTCCATATATTCTCAAAGTTGGATATTTTATCTTGAGTTATAGCCTCTGTTTTGGCATGGATCATTGCTTGATTGACTCTATTTTTAGTTTAGCAATTATTAAGGACAGGGATTTCCAAGCTTTGGCAATTGTTTGTTTCACAACTGTAGTTATCTGTAATAGGAGTTTGAATTGGCGGTAGGAGAGAGTGGCCGGTTATAAGTTTAAAAGTGCTATTGTAGGATAAGGATTGATAGGGATTTCAAACAGTGTTGAAATTATAAGAAATACATCTTTCCAGACATTTTTTGCTACCAGACAATCCCACCAAGTATGAAGAAGTGATCCAAGATCACCACAGCCACGAAAACAAGATGGGGAATAATTTGGAGCATATTTCGCAATTCTGACAGGGACCAAATACCACCGTGTGAGTTCTTTGTAATTTGTCTCTAAAGCAGTTATGTTTTGTGAAGATGACTTAGTTGTGATCCAAATCTTATCCCAATCGGCTGCTTCCAACAAAAACCCAAGATCCATCTCCCACTTAGCCACGTATGATGTTGGGTTTAGTAATAAGATGAGTGTAAAGAGTTGAAATAAATCCCTTAGTGTGTGAGTCACATTTACATTTATTTTCAAAACACGTTAATTCATCTAAATTAATTCTTCCTTGTATATAGGGCATAACAAATTTTTGAATCTGAAGATATCAAAAGAGCTCTGAATTAGGAAGTTTGTGACTTTCACATAAGTCAGGGAAAGTTTTGAATGAAATAGAGGGTGCTAGTTCACAGAGTTGAGTTAAATTAGTGGAGCTCCATGCTTTAAAAGATTTAGGGGAAGACCAAGCAGGAAAGAAAAATTGGGTTTCGTACGGTCGGAGGAATTATACCATACGAGGTTGGTTACTGAAGGTGGGTCGCAATCTATTGATTCCAGCACAACCCAAAGCGGAATTTCACGTTTTGTGTGATATTTAGGGATATGGGCTAATTGAGCTGCATGGTAATAGATGTTAAAATTAGGAAACCCTAGTCCCCCTTTGGGCTTTGTAAGGTAAAGAGTGTGTTTGGGCAGACAGGGTTTCAAGGAGCCCCAAACATAAGTTAATGCCTTATGTTGTAGTATTCTGAGAAAGTATGCTGTAACAGGGATAGGTAAAACGCGAAAAAGATAAAGAATTTTGGGCAGTATTGCCATCTTTATTACATTAATTTTACCTATCCAAGATAATGGTAGAGAGGACCATTGTGTCAGAAGATTAGATATTTGACACAAAATTGGAGGATAATTGGCAGTGAAAATGTCAGAAAGATTGGGTGTGAGAGTTATCCCTAGGTAAAGAAGGCGTGAAGTGGACTATGAGAAAGGGAGGGATTTTTGCGCTTATTGTAAAATATGAGGAGGTAAAGATATATTTAAGGCTATAGATTTTTGAAAGTTAATAATTAGACCAGATACATGGGCAAAGTGATCAAGTTTACTTATAAGATTAGGTGCAGAAATATGAGGGGATGACATAAAGATTAAGATGTCATCAGCAAATAGGCAAAGTTTATGTTGGTGACCAGCTAAATCTAGACCTTTAATAGAGGGGTCAGTACGGATTGATTGAGCTGCAGGACAAAATGTAGGTAATGCCACAAAACTGTATCAAATGCTTTTTTGATATCTAAAGATAAGAGACAGGTGGGTATTTGTTGTGATTTAGATGCTTGAATTAGTAAAGTAGTCCTGCGTACATTATATGCCGCTTGGCGCTGTGGGATAAAGCCGACCTGGTCTTTATTTATTAAAGAACCTATTACACTATTAAAGTGGGTCTCTAAGACTTTTGCTAGTAACTTAATGTAGATAACAGGTCTGCTTTAATCCTCAGGTGATCTTCCAAGCCCCACTCAGAACAGGCCTTACTCCCCTACTAGAAAACTCTCCCGACTGACAAGCGAATAGTTCTATTGTTTATGTTTTTCATGGTGACTGGTTCTCCCAGTATTACATGCCAGATACTTTGTATAATTTTGTGCCATGGTGCCATGACTGAGGTGGGTCTCCTGAAGTAAACTTCTCAGTGCCCTGCTTATGGCCTCTGCTTTGTAAGTACTCTCCTTAATGGAACGCTCTCTCAACCCTTTACTATTCATAATAGCATCAGACAGGAGTGTCCATTATCCCTCCTTTTGTTCGATTTCGATTTGGAATCCCTCTTGAGGAAGATTAGATTAACATGTTGATGTTAGGGGTATTCGTGTGAGCTCTAGGGAGAACAAATTGTTGGCATACTCAGATGATGTCCTTTTTTATGTATCTCAACCAACTTCCCCTTTTTCCGCTACTGATGTCTGAATTACAGTGTCTTGGTTGCCTATCCAATTTTCAAATCCACTTAAAGTGGATGTAAACCCACTCTCATCCTTTCTAAACGACTGCCATAGTGGTCATCTATAAGGATATACATGCCTCCTGTATGTATCCTTACCTGTCAAATGTCTCCCCTCTGTCTGTTATGAGACCCAAAAAACTGCAGATCCTGTGGGTGGGTCGGTTGTCTGGAGCTCGGTGGGTGGAGTTGAGATGTCAGTAGACTCCCCGCCCACCTCTACACTCCCCTTGTCAAAATGCATTTTCTCCTGTGTATTTCTCACACTGAACTTCTGCTGGTCTTGTGGAGTATGCCCCATGATCACTAACATCCAGAAGAAAGGAGGGGGGGTGGGAAGTACACAGAATTCCTTTCTCCCACTTGTGCATGAGATATGTAAATCACCTGTCACTCACAGCAAGGGAGAGAAACGGACATCTATTTCTTTCTCTGTCCATTTTTATCTTACTGAAAAAAGATAAGAGGACTGCTCAGAGCTGGATTAACTCTTTGTGGCAAGACTGGGCACAGATGACATGAAATCTTATACTGTACAAGGTACAAGCCTTAATAAAAAAAAAAAAAAAAAAAAAAATGGGTTTACATCTTTAACTAAATCGAAAATCCTTCCAGTGACTATTCTGCCTGACCCGATGCCTCAGCTGAAACAAAAATGCCCCTTTGTCTGGAAGGATCACACTCAGCAGACCTTAAATGTCTTTATACCAGTAACTATGAGCCTCTTCTGCGTAATATAGAGGAAGAGCTTAAAAACTGCCGAAACCCCCGCTCACTTGTGGCTGGGTCATATAAACCATTAAAATTAACATATTGATGAGAATCCCTTACCTATTATACACTGTGCCCTTGAATTGCTGCTGGGATTCTTTAAGCAACTTCGTAGACTAATAACGATGTTTGTTTGGCAAAGGATGTAACCTCACCTGGCTTACTTTGTCTTACACATAAAACAAACAGAGGACTGGGTCTCCAGGATATTCATTTCTATTACAAAGCCATGGCAATGGTATGATTTCTTAACTGGCTACATAATACTAAAAAACTTTGGTTTCCTTAGAGAAAATCATAGCAGGACGCAATTTATCGAGCTGGACATACATTACTTACATTAAGTACAGTGAGGATATAGGACAGGTTGAATGTCACTGGAGACTTATCTCCACCCAACTCACCTTTAGCCCCTCTCGGGGAAAATCCTTGGTTCCCATTGGAGGAAGCTGTAGGATTTTTTAAAACATGGGACAAGGATGGGAATGTGGGATGTCTTAAGCTAGCCCCCTCCTGCTGTCTGCTTCCCTTGGAACAGTTGTGTCAACAGTTCAGAGGGTTCCCAATGGACCACAGGCATCACCAGTAACTGTCAGATTTTTTAAGCAAACATACCCCCATGTTGTGGCCAGCAACTTCCTTAATGAAATCTGAATTCCTGTTTGCTCTGGATCATCAATCTCAGCACCTCCTGTCCAACATGTATAACGTTTTGTTATCTCACTGCTTGGCAGACACCACTAGGCCTGGTATTCGCCTTCGCCCAACTGTAAAAAATAATTAAGCTTTCACGCGTCTCCTTGATCAGTTCCAAAATTCAGGAGATGGGTTATACGTTTTTTTGCACTGGTACAGGACCTCAGTGAGGCATGTGAAAACTTTTTCAGGTATGAGTCCCTCATGCTGGATTGGGTGCTCATAACAGGACTCTTTTTTTTTTTTTATCTCTGGAGGTCCTGCCCCAAGATACAGAAATTCTGGAGGGCAATATCACCATGGATTAATAAAAACATCTGGAGGGGTGCTACACAAGAGGCTACCCTAATAAAGCTAGGGCCCTTGATGTATTCATGTTCTTATTCTACCTAATGTTGACAGTACTATAATACAACTGTGTGAATTGCATGCCTTATATATGCATACTGTGCAACCATTGTTCACAACACCGGAATAATGGTCACATTTTTTTAGAGTGTAAAAGTTATTTTATTCTGTATGTCTGTCATATAAATACAATAAAAACGGATTATACAAAAAATGATTCTATGGGGAAGAGCAATGGAGGAACAGTTTCAGCTCATATATTCTGTTATTGAATTGACCAACTTCCTATAAGTAGATGTGGTACCCACATTGTGATTGGGTTGGTCTATGCCTTGTATGGGAATTATGGAAACTATCAGAAGCAGCTCTCAAACTATAATTATGTATAATTGATTTGGTCCAAATAGCTGTCAATAACATCTGTATATTCACTCTTAGTAGCTGGTATGGTGTATTGATATAATTTTGAGTACAGTAACCCAAAATATAGTAAAAGAGCATAAAATCCGCTCTCAGTGTAAATAGGGATAAATAGCAGCAACTTTACAAACTGTGATACCAGTTGATAAATAATAAAGAGAAAATAAGCAGTGCCCCAAATAATGCAACAATATATAACATTCGGTTGTACAAAAATAAATAAAGTGTCCATGTGCAAAATAGAACTCAATCTTTATAATGTAACACCAAAAAAATCATAAACAGTCCATAAGTGTAAAACAATCCAATGAGGGAATGATTCGTGCAGAGTGAAAGTATCCATCAACAGCAACACCCTCACACTCAGGCTTCTTACCAGATGTCCAGGAACACAGATTATAATGGTCAAACAAGCAGCAGCAAGTTTAATCAGAAGGGGAAACTGTCACATGAATCACAGATCATATAGAGCAGTGGTTCTCAATCCTATCCTCAAGTACCCCCAACAGGCCATGTTTTGGGAATTTCTCTTAGATAAAATAGCTGTCCAAAATAGCAAGCCATTGACTCCGATTTAAAGCACCTGTGCAAGATAAGGGAAAACCTGCAAACATGGCCTGTTGTGGGTACTTGAGGACAGGGTTGACATCATGATGTAAAAGAGTTTAATTTAAAAAAAAATGGCTACAATTATCTTCAAACAATACATAGACAGTGATTGTTTTGTAGAATAAAAGCACAGCAGGCTTGTCGGCTTCGAACACTACTGCTGGTTAGCGGTTGGACGTGCGTGATGTCGTCACTCCAGTTTTATAAACTGGTTATGACAGGGTATAACCTCGTCTGTTTTGCCTTATAGACTTGAGTCATGAAAAAGTTGGAATCCCGAATAGGCCAAATGTGGCTTATGGCAGTGTTCCATGTTCCGGTTATCCTTTTTCATCTGTCCTTTTTTGGATGGGAAACAGAAAGCAATTCATACCTATGAACACCCCAGTTGAAGTCTTTGCAGACGAAATGCGTAGGATTATTACGTTTGCCAAGCCATTTTTACTACGCATTTTTACTTGTCCAATTGAACCAATTTTTTAATACTCATCTGTCTGGATGTTGGACTTTTTCCATCATTTTGTATTTACACTATGTAGATGTTTTTTCTCCTTCTTACACCTTAAATTACCATCATTGTCTGGAGGATAGTGGCCAGTGAGCTGTGTCTTGGATTTCCCATTGGTCAACAAAGGCGAAGACTGAGCACCTCGCCCTTGGAGCTCAATCCATGCTTACTGCATCCCTGTTTATGCCTGATCGTTTCACCGCCACTGGTGTGTGGGTCCACCATCCCCTCTATCCCCAGAAGGTGGAGGTACTATCCCGGGTGTTGCTACAACTGCTAACCGTGTGCCAATATTTGAGAGATGTTCAGACATTTGCTTGAAATAGAAAACATCACCCTCTTACATCACTTTGCATGTCTGTTATGGTGCTATAATCCCATGGACTCACATAGTTCCATATACCTGTGTGTGGTGTACTGGTACTGTTGATTACTCACCTTCAGTGGCACACTCCTGATTATCTACATTAATTGTGTCTGCAATATGACCTTATCGGAACCCTTCGGGGTAAGACCGCAAATATATTAAGATTCCTCTCAACTCAACTCAACTTTATATTCTAGATCATGCCTACATGGTGTATATTTAGTGTAGAGGTTTGCTTTTCATGCATTTTATAAATTGCACATAGTGTGGACATTGATTACCTGTTAGCACTGGATTATTCACTTCACATTTATTTTTTGTTTTATCAGTGTAATATATAATTTTAATGCGATTTCCTGCGATCATTGAATCGCATTTGGTTTCCTCACCTGTATTTATACACTCACTTTTCTAGTTATATTTATTATATATACTCCTGCTCACGAGTGATATACAGTGGTGTGAAAAAGTGTTTGCCCCCTTCCTCATTTCCTGTTCCTTTGCATGTTTGTCACACTTAATTGTTTCGGAACATCAAACCAATTTAAACAATAGTCAAGGACAACACAAGTAAACACAAAATGCAATTTGTAAATGAAGGTGTTTATTATTAAAGGTGAAAAAAAATCCAAACCATCATGGCCCTGTGTGAAAAAGTGATTGCCCCCTAAACCTAATAACTGGTTGGGCCACCCTTAGCAGCAACAACTGCAACCAAGCGTTTGCGATAACGTGCAATGAGGCTTTTACAGCGTCCTGGAGGAATTTTGGCCCACTCATCTTTGCAGAATTGTCCTAATTCAGTTACATTAGAGGGTTTTCGAGCATGAACGGCCTTTTTAAGGTCATACCACAACATCTCAATAGGATTCAGGTCAGGACTTTGGCTAGGCCACTCCAAAGTCTTCATTTTGTTTTTCTTCAGCCATTCGGTGGTGGACTTGCTGGTGTGTTTAGGATCATTGTCCTGCTGCAGAACCCAAGTTCGTTTCAGCTTGAGTACACAAACAGATGGTCGGACATTCTCCTTCAGGATCTCTTGGTAGACAGCAGAATTCATAGTTCCTTTTATCACGGCAAGTCTTCCAGGTCCTGAAGCAGCAAAACAGCCCCAGACCATCACACTACCACCACCATATTTTACTGTTGGTATAATGTTCTTTTTCTGAAATGCAGTGTTCCTTCTACGCCAGATATACTTGGACACACACCTTCCAAAGCGTTCCACTTTTGTCTCATCGGTCCACAGAATGTTGTCCCAAAAGTCTTGGGGATCATCAAGATGTGTTGTGGAGAAATTGAGACGAGCTTTGATGTTCTTTTTGCTCAGCAGTGGTTTTCTCCTTGGAACTCTGCCATGCAGGCCATTTTTGCCCAGTCTTTTCCTGATGGTGGAGGCATGAACGCTGACCTTAACTGAGGCAAGTGAGGCCTGCAGTTCCTTGGACGTTGTTGTGGGGTCTTTTGTGACCTCTTGGATGAGTCGTCGCTGCGCTCTTGGGGTAATTTTGGGCGGCCGGCCACTCCTGGGAAGGTTCACCACTGTTCCATGTCTTCGCCATTTGTGGATAATGGCTCTCACTGTGGTTCGCTGGATTCCCAAAGCTTTGGAAATGGCTTTATAACCCTTTCCAGACTGATAGATCTCAATTACTTTCTTTCTCAATTGTTCCTGAATTTCTTTGGGTCTCGGCATGATGTGTAGCTTTTAAGGATCTTCTGGTGGACCTTACTGTGTCAAGCAGCTCCTATTTAAGTGATGCCTTGATTGTGAACAGGTGTGGCAATAATCAGGCCTGGGTGTGGCTAGAGAAATTGAACTCAGGTGTGGACAACCACAGTTATAGTATGTTTTAACAAGGTGGGCAATCACTTTTTCACACAGGGCCATGATGGTTTGGATTTTTTTTCACCTTTAATAATAAACACCTTCATTTACAAATTGCATTTTGTGTTTACTTGTGTTGTCCTTGACTATTGTTTAAATTGGTTTGATGTTCCGAAACACTTAAGTGTGACAAACATGCAAAGGAACAGGAAATGAGGAAGGGGGCAAACACTTTTTCACACCACTGTATCACTGCATTTGCAGATCGTGTAGCCTCCAGACTGACACTTTGGTCAGGCTTTTGCAATTAATTTACATCACTAGCGCTACACATTTATTCCACATATTAGTGCACAAGTAGTCTTATTGTTGTGTTGGCTGCTCACAAAATTTGAGGTTGGCGCAATATTTTTACCTTTTTCTTTCAATTCATACCTATGGGCTTGCAGATGTACACAGGTGATCATCTGTTTACACCTGCCTACATCCATGTTCGTTCAGGTCCATTTTTTTAAAAATGGTACAAGGCTGTATCCTTTTCTTATTCATATATAAACAGATTTAAATGAATGTCATCTGTTTATATCCATGCCGGTTATGTCAGTTTACACACAAGAAATATTTTTTGTTCATACTTTTGTCATCTAGGATTAACTGCTTCAACAATGAAAAAAAAATGGATGCCCAAATGGATGAAAACTAAACTGAACTGAAGGCAGATGTGCAAACTCATTTAAACTGATGTGATTGGAATGAGTATTTATCAGTTTTTTTCATAGCAAAATAAAAGTGACTGAACTGATGATGCCTGTAAGGTTGTGTTGGGAAGTCAAGAGGTATGGCCCAGCTCTAATATTAGGCTACATCCTGATTCTCAGATGGTTTGAGAGGTGACAGTTACTTTTTTTTTAAATAGCAAAGAAGGTTTGATTTGTATATAAAGAACACCAGATATGTTGTAGATCGTTAGCATGAAAACAAGCCTAAAATCTGAGACAAGTGATTCTATTCAGCTGTCAATCTTCTTTGTGCAAAGAAAAAAAGGACCCTGTTCCACCTTTTGCTCTCCCCAACTTTGCAATATCTTCAAAACTGATTCCAGAAATAGACACAGACTTTTTTTTTTTTTCTGCGTTAAGTTGTCTGAAGCCAGAACCGAGGAAACGGACAGAGTCTTCAAAGCCTGGGAAGGTTTTAGCTTTGCAAATCTTCAAAGATTTCCAAAAATCGTATCTATGACAGGTTTGTTAGAGACCCTACCATCAGCCTGGAGCTTATGTGAGAGCTAGTTAAAAAATATTTCCAAATACCTATCCACAGGATGTTTCTGTTTAGGCTAATAAATGAAATGCAATGCATATCCCGCACCTTTTATTAAATTTGGCACATTCTGTTATGGGTTACACCGAGCCTGTCTACTGCCAATCATTACTCTATCCTTCTGCAGAAAAGAATGGGTTAAATCAGAATTCCTGTAGCTTGTTTTTTTTCTTAGGTCTCTTTTAGACAGATGGCAAAAAAATGGCTGCTGAGCTGTGGTTTTACTACCCCTGGCTGCCCACCTAAGTTGTCAAAATACAGATGTTTGTACTGTAGACAGGCTGCAGCCACAAAGCTTTTATTGGTGGCTGTGCCATTTTTAACTCAGAGACTGTCAAACTTGCCCATTGAGTTCAAAAGGGCCGCACCATTTGGTAATTTACAAATAGAAGTAAAAAAAAAAAAAAAAAACAGGCACTCAGAAGGGGCAGTACCACCACTCTACCGCCCTCTGAGAAGCAATCCACTGTGGATCGCTTTTCAGAGAGCTCTAAGCAGATATAAGACCCCTTTCACACAGGGAGGACTCAACAGGAGTTACGTTCACAGATCCCTTGCAGATCAGAACAGAGCAAGCGGATGACAGGTCCATGTCCGCTCGGTTTTTGCAGAGTGGACACAGACAGAGACCACTCTGCTCTTTGGGTGCCTGGTAGGGTTTCTACCTCATCCCTTTAAACCTGAACACATATTAATTACACAGGTTCTGAGGCTGATTTAATGCAGATAAGGCACTAAGTGAGTTTTTTTACCACCTTAACCACTTCACGCAAAACAACGTACCCGTACGTTGGTACTTTGACGCTAAATACTGGGGTTATGGCAGCAGCAGCTAGCTGCCATAACCCTGGTATTTTCGGGAATGCTGTGCGTTTCTCTTTATGATAAAAGGGGTCTCCATGGCTGATTCACCGCAAGATCACTTTTATCGGTGGCGGGAGAGGTGCCCACCCCCCTCCCGCCCCACTCCAGTCTTCTCCGCCACTTACCGGACCCACCGGTAGTGGCGGAGATGATCGCGTCTTTTCCCATGGATGCCTGGCTGCCAACTGAGGGGAAGATGGCCCCCGCTTGGCTCCATAGCATGGGATGGCGGAAGCGACATTGTTTAGTCGTATTTGCGGATAAAGGTGGACATATGCGGTTGGGGTCCTTGACAAGGGTCTAAAACATGATAAAACGACGGGACCCATTTCAGGTATGGAGTCCTCTGGTTGGTCTTGTTCGGTATAGACTGACCAGGTAGTGTAAGGTGGTAGAGATCTGTGGTCCTCAAGACGGTGTTTGGCGGCTGGGGACAGAACCTAGCTTAATGGTACCACAGACTCCAAAGTTGTGGGAGATGGTGTCATCAAGGATCTGCAACAATTCTTCTTTGATCTGGATTGTTTATGCATGTTTTATGTTTTTTTGTTATTTATGGTTTTTGTTTAATAAAAGGCTGAATTGGCCATTTAACTTCAATGCGGTTTTGATGTCGTTATTTAAAAATAAGGTTTGATGGGTGCAAAGTTATGTCAATATTGGTAAACAGGTGAGATCTGAACTACCCTAGTCAAGTTCATGAACAAAAAGGAAAATTCTGTTGCAAGAGCTGCCTATAATTTACTTTCAAGCTCTCATCTTCCAGGAAAAGTTATGAGCCAATTACATGAGCAGAGGGGAAAAAAAAAAGCTTTGGCTGCAAATATAAATTTTCAATTCCATTAAATGGCAAATGAAATTTGAAGCAATTACAGTATGTATATGAACCTTTTTAACAAAAGTGGAGTTTTCCTTTAAGCGACAATATTACTGTTTCCAGGTACAAGTCTTCGCATTGACCTTATTTAAGGTACATTTCTGTAGCTTAGAAAATTATGCAAAATCCATTCACTTAATGAAGAATAATTACATAATTAGCCTGGGTCCTTTAGCTCTGAAGTACATGTAGCTCACATTCCCCATCACATAATTTACCTCTATCCTAAAATAACTAGCTCTGTGCTATTTTATAGATTGTGTCTATTGCTGGCTGTTCTGTGTCTGTCCTTGGCTCTCACACAGTGACTACCGTTCCTTCTTATCTTGTATCAGAAAAAGCTTGTCAGCCTTTCAATATCCTGGCAGTCATCAGTAGCCCTGGATGGGGAAGTTGTAGTTCTCTATGGAACGCTGTCTGATGCTATTCATGAAGCACCCTGTCAGTTAGATATCCATTTAGTATAAAAGTCTATACCAGAAGGGAAAAACCTGTCCGATCAGCATCAGACCCAGTGGCGGTGCGTCCATAAGGGCACATGGGCGCTGCCCCCTCTCTCCTGTCCTTTTCGGGCACCGGGTGCCTGAATTACAGCGGTGAGGGGTGTTTTTGAAGCACCTAATTAGAGCCATAGGCTGGGCGCTCGCAGGACACTCTGTGTCTCAGCTCAGCTGTGCTAGAAAAGCGAATGGATATTTGCTTTCCTAACACTAAACCGCCTTTCTGCCAATCAGGTACTCAGATCTGTTACCCGTCACCTGATTGGCTGAAACAACAGGCGCTGTGATTGGATGCCTATCAGGTGTCCAATCATAGCAAAGGGCAGGAAGAGAGGACAGGAGAAGACATCGAGGAGCTTTGAGGAGCTGTCCCACGAGACAGGGTAAGTGCAGACGGCGGGCGGGGGGCACACTGGCAGCATTTGATATGGCACTGTGGGAGCATTTGAGATGACACAGTGGGAGCATTTGATGGGGCACAGTGGCAGCGTTTGATATGGCACAGTGGCTGCGTTTGATGGGCACAGTGGCTGCGTTTAATGGCACAGTGGCTGCGTTTGATGGCACAGTGGCGGCTGTAGTAATATGCCCAAAACATGCTCTGCCATTTCAGTATACAAGATGGCTTAAATCTGCAACTATAAAAGAATGCTTAGAAGGATGCTTGCGCAAGCATCTTTACTCTCTCTCTCTCTTATATATATATATATATATATATATATATATATATATATATATATATATATATATATGTTCTCTGTTTTGTTCTGTAGACATGCCATGGGACAAGAGATATGATTTATGACTCATAACCAGACAGCCTGTTGACCCGTGTTAACTCATGATAATGTATCTTAAAGGGTCACTGACTTGTATAACCATATAACTATATACAGGCATATCCCACTTTTAACCACTTGCTTACTGGGCACTTGAACACCCTTCCTGCCCAGACCAATTTTCAGCTTTCGGTGCTCTCACACTTTGAATGACAATTACTCAGTCAT
Organism: Lithobates sylvaticus; assembly: GCA_028564925.1. NCBI lineage: Eukaryota > Metazoa > Chordata > Amphibia > Anura > Ranidae > Lithobates > Lithobates sylvaticus. Next base: position 120,846,714 of record CM053029.1, on the reverse strand, counting down.
GCAATACTGTACCCAAATGAATTTTTTGTCCTTTTTTCCCCACAAATAGAGCTTTCTTTTGGTGGTATTTGATCACCTCTGGGTTTTTTATTTTTTGCGCTATAAATGAAAAAAGACCGAACATTTTGAAAAAAACGCATTTTTCTTTGTTTCTGTGATAAAATTTAGCAAATTATTAATTTTTCTTCATAAATTTTGGCCACAATTTATACTGCTACATATCTTTGGTAAAAATAACCCAAATTAGTGGATATTATTTGGTCTTTGTGAAAGTTACAGACTCTACAAGCTGTGGTGTGAATTATACAAAATTGATCACACCTGGTGTACTCATTTCTTGTGACCCGAACAAGCCAGGAAAGTACAAATACCCCCCAAATGACCCCTTTTTTAGTAGACATTCTAAGGTATTTAGTAAGAGGCATGGTGAGCTTTTTGATGTTGTCATTTTTTTTCCCACAATTCTTTGCAAAATGAATTATTTTTTTATTTTTTATTTTTTCCCACAAAATTGTCATTGTAATAGGTTATTTCTCTCACATGGCATGTGTATACCACAAATGACACCCCAAAATAAATTTTGCTACTCCTCCTGAGTATTACGATACCACATGTGTGGGACTTTTTCACAGCCTGGCCACTTAGAGAGGCCCAAAATGCAGGGAGCGCCATCACGTGTTCTAGGAGCATAAATTACACATCTAACTTGTTGACCACCTATTACACTTTTGAAGGCCCTGGAGCACCAGGACAATGACACGTGACACTGACGTGGCACTGATGACAGGTGGCACTGATACGTGGCACTGATGACACGTGACACTGATGCGGCACTGATGACAGATGGCACTAATACGGGGCACTGATGACACGTGACACTGATGACAGATGGCACTACTAAACGGGGCACTGATGACACGTGACACTGACAGATGGCACTAATATGTGGCACTGGTGACAGATGGCACTTATACGTGGCACTGATATAATGTGGCACTAATACGTGGCACTGATGAGAGATGGCACTAATATGTGGCACTGATGACAGATGGCACCAATACATGGCACTGATGACACGTGACACTGATGACAGATGGCACTGATACGTGGCATTGATGACACGTGACACTGATAACAGATGGCACGTGACACTGACAGGTGGCACTGATGACAGATGGCACTAATATGTGGCACTGATGACACGTGACACTGATATGGCACTGATGACAGATGGCACTGATGACACGTGGCACTGATGTGGCACTGATGACACTTGGCACTGATGACAGATGGCACTTATACATGGCACTGTGGACAAGTGGCACTGGGGGCAGGTGGCACTGGGGGCAGATGGCACTGGGGGCAGGTGGCACTGGGACAGGTGGCACTGGGGACAGATGGCACTGGGGACAGGTTGCACTGGGGACAGATGGCAGTGGGACAGATGGCAGCGGGCAGCGGGGACAGATGGCACATTTCATTTATTTTTTTTTATTTTTTTACTTACGGCGCTGCAGCCGTTCATCTCTCTCTCCTCACACGCTGTCTGTGTGAGGAGGGAGAGCGGCACTGAGAGAGGATCTCATATGTTTACATATGAGATCATCTCTCATTGGACACGCTGATCTGTGTCCGACGGACACGACCAGCACAGAACTTCCCCAATTCGCGCTCTCAGGATAAACAGGAGGATGTCCAGGGACGTCCTCCCGGCAGGGAGTGTCCGCGCTGCAGCCGTCTTTCGCCGTCTTTCGGGCGCCTAGTGGTTAAGTACACAATTGGGTTTATTTACTAACGCTGGAAAGTGCAAAATCAGGCTCACTTCTGCATAGAAACCAATGAGCTTCCATGTTTTATTACCAAAGCTTAATTGAACAAGCTGGGGATAGAAGCTCATTGGTTTCTATGCAGAAGTGAGCCTGATTTTGCACTTTCCAGCTTTAATAAATAAACCCCATTGTGTACTTTAAAAGTGGGGTATGCCTGTATTTCTATACAAATACATCATCTACTAACCACTCCCCCCTCCCCTCTTTCTATTGGTATATTGAACCATATATAAGCTGTAACACACCTAATAAAGGCAGACATTTTACGAATGTATAACTTGCTTCTCGTTTTCATGGTGTCTCCAGATATCTGAGGGTGCTGTTGGTGTACCTAAAGACGGGTGGTCATCCAGAATATGGGAGACCCGAGGCTTTATTTAAGATTCAGTTCAGTATCCTTTTGGGAAGGGTATTTAGGTAACCAACAGTCCCCGCTAAATCTTTGCTTTTCTTTCTGTTGCGTAGAAGTAGTAAGATAACTTGTGATTGCTGATATTTTTTTTGTTGTAGCAGCTTGGGGTTTCTATAATGTTATGCCCAGGTGGTCTTTAAGTGATTTGGGAACGCTGTAGAAGCGTTTTGGGAATGGTGTGGAAAAGTGTACACGCCCATTGGAAGCTTGGTGCTCGTGGGAATAAAGGTGATCGATCAGGTAGGTAGGAATTTTAGTCAGAAATAGGGACAAAGTAAAATAGAAATTTACGTTGCTTATATCCAAATATCATGATTGTGGTGAGTACTTTTGTATGCATGTTCATATAATCTGCTAAATTTTCTTTTAAGAATGGAAGAAGATATGGGGAAAATTCAAATGTGTGTATGTCATTACTTAAGGTGTTAAAAAGAAATTAAGAAATGTTGTTGCTGTGGTGCATATGAAAAAAAAGGGGGTCTTGGCTATGTGATTTAAATTTGGAACGGATACAGTGGAACCTCGGTTTACGAGTAACGTGGTTAACGAGCATTTTGAAAGACGAGCAACTTTTTTTTTTTTTTTTCAATTCTGACTCAGTTTGCGAGTGTTGTCTTGCAAGACGGGCATAATTCCAGCTAATAGGGCCTGCAGTACCGCATTTTGCCTGAGGTGCGGGGGTGCCGGAGCCGAAAAGACCCGAACGATGCCGATCACAGCCGATCTGCGCCGTTTGGCAATGCTCGGAAAGACACGTAAATACTCAGTTTCTGAGCCTTTTCGAGGTTTGCCGAGGTCAGCCGAAGTGTCCTCGGGCCTTTCCGGCTGTTTACGAGGCTCTCCGGTGCCCTCCCTCACCTCTGGCCGCATGCGGTATTGCAAGCCATTGAAGTCAATGTGGAACAAATTATTTTCGTTTCCATTGACTTCAATGGGGAAACTTGCATTGATATGCAAGTACTGTGGATTACGAGCATTCACCTGGAACGGATTATGCTCGTAATCCGCGGTTTCACTGTATTTATATTTTTGCTGAGTGTCAACAAATATCTTAACCTCCCTGGCGGTATGATTCTGTCTGGAATTTAGTGCTGAAAGCGGTACAATTATTTTGCATGAAAATTTGGCGTTTTTATATTGTATGCATGCAATTCTTATGAATAACTGACTTAAATCTGTCTAGTAGACATCCTGGGTATGATAAAGTTTTAAATACAAAATCATAAATTATAATATTATAAAAATATATATAAAAATGATTCAATAATGTAATCAAATCAAAAACACTGAAATTTGCTCAGTTGCAGAATAGTCGCTGTCATTAAATTTATTGTTTGATGATAAATTGTGATTCAAATTTTTTATCGGTGTTTTCTAGATGGTCTAAAACCACTTTTGACATAAAGGGACACTTTTTGGTTGCTATGGACAATCTCCAGTTTCCAGGCAGAAAAAAATCTTTTTATTATATAAAATGACATGCAGGGCACTGGGCAGACCACTAGGGACAAAGGGGATGTGTATTTTTTGTATACAGTACTGTAATCTGTAAGATTACAGTACTGTATGTGTTGTGTGTTTTTAAACTTTTTTGAATTTGGCGCCGATCTCCGATCCCGTGCGTCGGAGCATCGCAGGGAACGGAGATCAGCGGCACTCGGGCACTGTGTGAATCGAGCGAGCAGACAGCTCGCACACACAGCGGGGAGACATCGCAGGATCCAGGGGACAATGTAAGTAACTTCCCCCTGTATCCTGCAATGCAGCCCGAGTCTGGCTCGGGGTTACTGCTTTTGGTACAAAAAACTCAACCCGAGCCAGACTCGGGAATACCGCCAGGGAGGTTAAGAGAACAAAATAGACATACAGTGTATAAACAGAATGCATATTAAACAGCCAGTCAGTACAGTAAAGATACAATAGAATATGAGTTATATGAGGTCTCCCCTTTACTAATATTTGTTTATAGAATTGTGATTATAAGTGCTTAATTTGTTTGCAAGATTTGTAATTGTTTGAAGTACATGTTTAGATACATGTTTAACCACTAGAAGCCAATTGCCGGGACGTCCTCCTGTTTACTTCCGCGATGCACGCTCCCGTGAGCGCGCATCAGGGAAATTCTGTGCTGGCCATGTCTCTTGGACACAGCCAGTCACAGATCGCTGTAAATGGCCAATCACAGCGGCCGTTTACAGCGCAATCGGAGCTTCCAATGAGAGATGATCTCATATGTACACATAAACATATTTTCATCGCCGACTCTCCCTCCTCACACAGAGACAGCGTGTGAGGAGGGAGAGAGACGAACAGCTGCAGCGGTGAGTGTAAAAGGGAGAAAAAAAACGGAAAATAAAGTGCCCACAGTACATGTCAGTGCCATCTGTCCCCACTGCTACCTGTCAGTGCCACCTGTCCCCAGTGCCACCTGTCAGTGCCATCTGTCCCCAGTGCCACCTGTCAGTGCCGTCTGTCATCAGTGCCACTTATAAGTGCCGTCTGTCATCAGTGCCACTTATAAGTGCCATCTGTCATCAGTGCCACATCAGTGCCACATATTAGTACCATCTGTCGTCAGTGCCACATCAGTGCCATGTGTTATCAGTGCCACATATTAATGCCATCTGTCATCAGTGCCACATATCAGTGGCATCTGTCATCAGTGCCACCTGTCAGTGTCACGTGCCATCTGTTATCAGTGTTGCGTGTCATCAGTGTCACGTATCAGTGCCATCTGTCATCAGTGTCACGTGTCATCAGTGCCACGTATTAGTGTCACCTGTCATCAGTGCCACGTATTAGTGCCATCTGTCATCAGTGCCACATATTAGTGCCTTCTGTCATCAGTGTCACGTGTCATCAGTACCACGTATTAGTGCCATCTGTCATCAGTGTCACGTGTCATCAGTGCCACGTATTAGTGTCACCTGTCATCAGTGCCACATATTAGTGCCATCTGTCATCAGTGTCACGTGTCATCAGTGCCACGTATTAGTGCCATCTGTCATCAGTGCCACGTCAGTGTCACATGTCATTGTTCTGGTGCTCCAGGGCCTTCAAAAGTGTAATAGGTAGTCAACAATTTAGATGTGTAATTTATGCTCCTAGAACACGTGATGGCGCTCCCTGCATGTTGGGCCTCTCCAAGTGGCCAGGCTGTGGAAAAGTCCCACACATGTGGTATCGTAATACTCAGGAGGAGTAGCAGAATGTATTTTGGGGCGTCATTTGTGGTATACACATGCCATGTGAGAGAAATAACCTATTACAATCAAAATTTTGTGGGAAAAAAATCTTAATTTTGCAAAGAATTGTGGGAAAAAATGACAACATCACTATGCCTCTTACTAAATACCTTGGAATGTCTACTTTCAAAAAAGGGGTCATTTGGGGAGTATTTGTACTTTCCTGGCTTGTTCGGGTCGCAAGAAATGAGATAGGCCACCAGTACATCAGATGTGATCAATTTTGTATGATTTGCACCACAGCTTGCAGACTCTCTAACTTTCACAAAGACCAATTAATATTCACTGATTGGGTTATTTTTACCAAAGATATGTAGCAGTATAAATTGTGGCCAAAGTTTATGAAGAAAATTAATAATTTGCAAAATTTTATCACAGAAACAAAGAAAAATTTGTTTTTTTTTCAAAATTTTCGGTCTTTTGTCATTTATAGCACAAAAAAAAAAAAACCCAGAGGTATCAAATACCCCCAAAAGAAAGCTCTATTTGTGGGAAAAAAAGCTGAAAATTGGTCTGGTCACGAGGGGGGTTTAAGTGCCCAGTTGTCAAGTGGTTAAACATGTATGATGACTCTTTGAAGGTAAAAAGTATTTTGAAGGTTGCAAAAGAATGTGTTAGTCAGGCTGGGGGGGTTGTGTAAGGAAAGGGGATGTTCTGAGAACACCCTACTTTGTGATGAGGATAAAGTAAGTGAGTTTAAAGGTGTTTTTGATAAAAAAACATCCTACATTGTTGGAATGACGCCCTCCAGCTCCATACTGTCACCGCCAGGGGGCTGACATCTTCCCCTAGTCTTTCTTCCAGGTTTGTGCGCCACGGTTATGTGATTAGCCAGAGTCACGATAATGTCCCTCCCACGCATGCACATGGGAGCCCTCGGTTCTGGCATGAAGTGCTGAAGGTCCGGCAAGGTATGCAGCAAGTGATGTCACTGGCTGCATCCAGGGTGAATATCTCCTAAACGGTGCATGTTTAAAGAGGAAGTAAAGCCGATTTAAAAAAAAAAAAAAAACGGAACCTGCAAGGCAAAGGCATAATGAGCTAGTATGCATAGCATACTAGCTCATTATGAATGACTTACCTGAGAACGAAGCCCCCGAAGCGGTCCTCATCCACGATATTCTGCGCCGCCATCAAACCCGGAGTGACTTCCGGGTCTCGCCGCTCCAGCGTTGTCATCCGCTGGAGCGGCGATGACGTCACTCCTGCGCACGAGAGCAGCATATCGCCGTTATCTCGGCATGCGCAGTGCGCCTGCGCGCCGCTGTCTAGGGCGCATGCGCCGTAGATAGCGGTGCCTTTTCTTTTCTAAATATCTCCTAAACCATGTAGGTTTAGGAGATATTTATTGGACCTACAGGTAAGCCTTAATCTAGGCTTACCTGTAGGTCAAAGTGGTCCCAGAGGGTTTACAACCACTTTAAGAGATATTCATTTTACCTACAGGTAAGCCTGTGGTAAGCCTGTGACCAGTCAACATTTTCCACCTGATAGTCTATAACACAATTGGTCCTGGGAGCGCATTAAAAATGCTTAACCCGTGTATGTAATATACATCATATATAACCAAATTGAGAAGGAAAGCATGGAAAGAGACACCAACTTAAAGCTGCAAACAGAAGAAGCAGTGCTACTACCCATATAACTGATAGCCGAGGTCCCGGGTGCTCGATCCACAGTCGTTGGGCTGAGTGAATGATGCAGAAAGATGATCAGCACACCAGTTGCTGCTCTTAAGAAATCTTAATTTTAATTCAGAAACCACAGTGTACAAATGCAGATAAAATCAGTTGACGCGTTTCAGCCTATGAGGCCTTAGTCATAACTTCTGGGTTATGACTAGGGCCTCATAGGCTGAAATGCGTCAAACGATTTTATCTGCATTTGTACACTGTGGTTTCTGAATTAAAATGAAGATTTCTTAAGAGCAACAACTGGTGTGCTGATCATCTTTCTGCATCACCAACTTAAAGCTACCAGATCAAATATTTATTGAAGTAGAAAAATTGTAATTCCTTACACAATATACAAAAAACTCCTAAAGGCCCCTCTCCCATCCCTCCTCTGACCCCCATCCCCACAAAAACTCACCCGCCCCAAGTACCTTCCCCACAAGATAGTGTTACTAATGTGTATCTGTACTAATGTGCTTAATGTACCCTTAAATTATATGTGTAATAAATGTATTAACAAACCATAATAGGCCCTATATGAGGAAAGATACCTGTGCTGGAGGGGAGCTACTGGTGATATTTGTACTGGTGTCAACTGTCTAAAGCTGTCAAAAAATCCATATACTGTGACAACCGTCCATATACTGATTTCTTTCAATCAGACAGATTTCTCCTTCTGGGCTATTGTATTCTGACAGCCAGCACCCAGAAAGCCCCAACAGTGACTGCATCTGATTTGATGCATTCGCTGTTCAGTCAACAATTTTCCATCTGACCCTTTCGATTTTCAGATTGAAGAGTGTCGGGCAGGAGATTTTGTCTCTGTGTTTCCTGCTATACCAACAAAAAGTGAAGAGACACCTCTAAATGGATAACCATCTATACAAAAAAAACCTGACATGGGTTTGAACCATTTCCTACTACTTCCAAAATTAAAAAAGGAAAAAAGTTTGGGCTTTTGATATACTTTAAGATTTCTTTTCAAGCCCACATTTCCCATTGTTTCTTTATCTCGAAGGCTCCTTTTTTTTCTGTGCTCCTCCACAGAAATAACCTAACTCAAATAACTCAGCAGGTAATGCCGGAGAGACGTTGGTGTTAGTATTTTAAGAAGTGAGTATTGGTGTATTTCTTTTAGATTGTAAGTTTGTATGCACTCTCTTGAATCTGTCCGCTATCTGTTGAATTGTACGTTAACTGAACTGTCTCTCTTTATTTTATACAGCGCTACACACAACTGTTGGCACTGTATACATTCTGTAAAATAATAATTAATAATAACATAATAATAATTTAATTTCCATAAAAAATACACTAAAAATTATTTACACAACATGCATTTGGTAAATTCAGCTTATGCACACAGTTACGTCTTGATCGAATTGAAAATATATATTTTTAATGGAAACGTTTAGTAAATAAGGCATGGGAGTTTACCCAAACCACATGTTTTTTACCTTTGTGTGCTAACCTTATTTTTTATTTTTTTTTCTTAATATTTTCATATCAACAGGTTACAGGAAAAAAAGAAGCAATGGGGGAATTCAAAAAAGGGTAGGGGGTCTTCAACTTAATCTTTTTTGCAGCAATATTCTAAAGAGCCACTAGAGGTCGTCATTGTACAACACCAGGCAGCAAAAGATGCTTGTTGCTTGCAGTATAGACTACACCATTACACCATATTAAACGTCAATTTGTTTCATTGATTATAGTTACACCTCTGATTGTGCACAGTAGCATAGAGCAACAACGTAGTAACTTTCAACATTGGGATGCCGACAGTAGTTCCTGAAACTGTAAAGGTTTGAAACTGATGGTGGTAGGCTGCCTTAATCAATTTGTTTTTTTTTTATATTAGAAGATTGGTTGAAAGCGATTGAAAATTCTACCATCTAAATGTATGGCCTAATATGCACATGATTTCTGAGTCACTGTGAAAAAAGAGTAAAAATACATTGTCATCACCCATAAACCTAAAATATTAAAAGCAGATTTTAGCATAAGAAAATTATATTATAATTATATTATATTTACCTCTCCGGAGGCTCATGTCTCTTTTTTTCACTCCATTTAAGCACTACTGCTTTCTCTAGATTTCAGTATTTGAGATTTCTAAGGGTGTTGGTAGCCTGTGTCCTCTGGCAGGAAGACACAGATACCAGTGGTGGCTGGTTGTATATTTTTTTTTTGGGGGGGGGTGTGGCAAACAATACACACCCCCTTCCAGTTGGTCAGTCACCAGCCCTGGACTTACCCCATCTAGGTCGTGGGCAGCGCTTCCTCCAGGTGGTGGCTTCACCCTGTGTCTCCTCCTTGGCTCCAAAAGGATCGCTTCTTCTCTCGGCCAATCGGGTGACGGGTCTCAGAACCCGTTCCTGAATGGCCAGGAGGAGAATCAGGAAGACAATAGCGAATATTCATTCACTATTGTCACACAACTGGGTGGACTTGGGGCGCAGTGCTCGGCGCCCTAAAAGCCCACCCTTTTTTTGAAGCCATTTAGAGCCTCAGGCTCTAATGACGTGCTTCCAAAAAAAACACCCCCATTGGAATCCATGCGTCCAGTGTCCTGCATTTAGATTATGGGGGTGGCACCCCTGTGCCCCGTATAGATTGGCCGCTATCCTATTCTCCTGTTAGTGTTACAGAAGGGTGTAAACTACAAAACTGGCTGAAAATTTCATTAGTCTGCTAAAATATCAAACATATGTATGTTAACTAATGCCACGTACACACGAACGGACAATCCCCCCTTGTGTGGGCGCCGGCGGACTTTTTGGCGCCAAAAGTCCGGCGGACTAGGTTTTAAGTTTTGTTTTTAAAATTATCCGCTGGACTTGGCAGTCCGGCGGACAATCCCGCCGTTAGTATGCTAGTCCGCCGGACTTTTGGAAATGAACGGACTTGCCGATCATCGGAAAGTCCGTTCATTTAGCACGTGACTTCAGGTAGACGGAGCTAGCGAAGGCAGTGAATGCCGCCGCGCTAGCCCCGTCACCTGGCATGGATTTAAAGGGAATCCCTCAGGAGGGGGGGGGGGGGGGCGCTCGCTCGTCCCCACCCCTTTCCTGGCCTGCCGGGCTGCGTGCTCGGATAAGGGTCTGAGATGGATTTGGGGGGGACCCCCACGCCGAAAAAACGATTCCCTTTAAATCCATACCAGCCTTTGCTAGCCCCGTCCACCTGCAGTTACATTCTAAATGAACGGACTGCTCTGTGTGTGGGCAAGTCCGTTCATTTTCAAAAGTCCTGCAGACTTTTTCCCGCGGATTGTCCGCCGGAGAAGTCCGGGCGTGTGTGGGCAAGTCACACGCTCGGAAGTCCGGGTGTGTGTGGGCAAGTCACCCCCTCGGAAAGTCCGGCGGTTTCGACTAGGTCCGGTGGACAAAGTCCGAACGTGTGTACGCGGCATTAGGGGTATATTTGTAAAAAGTCCTGCCAAACTGCATGCACATTCATTCTGTGTGAATGCTGATGAAAGCCACATTAGGCTATTTTCTCTCCAGGTCAAGTTTTATTTATTCATTCGAATAGAATGAATCAGGAAAATCCCTCATTATGACTTCTAGACAGAGCAAATAATCAGAAGAAAAAAAAAACGTATTTGCTACCATCATCAGTACCATCTAGTGGCCATAATGTAGTATTTTCCTAATCCGTGCTATTCTTATGAATGAATAAATCTGACCTGGTGAGAAACCAGTCTAGTAAAATCAGATTTTCCAGCAATCGCATAAAACATAGGAGGGGTTTGCAGCAGAATCAACCTTGGGGGAGTGACATTTCTATTTAAACACAGATTGCTTACATTTCAATACTCTCTTTAACAATTATAGTCTGCCAGACAAACCAAAAACCCCTTTCTGGTATACACTGTAACCACAGTGCCCTAAAGCTGTTTCGTTAGATTGATAGAGTGACCTTCAAATGGTGAACTGGAATTCCCAATCTAGCAGAAACAAACATCCAAGGGAGGGTGCTACTTGAATGCTTTACTAATAACCAACCTTTGTTGCCAATGGCACAGTTCCACGAAGCTTCTCATTGTAAAAAATAACATTGCCCAATAAAATATATATTTGTAGGTAATGTTTGCCATTAGAATATTTATAAGTGATTATTATGAGATATGGACCAAAGTAAGTTTTTACAAGATTGCCTGTCTCTCCAGAGAACTGGTCTTTCCTGTTGTGCCTTCACTAGTATGCTAAAGCCAAAATGTTTAGCTTGCCCTTTTGAAAAATCGTGTGGTTTCCATTGTGACTTTACCATGCAACTTTGAGGCTACTTTGATGCGATTTTGATGTAACATTGTTACGACTTTGGCTTTGACCAATGTGATAAATTTGTTTGTGCTCTACAAAGTCTCTAGCCACTTGCCTACTGGGCACTTAAACCCCCCTCCTGCCCAGACCAATTTTCAGCTTTCGGTGCTCTCACACTTTGAAAGACAATTACTCAGTCATGCAACAATGTACCCAAATTCATTTTTTGTCCTTTTTTTCCCACAAATAGAGCTTTCTTTTGGTGGTATTTGATCACCTCTGGGTTTTTGATTTTTTGCGCTATAAATGAAAAATACTGAAAATTTTGAAAAAAAAACGCATTTTTCTATGTTTCTGTGATAAAATTTAGCAAATTATTAATTTTTCTTCATAAATTTTGCCCACAATTTATACTGCTACATATCTTTGGTAAAAATAACCCAAATTAGTGGATATTATTTGGTCTTTGTGAAAGTTAGAGAGTCTGCAAGCTGTGGTGCAAATCATACAAAATTGATCACATCTGATGTACTGGTGGCCGATGTTGTCATTTTTTCCCACAATTGTTTGCAAAATTAAGATTTTTTTTTTTCCACAAAATTTTCGTTGTAATAGGTTATTTCTCTCACATGGCATGTGTATACCACAAATGACACCCCCAAAATAAATTCTGGTACTCCTCCTGAGTATTTTACAATACCACATGTGTGGGACTTTTCCACAGCCTGGCCACTTAGAGAGGCCCATCACGTGTTCTAGGAGCATAAATTACACATCTAACTTGTGGACTACCTATTACACTTTTAAAAGGCCCTGGAGCACCAGGACAATGACACGTGACACTCATGACAGATGGCACTGATACATGGCACTGATGACACGTGACACTGATGTGGCACTGATGACAGATGCCACTAATACGGGGCACTGATGACACGTGACACTGATGACAGATGGCACTAATATGTGGCACTGATGACAGATGGCACTTATACGTGGCACTGATGACATGTGGCACTAATATATGGCACTGATGACAGATGGCACTAATACATGGCACTGATGACAGATGGCACTAATACGTGGCACTGATGACGCGTGACACTGATGGCAGATGGCACTGATACATGGCATTGATGACACGTGACACTGATAACAGATGGCACGTGACACTGACAGGTGGCACTGATGACAGATGGCACTGATACGTGGCACTGATGACAGGTGGCACTAATATGTGGCACTGATGACACATGACACGTGGCACTGATGACAGATGGCACTTATACATGGCACTGATGACAGATGGCACTTATACGAGGCACTGGGGACAGATGGCAGTGGGGACAGGTGGCAGTGGGGACAGGTGGCAGTGGGGACAGATGGCAGTGGGGACAGATGGCACTTTATTTTCCGTATTTTTTATTTTTTTTTACTTACAGCCGCTGCAGCCGTTCATCTCTCCCTCCTCACATGCTATCTCTGTGTGAGGAGGGAGAGCCGGCACTGAGAGATGATCTCATATGTTTACGTATGAGATCATCTCTCATTGGACACGCCGATCGCGCTGTAAACGGCCGCCGTTTACATTGATCTGTGTCCAAGAGACCAGCATTGTGGAAGTAAACAGGAGGACGTTCCAGGGACGCCCTCCCGGCAGTTAGCATCCACGCTGCAGCCGTCTTTCGGATATAGCATGGGTGCGAAGTGGCTAGACATGTGCAGAATGGAAAATAATCGTTTTGTTTTGTTTGGTTTCTGTTTTTTTTTCTAACGAATTCCAAATTTTCAGAGCGATTTGAATTTGAATTGGTTGAAAATTGATTTACCAATTCGAATTCTGTGTGAAGAATAGCTGGCTGTTAGGAGCTAGCCGGGAAGCCCGCTGACAGCTGACATTGGTTATTAAGGACGCGGCGGCGGTCTTCAAATTCCAGTCGCTCTGAAAATTTGGAATTTGTTAATAAAATGATAAAGGAAACATAACCAAATGAAACCAAAATGAATTGCACATGTCTAAAAGTCACACACAAGTCGCATGTACATGTTGCAGGTACGACTTTTGAGGGTTTACATTGAAGTCTATGGCCCTCCAGTTGCATGAATGTCAGATCAAAGTAGTGCAGGAACTACTTTGAAGTTGCTGCAACTTTAAAGAGGAAGTAAACTTCCATCTTCAAGTTTTACCTATAGGTAAATATATGCCATGACCGGCGGCTCCTGCGCGCATGCAGCAGTTTATAACTGATTTAAGTCACACAGATATAAAAGACAATTGTGTGGTCATGCAGCACTGTACCCATATGATATTTTTGTTATTTTTTCATAATAATAGAGCTTTCTTTTGGTGGTATCTAATCACCACAGTTTTTATTTTATTTTTTGCTAATCAAACAAAAAAGATTGAAAATGAAAAAAAAATATGTTTTTCTTATTTTCTGTTATAAAATTTTGCAAACAGGTAATTTTTCTCCTTCACTGATGTGTGCTGATGAGACTGCACTGATGGGCACTAATAGACGGCACTGATGGGCACTGAAGAGGGGGCACTGATGGGCACTGACAGGGGTGGACTGACAACTCATGGGGCCCCCGGGCAATAGGAGATTATGGGGCCCCCAGGCAATCAGAGATTATGGGGCCATACAGTATACACATACAGTATACAATCACACAGTATACACATACATGTACACACAGTATACACAGACATGTTTCTATTGGCTGAGAAGATACAGGAGAGGTGGGGCAGCTATAATCTCTGCATTTTTAGACCAAAAGGATGTCGGTAAGAGACATTTCAGAAACAGATGTAAAAAAAACACAGATTTTTACATACTGTCCCTGGTTTTACTGAGGCTGGCAACCCTGATGGGGCCCCCTAGTGGCCCGGGGCCCTCGGGAAGTGCCCAAGTGGCCGAATGGTCAGTCCGCCCCTGGGCACTGATGAGGCAGAACTAATAGGCTGCACAGATGGGTACTAATGAGGTGGCACTGGTGGGCACTGATGAAGAGGCATGGATGAGGCTGCACTGATAAGAGGCAGTGGTGGGCACTGATAGATGGTACTGATGGGCACTAATAGGCAGCACTGATTGGCACTCAACTCATTGGCATCACTGATGGGCACTGATAGGCAGCACTGATGGGCACTGTTGGGGTTGCGCTGATACTCAGGAAACTGATAACCAGTGCCCTGATTATCAGTGCAGATGTCCCCTTTCACACTAGCCGGTTACCAGCTCTCTCCTCTCCTCACTCTGTGACAGTGTGAGGAAAGGAATGCTGATAGCTGGCAATTGTGTGTTAAATCGTGATCAGCTGTGATTGGACACAGCTGATCACATGGTATAGAGCCACTGTGATTGTCTCTTTACCCCGATCTGTGATCAAGTGTGTCCGAATGGACACATTGACCACAAAGTGCACCGCCTGCACGCTTCAGTGATCTCTCTGTGGGCGCGATCACGTAAGGAGGTCCTATGACACCCTCCTAGAACTAGCCGACTGTGCTGTAGCCATCATTTTGCTATAGCACGGTCAGCAAGTGGTTAATGAACTTGCAAGAGATGCAATGACTTTGCATAGCAACAAGAGATTTAATTGGACATGTGTATTGGCATCGCAGCAAAGGAATATTGGATAGGAATCATAGCAAAGTTCCATTCAAACATTTTCATAAGAAAGATATGATTGTGCAATTTAACGCAATCAGAGACTCCTCACTGAAAGCAAATGGAACAAACTGGGATAACAATGGGATAGAGAGACCTCACTAAGGAAGAGAACCTGAGGGGGAGAGATCCCTGTAGGTCAGGCTCAGAAAGGAAAACCTGAGAGAGACTTTAGCTACTGGTAATCCCCTAGAAGTGGTAACATTAGCTTGTTGGTTGGTAGTCCACCCAGTTTATGAAGGTTTGAATATAGGGGTTAAAGCTGGAGAGTGCAAAATCAGTCTCATTTCTGCAGAGAAACCAGGTTTCCAGGTTTTAGCCCTCTTCACACTGAACATGGCTTTGATATTGTGCGAGTTCATCTGAACTCGCACAATTTCAAAGTTCATCTGAACTTCATCTGAACTCACACAATTTCAAAGCCGCATTTCAGTCAGACTTGGGGGGCAACTTGTAAGACACCTGTGTGGGTTCATGCACCGATGTCTATTAAAATCGCCCCCAAAGTCACCAAAAGTAATGCAGGAACTACTTTTGGAAATCGATGCAGCGCCGCAAAGTTGGCTTCGCACCCATTGGGGCGCTCCTATTGCCGGCAATAGGCTTGTATATGACATGCGATTTGATCTGTCAAATCAGGCCGATGTGAATGGGGGCCAAAGCTTAACCACTTAAAGTGGTGGGCCAGCTGAAATTTTTTCTTTTTAAAAGTCAGCAGCTACAAACACTGTAGCTGCTGACTTTTAATAAGCACACTTACCTGTCCAGGGTGCCGGCAATGTTGGCCACCCGAGGTGACATGTCCCTCGGCTCTCGGTTCCCGGCGCCACCATTCGAACTAAGGGAAACAGGCAGTGGAGCCTTGCGGCTTCACTGCCCATTCCCTACTGCGCATGCGCGAGCCGCGCGGCGCTTTGTGAATGGGGCGTTCTGTGTTCTGGGAACTGTGTGTGTCCCAAAACACAGCGCACCCCATTCCCCAGAAGACAACGTGAGTAGCAGAAGACTGTAGATCACTGCGGTGTAGGAAGTGGCAGATTAGGACGATCTGCCTAGCAACAGCCATTTCTGGTAAGTTAAAAAAAATTATGTTTTTCATTTTTTTTTTTTCATATTTTTAGGAACAGTTTGATGTAATTTTTTTATTAAGGTTGGCCCTCCACTTTAAGGACCAAGCCTCTTTCTGAGATTTGTTGTTTACAAGTTAAAAACATTTCTTTTTGCTAGAAAATTACTTAGAACCCCCAAAGATTATAAAAAAAATGTCTAACACCCTAGAGAATAAAATGGCGGTTGTTGCAATACTTTCTGTCTCACCGTATTTGTGCAGCGGTCTTACAAGCGCACTTTTTTGGGAAAAAATACACTTTTTTTAATTAAAAAATAAGACACCAGTAAAGTTAGCCCATTTTTTTTTTTTTATATTGTAAAAGATAATGTTACGCCAAGAAAATTGATACCCAACATGTCATGCTTCAAAATTGCGCCCGCTCGTGAAATGGCACCAAACTTTTACCCTTTAAAATTTCCATAGGCGACATTTGACATTGGGTATTCTTGCTGCTAATCTTTGCCTGTAAATATTATGCCTCTAAAAGATTGTTTCTATTGTAATGTGTATATTTGTAATATTTACTTACCAGTAATTAAAGAGGAGGTCCACCTAAAAAAAATATTAAAAGCCAGCAGCTACAAATACTGCAGCTGCTGACTTTTAATAAATTGACACTTACCTGTCCCAGGGTCCAACAATGTCGGCAGCTCTCAGTAGCTGCCGCGGCCATCCTCGGTGAGGGAATCAGGAAGTAAAGCATTGCGACTTCACTTCCCGGTTCCCTACTGCGCATGCGCGAGTCGTGCTGCGCAATCCTAATGGTCCCTGCTGTCTCTGGGTCCCGTGTGTGTCCCAGCAGACAGCACTGCGGGACGGGAAGAGGCATAGACTCCCGTGGGAGTCTATGCCCGGAAGTGGGTGCAAATACCTGTCTTAGACAGGTATCTGCACCCCCCTCCCCCCTGAAGGGTGCCAAATGTGACACCGGAGGGGGGGGGGGGGTTACGAAAAGTAGAGGTTCCATTTTTGTGTGAACCTCCGCTTTAAGCTACCATGTTTAATTCTTTATACAATATGCTCTTTTTCACCTACAGTTTGAGATATGTGTTTTATTGTTGACCTACCCCTATCCAACAATGTAAAGTGGGTGTTGATTAATAACATTGATATTTCTTAATATCCATATTATTATTTGTTTAGTCACCCCTCCAATTTCTTAAATTAGTTAGATTGGTGCCAACAATGTGCTTCTGATTGTAAGGCATTGCAACACAGGTGACAATTAGTAGTGACTCAGTAGATATCCTTACATTCTTGTCTCTCCAAATGGGATGAATGTTCATTAGACATGTGCAATTCATTTCGTTACGAATTCATTTTCGGATGAAGTTCGGCATAATCGTTCATTCAGAAGCATCCGAATGAACGAAAGACTCCTTTGACGAATGCATACGAAAACGAATTGCCAGAACGAAAACGAATTGCCAGAACGAAAACCCCTAAAGAATAAAAGAAAAATTTGAAAGAACGAAAATACAAAAATCCGCAAGAACGAAAAGCTATTCAACCTATGAGTTTAACGAATCGATTACATTTGAATAATTTTGTTTTTCATATTTTCTATTATATAATTCAATTATTAACTATTATTATAGTTTTTATTATTTTTATTATTTATTATTATAAACTATTCAATTATAGGTAAAATAGCTCAGTCAGTAATTCTTCTATTAAGGCCTCTGCACCTTAGCAACTAATTTGGGATAGATTAGATTTACATTGTTATTGGAATTTCCTTTTAAATTTGGCTAAAGTAACTGTTAGTGAATGTAACGAATACGAATGCATCCGAAGTTACATATTATAGTAGTGAATGTCGCATCTAAATGAATGGAATGGAAGGAATACGAATGCATCCGAAGTTAAGAATTATCTGAAGTAACGAATGACGCATCTAAACAAATGGAACGGAACGAATCCAAATGCATCCGAAGTTACAAATGATCTGAAGTAACGAATGCCGATCATAACAAATGATCTGATAAACAAAAAAAAACGAATGTAAAGTAAACACATTTTTCAGTGGTGCACATGTCTAGTGCTCATAATTGGTTTCTTTAGAGTAACTGACTTAAACCAAATTGGACAAAAGTGCTTTTGGCTACCACTCTTTCCAGTGTATTCCCACACAATTGCTTTACATTCCTTTTGGCTCTACATTCCTTTTTTTTCTCCTTTGCACCCATCCTACTAAAATACAGACAAATTGGCAACACTATTCGCTCACTGAATGTTTTAAAAAATGTTATTTTGTTGATGTTGTCTGTATTGATGTGCAAAATTTAGCATTTTAATTCCCCTGAAATTTTGTTAAAATGCCCCCAATATTTATGGTCTTGGCACAGGGAAACCAGAACCCTCTTGTCTTTTTTTTTTAAAGAAATTCCTTTCAACTATTCTTGATCTGTTTTTATGACAAAAAAATGTCCTTCAATAAGCCTCTTACGTTATGCTTTTTTTCAGCAAGAAAAAAAAATAAAAAATTAAAAAAAATAATAATTTTGTGACAGTACACAAATAACAATCAAATACGCAAAGAAAACATACAAATAACAGTAAATGAAATAAAGTTAAGTACCACGAGTACACTTTCTCCCTAAAAAAGAAAAATACCCTCTAAAAAAATAAAAAAGAAGCAGATTTGTTTTGTAAATTAAAAAAAAATTCAGTGAAATCAATTTTCGAGAGTAAGCTTGCGTAAAGCCCACAGAAGAAGACACATTTTACATTTTTCCACGTTTCTTCTAGTGCTTGCCAACCATCACAGGAGAGACTATATTATATAGGACATTTTGCGGACTATTATACTCTGTCATAAAGGATTTTGGAGGCTGCCAAAGCTGAACTTTAAATTACCAAAACATTTTTTTCCCTCCTCTCTTCTTCCTCCTCTCCAACTCTTTCTTTTCTCTCCTACCGCTATTATGCCTCTCTCGTTCTACCTCTTACTATATATACTCTATGGCACTGCCGTATATTGAGACTACAATAACTACAATGGTTTATCTAATCATTACAATAGTCACTTTATATATTTTACTATACTATATTTTCTAACATTATTTAGATTGTGTATATTTTCAGTGCTATTTTCTATTGATTTTTAAAAACAAAATATATTGTTATTGAACCAATAATGATGTTTTAGGCCAACAGTAACTAGTACATATTTGGTTCATTATACTTTCTATTGTGTATCATATCACATGTACTATTATATTACCTCTTTATTCTATTGTACTGTTGATGAAGTCTGTCTTTAAATACCTAATAAACATTGATTATACATAAATTACTAAAACTACCATCACACAAGTGTTCTACCAACACCATATACTGTCATAGGCATGGATGTCGGCCCTAGACCTCTTCTCACCATCCTCCTGGTCACTTCACTTTTAACTCTTTCCTGCCTCGAGTACTCACATACATAGGCCTATGTTTGATACATAGTCCAGACAGAAGCTCTGGAAGCCCAACTGTCCAGCCAGGGCCGATCAGACGTGGGGGTTCAGGTCATCTGATGTGTGCTACATAAGGGGGTTTACTCTCACCACAGGTGTAGGGACTCTTTTTTTCTCTATCACCACCCACTCCAGAGCCAACCCAGTTTGTAACAGTAAAGCGACTCTTCTCCCCGGGTTTTGGCTGTACTCAACACATCACTCACAGAGAATATCACTCAGAGACTCTTTGTTGCTTAAGACGACTTTTGCTTTGAGTAATAGAAGCATAACATTCCAAATTCTGGGTACAGAGATTCCAAATTAAAGGTCACAACTGGTTCTTCAATTTATCAGCGTTGTTCAGTTTGCATAACAAGAGCATTGTAGTACTTGAACCCAGTGTAAACCTCTCTGCTGTTCCTGTTGCCATGGATGTGTCGTCGCCGCCTAGTGGTCAGCCCTTATGGCGCAGGTAGGATGGAATATTCTTTTCTCTGCCTGTTTTGCATGGGTTGTCAGGGTTATTGGGGAATTATAAAGTATTTTGTTTCCTGTTTTTTCCTCAGCCCTTCTAGGTCCGATCATCATCCAGTAGCACGTGAAGAAAAATCTAGGTCACAGCGTGACCAATCAAAATCAAGGTCTTCCTCTAGACATCACACGGACAGGTCAAGGTCCGGATCTAAACATGATTCCCGCCGCCATTCCGGTCGCACGGAGAAAAAAGCCTGCTGGGGGTGTAGGGCTCATGTCCCGGAGGACAAATCTCTCTGTGAATCATGCTACTCCAGAGCTGCGAAAGAGAGAGGTGCAGGTGACCAGCAGGTGGAAGCACTGGTCAGGAGGGTTGTGCAAGAATCTCTGAGTAGGACGGATTCAGCCCACATAGCCATTCCCTCTTCAGCACCAGCCTCAACCGCGGACGTAGTCGAACTTGAAGTTCCAGGTCCCTCTCATGACAATCTCTCGTCAAATGGATCCTCAGATGAGGAGGTTGAGGTGGATGAATATGGAGCGGGGTTCGACTTCTCCCAGGTCCCTCATCTGGTCAGGGCAGTTGAAGATGCGCTAAAATGGTAAGACCCAATAGAGATGCCCTCTAAACAAAAAAAGTATTTCAAGCATCTGAAAAAAGAGCGCCCGAATTTCCCTTTCTTGAGTGAACTCGGTGAAATCATATCTGATGAATGGGGGAAGGTTGAAAGAAAGAACTCTTAAATCTCCAAAGTGGCGAAAATGTACCCATTCAGGAGCGAGGAGGTGAAATACCTGGATTCAGCCCCCCTCATTGATGCGGCGCTGATGAGATTAGTGAGACATGTCACGCTTCCACTGGAAGACACAGTGTCATTCAGAGATGGTCTGGAAAGGAAGATCGACACTGATCTCGAACGAATATATATCCCTGCAGGGATGGCCTGCAAACCGGCCCTAGCTCTTGCGGCTTTGTCAAAAGCCATGGAATCCTGGACAGATGACGTGGGTGCAACCCTGGGAAGTATATCCGAAGACGTGGTCAGGGATTCCCCAGTGCATGAATTAAGGATGGCATCGGCTTTTCTGGGTGAGGCATCCCTGGACATTATCCGGTTGGTATCGCGTGTCATGCTATCCTCGGTCACAGCTAAACGTGCCCTATGGTTACGTCCATGGGTAGCGGATCCTGCCTCCAAACAGGCATGGTGCAAAATTCCCTTTGAGGGTTCTTCCCTCTTTGGGAACACGCTGGACTAGGCCATCACACGCGCTACTGGGGGGTAAGTCGGGTTTCCTACCCCAGGATCGTCGTCTCTTGAGTCAGAGAAGAACTCAACCTAGACAGGATCAGGAGCGTGCTAGGGACGCACGTCGATACAGACCTGGTAGGTAGGGATGAGCCGAACACCCCCGGGTTCGGTTCGAACCAGAACCTTCGAACGGACCGAAAGTTCGCGCGAATTTTCGAACCCTATACGTTATAATGGACGCGAACGTTCGAAATCAAAAGTGCTAATTACAACGGCCAATATGCATGTTAATGTCATAAAACAGGTTTGGGGACCCGGGTCCTGCCCCAGGGGACATATATCAATGCAAAAAGAACTTTTAAAAACTAACGTTTTTTTCGGGAGCAGTCATTTTAATGATGCATAAAGTGAAAAAAAAAAAGTGACATTTTCCTTTAAATATGGTACCTGGGGGGTGTCCAAAGTATGCCTGTGAAGTGGCATGTGTTTCCCGTGTTTAGAACTGTCCTTGCACAAAATGACATTTGTAAAGGAAAAAAAGAAGCCATTTAAAACCACTTGCGGCTTTAGGTTTGATCTTAAGTAGAATCTGAACAGGTACATTATGAAGTGTAGCTCCATCCCAAAAAAATCTATTTTTAAGCTTTTTGGAGAACATAGGGAGGGGTTATCACCCCTGTAACATTTGCTGTCTTTGCACATGTGTTCAGAACATGTCACCTCACTTTCCGTCCCAATGACAAATGTTTTTGGAAAAGTGGGGTTTTAATTGAAACAAGGATTGGTGATAAAGTATCAGTAGAGAGGAGATACCTTTTTCCCAAATTAAATCTAACAGGATAGAATTTCCCTTCCTAGGGGTAGATTTCCTCTCACTTCCTGTTTTCTCTTTCCATTTGCAAGTAGGAGTCGTTTGTAAGTTGGATGTTTGAAAGTAGGGGCCTGGCGTATATACTCTGCAGAAATTTGCCCTATTAGATGTTGGTGTAGCCACAAGACTGGTGGGCACAGGAATGGGCCCTGCTGTGAGTTAATAGATCAAGATTTGTAATTGCATGCACCTGTTGAACAGGGCAGAAAAATTGGGGGTGGTGGTGGTGGTGGTGGTGGACGGTTTTGCCACAAGACTGTAAGCTCTCACAGTTACTCTTGGTGGGCGCAGGAATGGGCCCTGCTGTGAGTTATTAGATCAAGATTTGTAATTGCAAGCACCTGATGAACAGGGCAGAAAAATTGGGCCTTTGGCGGTGGTGGTGGACGGTGTTGCCACAAGACTGTAGGCCCTCATAGTTACTCTTGGTGGGCGCAGGAATGGGCCCTGCTGTGAGTTATTAGATCAAGATTTGTAATTGCAAGCACCTGATGAACAGGGCAGAAAAATTGGGCCTTTGGCGGTGGTGGTGGACGGTGTTGCCACAAGACTGCAGGCCCTCATAGTTACTCTTGGTGGGCGCAGGAATGGGCCCTGCTGTGAACTATTAGATCAAGATTTGTAATTACCCGCCCCTGTTAAACAGGGGCTGAAAAATTGTGCCTTAGGCACTGGTGCTGGTGCCACAACACTGCAACCCCTCACAGAGACTGTACTTGGAGCACAGCAGTCACACGTGTTGCGAAGCATTTTTTTAAAAAATTGTAAGTACACGCCCCTGTTAAACAGGGGCTGAAAAATTGTGCCTTAGGCACTGGTGCTGGTGCCACAACACTGCAACCCGGCCCTCACAGATACTGTACTTGGAGCACAGCAGTCACACGTGTTGCGAAGCATTTTTTTTTTAAAAATTGTAAGTACACGCCCCTGTTAAACAGGGGCTGAAAAATTGTGCCTTAGGCACTGGTGCTGGTGCCACAACACTGCAACACGGCCCTCACAGAGACTGTACTTGGAGCACAGCAGTCACACGTGTTGCGAAGCATTTTTTTTAAAAATTGTAAGTACACGCCCCTGTTAAACAGGGGCTGAAAAATTGTGCCTTAGGCACTGGTGCTGGTGCCACAACACTGCAACACGGCCCTCACAGAGACTGTACTTGGAGCACAGCAGTCACACGTGTTGCGAAGCATTTTTTTAAAAAATTGTAAGTACACGCCCCTGTTAAACAGGGGCTGAAAAATTGTGCCTTAGGCACTGGTGCTGTGGCATGGATCATTGAGGAGGAGGAAGAGGATAGTCAGTGAACATAAGAGGACAGTCACTCAGCATCAGCATAGGCAGTCTTGAAGGGATGTGACATTAAAAATTATTCGGTTATATCCGCCTCAGGTGCCTGGTAGCTGGTGGTGATCCAAGACTGATTCATTTTGATGAATGTCAGTCGATCAACCGAGGCGGTGGACAGGCGCACCCTATGATCAGTCACAAATCCTCCAGCAGCACTGAATGTGCGTTCGGAAAGAACGCTGGAGGCAGGACAGGCCAGTAGCTCAATTGCATACTGTGCAAGCTCTGGCCAGTGATCCATCCTCAGGACCCAGTAAGCCAGAGGATTTTCGGTGGGAAAGGTGTCCAAGTCTGACCTTGCCCCAAGGTATTCCTGCACCATGTATATCAGACGCTGGCGATGGTTGCTGGAACCGATCATACCTTGGGGCTGCGGACTAAAAAATTGTCTGAACGCATCGGTCAGACGTCCACCTTCCCCACCGCTCCTTCTGCCACTGACCGAAGCCTCAGCAACTCGTCGCCCAGGACCAGGAGTTTGTAGCCTCCCAGTTTCTGGGAACGCGTTGCACAGACCTTTCTGCAAGGCCTCCCTGAGATGTCTCATCCTCTGCTCCCTCTGCGACGGCAAGATAAGGTCCGCAACCTTACCCTTGTACCGCGGATCAAGGAGAGTGGCCAGCCAGTAATGGTCCCTCTCCTTGATCCGAAGAACACGAGGATCCTTCCGCAGGCTTTGCAGGATCAGGGAGGCCATGCAGCGTAGGTTAGCTGAGGCATTCGGTCCGGAGTCTTCTGGGTCACTGAGGATGACATGATCGCCAGCCACCTCCTCCCAGCCACGTACAAGTCCACTGGCTTGTTGGGACTGTACATCATCCCTAAAAGACTGCTGCTGCTGATGCTGAGTGCCAGGCTCCACCTCCATGCTCACACAATCCTCCTCCTCCTCCTCCTCCTCCTCCTCCTCATCCTCTTCCTGTGTGATGGGTGGGACAGAAGGAACACTGTCCGGATAAAGGGGGCCTTGAGAGGCAAGGAAGTCCTCCTCTTCCTGCCTCTGTTCTGCCTCAAGTGCCCTGTCCATTATCCCACGCAGCGTATGCTCCAACAGGTGGACAAGAGGGACAGTGTCACTGATGCATGCACTGTCACTGCTCACCATCCTCGTGGCCTCCTCAAATGGTGAGAGGACAGTGCATGCATCCCTGATCATGCTCCACTGACGTGGGGAAAAAAAACCAAGCTCCCCTGACCCTGTCCTGGTGCCGTAGTCGCAAAGGTACTCATTGATGGCCCTCTGCTGCGTGTGCAGTCGCTGCAGCATGGCCAACGTTGAGTTCCACCTGGTGGGCATGTCAGATATTAGGCGGTTCTTGGGCAGGTTCAGCTCCTTTTGCAGCTCAGTCAGCCGAGCACTGGCATTATAAGATCGGCGGAAATGCACACAGACTTTCCTGGCCTGCCTCAGGACATCCTGTAAGCCTGGGAACCTGCCCAAGAACCGCTGCACCACCAGGTTGAGGACGTGAGCCATGCAGGGCACATGGGTGAGCTGCCCCTGTCGCAGGGCGGAGAGGAGGTTGGTGCCATTGTCAGAAACGACCATTCCTGGCTTAAGCTGACGTGGCGTCAACCACCTCTCGGCCTGCCCCTGCAGAGCTGCCAGAACCTCTGGCCCAGTGTGGCTCCTGTCCCCCAAACACACCAGCGCAAGCACGGCATGGCATCTTTTTGCCTGCGTACTTGCGTAGCCCCTTGTACGCCTACGGAGCACCGCTGGTTCCAAGGACAGAGCACTGGAGGAAGAAGAAGAGGAGGGGGTGGAGGAGAGAGGTGTGTCACAACCAGTAGCAGTAGTCGCGTTTTGGAGGCGTGGTGGCGGAACAACCTCCAACACTACTGCACCTTGTCCTGCATCCCTCCCAGCTGCCAATAGAGTGACCCAATGGGCCGTGAAAGAAAGGTACCGTCCCTGTCCATGCCTGCTGGACCATGAGTCAGCGGTAATATGCACCTTACCGCTGACCGCCCTGTCCAGCGAGGCATGGACATTGCCCTCCACATGCCGGTAGAGAGACGGAATCGCCTTCCGCGAGAAAAAGTGGCGTTTGGGAACCTGCCACTGAGGAACCGCACATTGAACAAACTCACGGAAGGGGGCCGAGTCTACCAACTGAAAAGGCAGCAGTTGAAGTGCTAGCAATTTAGCAAGGCTAGCATTCAACCGCTGGGCATGTGGATGGCTGGGAGTGTACTTCTTTCTACGGTCCAGCAGCTGGGGCAGGGAAATTTGCCTGCTGCATTCGGACGTCGGTGTACTGCAAGTACTTGGTTGTGACACACCGAATTCTACACCTTCAGTCCTCTCAGAGCAGCTTTCAGAGAGGACTGAAGGTGTAGTGGGGATGGAGATCCCAGCTGAGGAGGAGCAAGTAGAGGTCCGCTTAGTTCTTTGGTGTGGGTCTTTTATGTGTGCCTGCCAACGAGCTGCATGGCAGGTCGCCATATGTCTGGTCATGCTTGTCGTGCCCAAGCGGCTGATGTTTTGGCCACGCGAGATACGCTTGAGACAAATATTGCAAATAGCAGTGGTGCGATCTGCTGCACTCGTCTCAAAAAAGGCCCACACCAAAGAACTTTTCTGATAACGTGCAGAGGCAGCGCCCTGCACAGGCGGAGCTCTGCGGTGTTGTACAGTTGCTGTGCTGGCCTCTACCTGGCCTCCAGGGGGCATCCTGCCTCGTTGGACATGTGACGCCGCATCCTCCTCCTCCTCGTCCTCCTCCTCATCCTCTCTCCCTTGAGGCACCCACGTGGAGTCAGTGACCTCATCATCCCCTCCCTCTTCACCACTAGAGCAAACCTGGCAGTAAGCTGCAGCTGGTGGAACTGTACTGCCAGATTCCTCAAGCTGGGTATCGTCATCCGAGCCTTCGAATCGTTGGGCATCCTCCTGGAGCATGTACCCAACACTGTGCTCAAAGAGTTCGGGGGACTCCTCAGGAGGACATGGTGGGTCTAGGGAAGGGGTGGCTGATGATGCTCTGTCAGTACCCTGAGCCTGGGTGAGAGAGGATGAGGAGGATGAGGAGGGCTTGGTCATCCATTCTACCAAGCCTTCAGCATGATGCGGCTCCACATGTCCAGCTGCCGAAAACAAAGACGCGCGTGTCCCATGGCCACGTGCTGATGACGATGCACGACCACGTCCACGTCCACGGCCACGTCCACTAGAAACAGAGCCTGCCTGCCCTGTGTTCTTGGCTCTGCACGCTCTGCCTCCCCTTGGCGGTCTTCCAGCCATTGTAGTCGGTAGTCCTGTGGGTGCTGCTGAGAAGAAAATATAGGAGCTCTGTGTGATGCCACTAACACACTAGAAGTCCTATAGGTGCTTCTGCAAAGAAAATATAGGAGCTCTGTGTGATGCCACTAACACACTAGAAGTCCTGTGGGTGCTGCTGAGAAGAAAATATAGGAGCTCTGTGTGATGCCACTAACACACTAGAAGTCCTGTGGGTGCTGCTGAGAAGAAAATATAGGAGCTCTGTGTGATGCCACTAACACACTAGAAGTCCTATGGGTGCTTCTGCAAAGAAAAAATAGGAGCTCTGTGTGATGCCACTAACACACTAGAAGTCCTGTGGGTGCTGCTGAGAAGAAAATATAGGAGCTCTGTGTG
The DNA here is from genome assembly GCA_028564925.1 of Lithobates sylvaticus. NCBI lineage: Eukaryota > Metazoa > Chordata > Amphibia > Anura > Ranidae > Lithobates > Lithobates sylvaticus. The sequence continues at coordinate 120,819,486 of CM053029.1, read as the reverse complement.
ATGCCACTAACACACTAGAAGTCCTATAGGTGCTTCTGGGAAGAAAATATAGCTCTGTGTGTGTAATGGGACTAACACACTTCAAGTCCTATAGGTGCTTCTGGGAAGAAAATATAGCTCTGTGTGTGTAATGGGACTAACACACTTCAAGTCCTATAGGTGCTTCTGGGAAGAAAATATAGCTCTGTGTGTGTAATGGGACTAACACACTTCAAGTCCTATAGGTGCTTCTGGGAAGAAAATATAGCTCTGTGTGTGTAATGGGACTAACACACTTCAAGTCCTATAGGTGCTTCTGGGAAGAAAATATAGCTCTGTGTGTGTAATGGGACTAACACACTTCAAGTCCTATAGGTGCTTCTGGGAAGAAAATATAGCTCTGTGTGTGTAATGGGACTAACACACTTCAAGTCCTATAGGTGCTTCTGGGAACAAAATATAGCTCTGTGTGTGTAATGGGACTAACACACTTCAAGTCCTATAGGTGCCTCTGGGAACAAAATATAGGAGCTCTGCCTGCCTGCCACGAACACACTACAAGTCCTATAGGTGCTTCTGGTAACAAAATATAGGAGCTCTGCCTGCCTGCCACTAACACACTACAAGTCCTATAGGTGCTTCTGGGAAGAAAATATAGCTCTGTGTGTGTAATGGGACTAACACACTTCAAGTCCTATAGGTGCTTCTGGGAACAAAATATAGGAGCTCTGCCTGCCTGCCACGAACACACTACAAGTCCTATAGGTGCTTCTGGTAACAAAATATAGGAGCTCTGCCTGCCTGCCACTAACACACTACAAGTCCTATAGGTGCTTCTGGGAAGAAAATATAGCTCTGTGTGTGTAATGGGACTAACACACTTCAAGTCCTATAGGTGCTTCTGGGAAGAAAATATAGCTCTGTGTGTGTGATGGGACTAACACACTTCAAGTCCTATAGGTGCTTCTGGGAAGAAAATATAGCTCTGTGTGTGTGATGGGACTAACACACTTCAAGTCCTATAGGTGCTTCTGGGAAGAAAATATAGCTCTGTGTGTGTGATGGGACTAACACACTTCAAGTCCTATAGGTGCTTCTGGGAAGAAAATATAGCTCTGTGTGTGTGATGGGACTAACACACTTCAAGTCCTATAGGTGCTTCTGGGAAGAAAATATAGCTCTGTGTGTGCAATGGGACTAACACACTTCAAGTCCTATAGGTGCTTCTGGGAACAAAGTATAGCTCTTTGTGTGTAATGGGACTAACACACTTCAAGTCCTATAGGTGCTTCTGGGAAGAAAATATTGCTCTGTGTGTGTGATGGGACTAACACACTTCAAGTCCTATAGGTGCTTCTGGGAAGAAAATATAGCTCTGTGTGTGTAATGGGACTAACACACTTCAAGTCCTATAGGTGCTTCTGGGAAGAAAATATAGCTCTGTGTGTGTAATGGGACTAACACACTTCAAGTCCTATAGGTGCTTCTGGGAAGAAAATATAGCTCTGTGTGTGTAATGGGACTAACACACTTCAAGTCCTATAGGTGCTTCTGGGAAGAAAATATAGCTCTGTGTGTGTAATGGGACTAACACACTTCAAGTCCTATAGGTGCTTCTGGGAAGAAAATATAGCTCTGTGTGTGTAATGGGACTAACACACTTCAAGTCCTATAGGTGCTTCTGGGAAGAAAATATAGCTCTGTGTGTGTAATGGGACTAACACACTTCAAGTCCTATAGGTGCTTCTGGGAAGAAAATATAGCTCTGTGTGTGTAATGGGACTAACACACTTCAAGTCCTATAGGTGCTTCTGGGAACAAAATATAGCTCTGTGTGTGTAATGGGACTAACACACTTCAAGTCCTATAGGTGCCTCTGGGAACAAAATATAGGAGCTCTGCCTGCCTGCCACGAACACACTACAAGTCCTATAGGTGCTTCTGGTAACAAAATATAGGAGCTCTGCCTGCCTGCCACTAACACACTACAAGTCCTATAGGTGCTTCTGGGAAGAAAATATAGCTCTGTGTGTGTAATGGGACTAACACACTTCAAGTCCTATAGGTGCTTCTGGGAACAAAATATAGGAGCTCTGCCTGCCTGCCACGAACACACTACAAGTCCTATAGGTGCTTCTGGTAACAAAATATAGGAGCTCTGCCTGCCTGCCACTAACACACTACAAGTCCTATAGGTGCTTCTGGGAAGAAAATATAGCTCTGTGTGTGTAATGGGACTAACACACTTCAAGTCCTATAGGTGCTTCTGGGAAGAAAAATATAGCTCTGTGTGTGTGATGGGACTAACACACTTCAAGTCCTATAGGTGCTTCTGGGAAGAAAATATAGCTCTGTGTGTGTGATGGGACTAACACACTTCAAGTCCTATAGGTGCTTCTGGGAAGAAAATATAGCTCTGTGTGTGTGATGGGACTAACACACTTCAAGTCCTATAGGTGCTTCTGGGAAGAAAATATAGCTCTGTGTGTGTGATGGGACTAACACACTTCAAGTCCTATAGGTGCTTCTGGGAAGAAAATATAGCTCTGTGTGTGCAATGGGACTAACACACTTCAAGTCCTATAGGTGCTTCTGGGAACAAAGTATAGCTCTTTGTGTGTAATGGGACTAACACACTTCAAGTCCTATAGGTGCTTCTGGGAAGAAAATATTGCTCTGTGTGTGTGATGGGACTAACACACTTCAAGTCCTATAGGTGCTTCTGGGAAGAAAATATAGCTCTGTGTGTGTAATGGGACTAACACACTTCAAGTCCTATAGGTGCTTCTGGGAAGAAAATATAGCTCTGTGTGTGTAATGGGACTAACACACTTCAAGTCCTATAGGTGCTTCTGGGAAGAAAATATAGCTCTGTGTGTGTAATGGGACTAACACACTTCAAGTCCTATAGGTGCTTCTGGGAAGAAAATATAGCTCTGTGTGTGTAATGGGACTAACACACTTCAAGTCCTATAGGTGCTTCTGGGAAGAAAATATAGCTCTGTGTGTGTGATGGGACTAACACACTTCAAGTCCTATAGGTGCTTCTGGGAAGAAAATATAGCTCTGTGTGTGTGATGGGACTAACACACTTCAAGTCCTATAGGTGCTTCTGGGAACAAAGTATAGCTCTTTGTGTGTAATGGGACTAACACACTTCAAGTCCTATAGGTGCTTCTGGGAAGAAAATATAGCTCTGTGTGTGTGATGGGACTAACACACTTCAAGTCCTATAGGTGCTTCTGGGAAGAAAATATTGCTCTGTGTGTGTGATGGGACTAACACACTTCAAGTCCTATAGGTGCTTCTGGGAAGAAAATATAGCTCTGTGTGTGTAATGGGACTAACACACTTCAAGTCCTATAGGTGCTTCTGGGAAGAAAATATAGCTCTGTGTGTGTAATGGGACTAACACACTTCAAGTCCTATAGGTGCTTCTGGGAAGAAAATATAGCTCTGTGTGTGTAATGGGACTAACACACTTCAAGTCCTATAGGTGCTTCTGGGAAGAAAATATAGCTCTGTGTGTGTAATGGGACTAACACACTTCAAGTCCTATAGGTGCTTCTGGGAAGAAAATATAGCTCTGTGTGTGTGATGGGACTAACACACTTCAAGTCCTATAGGTGCTTCTGGGAAGAAAATATAGCTCTGTGTGTGTGATGGGACTAACACACTTCAAGTCCTATAGGTGCTTCTGGGAACAAAGTATAGCTCTTTGTGTGTAATGGGACTAACACACTTCAAGTCCTATAGGTGCTTCTGGGAAGAAAATATAGCTCTGTGTGTGTGATGGGACTAACACACTTCAAGTCCTATAGGTGCTTCTGGGAAGAAAATATAGCTCTGTGTGTGTGATGGGACTAACACACTTCAAGTCCTATAGGTGCTTCTGGGAACAAAGTATAGCTCTTTGTGTGTAATGGGACTAACACACTTCAAGTCCTATAGGTGCTTCTGGGAAGAAAATATAGCTCTGTGTGTGTGATGGGACTAACACACTTCAAGTCCTATAGGTGCTTCTGGGAAGAAAATATAGCTCTGTGTGTGTGATGGGACTAACACACTTCAAGTCCTATAGGTGCTTCTGGGAAGAAAATATAGCTCTGTGTGTGTGATGGGACTAACACACTTCAAGTCCTATAGGTGCTTCTGGGAAGAAAATATAGCTCTGTGTGTGTGATGGGACTAACACACTTCAAGTCCTATAGGTGCTTCTGGGAAGAAAATATAGCTCTGTGTGTGTAATGGGACTAACACACTTCAAGTCCTATAGGTGCTTCTGGGAACAAAGTATAGCTCTTTGTGTGTAATGGGACTAACACACTTCAAGTCCTATAGGTGCTTCTGGGAAGAAAATATAGCTCTGTGTGTGTGATGGGACTAACACACTTCAAGTCCTATAGGTGCTTCTGGGAACAAAATATAGCTCTGTGTGTGTAATGGGACTAACACACTTCAAGTCCTATAGGTGCCTCTGGGAACAAAATATAGGAGCTCTGCCTGCCTGCCACGAACACACTACAAGTCCTATAGGTGCTTCTGGTAACAAAATATAGGAGCTCTGCCTGCCTGCCACTAACACACTACAAGTCCTATAGGTGCTTCTGGTAACAAAATATAGGAGCTCTGCCTGCCTGTCACTAACACACTACAAGTCCTATAGGTGCTTCTGGTAACAAAATATAGGAGCTCTGCCTGCCTGCCACTAACACACTACAAGTCCTATAGATGCTTCTGGTAACAAAATATAGGAGCTCTGCCTGCCTGTCACTAACACACTACAAGTCCTATAGGTGCTTCTGGTAACAAAATATAGGAGCTCTGCCTGCCTGCCACTAACACACTACAAGTCCTATAGGTGCTTCTGGTAACAAAATATAGGAGCTCTGCCTGCCTGTCACTAACACACTACAAGTCCTATAGGTGCTTCTGGTAACAAAATATAGGAGCTCTGCCTGCCTGTCACTAACACACTACAAGTCCTATAGGTGCTTCTGGTAACAAAATATAGGAGCTCTGCCTGCCTGCCACGAACACACTACAAGTCCTATAGGTGCTTCTGGTAACAAAATATAGGAGCTCTGCCTGCCTGCCACGAGCACACTACAAGCCCCTCTTTGTCAATCAATCTTTGTAACTGAATCTATCTAACTCAATCTCTGCAAGTGAATCTCTCTCTCTACCTAACTAAATCGAGCAGAGTGTCACAGAAACAGCCTGCTCAATCTGCGCCGGAACAGCATGTGACCGGCGCAGACGGCGTGGCGGCGTTTTATAGGGGGGGGCGTGTACTACAGCCCCTGAGCTGTAATTGGCTACAGGCGTCCTGCCTGTAGCCAATTATGGCTCTTCGAGTTTCCGGGGCTGTGATTGGCCAAGCATGCGGGGTCACAGTGCATGCTTGGCCAATCATCAGCCAGCAATGCACTGCGTCGGCCGCGCCGGCCGCAATGCATTGCGGGGCCGCTCGCATCACACGAACGTGATGCGAGCGGCCAAAATAGTTCTGGGCTCGCCGAGCGAGCGAACGCCCGGTGCTCGATGCGAACGTGGGTTCGCATCGAGCACCGGGCCCATCCTTACTGGTAGGGAATTCAGGAAAAACTGGAGAAGAAACCAACCTTCAGGACAGAAGTCCACAAAGGCCACCTCTTCTGGGGGTCGTGATGCGACTAAGTCCTTTTGATATGGAGCCTGTCCAGGTGGAGCAGGTAGGAGCACGATTACTCCGTTTCCAGCACGTCTGGGCAGCCTCGGTCCAAGATTATTGGACAATCAAAACCATCTCTACAGGTCACACCTGGACTTTCACCAACCCACCTACACACCGCTTTATTCCCACAGTTCTACCACAATCAGAAGAGAAAAGAGAAATTCTCTTATCCTATACAGACTCCCTGATATCTCAAGGGGCCGTCATTCCGGTACCAGTGGAAGAAAAATTTCAGGGAGTATATTCCCCCCTCTTCATGGTCCTCAAAAAGAACGGGTCATGGAGGCCAGTCATCGACCTAACATATTTGAACTCCTTCATCCAGAAGGAAAGGTTCAAGATGGAGACTCTCTTGACCATAAGTCAAACAATTCAGCCAGGCGATTGGATGGTCTCAGTAGACCTGAAGGACGTGTATTTTCATGTTCCAATCGCGAAGAATTTTCAGCAATACCTCAGGTTCGCAGTGGAGCAGAGACATCTCCAGTTCACCTGTCTTCTTTTCGGGCTGACAACATCGCCTCGAGTGTTCTCAAAAGTATTACTGGCAGTAGTAGCCCTAATCAGGGTCAAAGGTGTCCGGTTACACCACTACCTGGACGATCTACTCCTGCTCTTGCAGGACAGAGATCAGCTTCTTTTACATCGGGACCAAGTCATCTTGGTCTTGACAGAGTTCGGCTGGTTGTTGAACAGGGAGAAGAGTCAGTTGGATCCAACCCAGTCCCTGATATTCCTAGGGGCACAGTTCGACACGGTAAAGAGTACCATTTCCTTACCCATGGAGAAGATCCCAGTAATCCAAGACAGAATCCGTCTCGCCTTGGCATGTCCTCGCCTCAGGGCATCACATTGCCTCAGGGTTATCGGCACCATGGTGGCCACAGCTCCCATGGTAAAATGGGCACAGTGGAAGATGCGGCCCTTCCAAAAGGGCTTTCTTCAACAATGGATCCCAGAGTCACAAGATCACTTTATCAGAATGACCCCATCCATGAGGGAGAGTCTTCCATGGTGGCTTCATCAGGAGAATCTCCTCAAGTGCCATTCCATTGCACCAATCTCCTGGATCACAGTGACGACGGATGCCAGCAACAGCGGCTGGGGAGCCCTCTGTCTGTCAGAAGTAGCCCAGGGGAAATGGGACTTCCCATCTCAAGGTATAGTGTCAAATGTCTTGGAACTCCGGGCTGCCTTTCAAGCTCTTCAAGCCTTCCGTCACCTGATATCAGGAGCTTCGGTTCTGTTGAGATTGGACAACACGACTGAGGTAGCATACATCAAGAGACAAGGGGACACACGCAGTCTCGACCTGCTAAAGGAGGTCAGTCCGATTATGGTCTGGGCCCAGGCGAATTTGTCAAATCTAACGGCAGTTTATCTCCCCGGAGTCCAGAATGTCCAGGCGGACTTCCTCTCAAGAGTTTCCTTGGACAACAACGAGTGGTCCCTCCACACAGGAGTGTTCAGTTGGATTATGTCTCTGGGAGTAACACCGGAGGTGGACCTCTTTGCATCACCCTGCAATGCGAAACTCAAGAAGTATTACACGAGGAATCGTTGTCCCCAGGCTTACGGAATAGATGCGTTGACGGACCAGTGGAGGTTTCTCAAGGCGTATGCCTTTCCCCCAGTCCCGGTCATTCTCCGTTTTCTATCAAGACTCCGCTGGGAAGAAGCCGAAATAATAGCGGTAATTCCATACTGGCCCAACAGGCCATGGTTTCCTCTCCTGACGCAGCTCAGTTGTCGGGACCCAGTCCCTCTTCCTTCCAGGCCAGATCTCCTGCTACAGGGAGCATCGCTTCACCCATGTCCATCCCATCTCCACCTGATGGTTTGGTGGTTGAAAGGGAAAGGTTAACAGCTTTGGGGTGTCCGAACACAGCAATTGAGACGCTGATGAGTGCCAGGAGAGAGGGTACTAATAGAGTATACCAAAGAATCTGGGCAAGATTCGTGAGTTTCATCTCTACTGTTGGGGGTTCATTCAAAGACCCAAAAATATCGGACATTCTGGGTTTCCTGCAGACAGGCCTGGAGTTGCCCTTGGCCGTTAGCTCTCTTAAGCCCCATACACACGGTCGGATTTTTTCATGGATTCTGTCCGATCGGACAATGTTGTTGAAAAATCAGACCGTGTGTATGCACCATCGGACAGTGTACGTCGGATTGTCCGACGGACAAAGTCTTATCTCCTGCTGGATAGATTTGCCGACAACACGGTCCGATCACACCAAATCCGATCGTGTGTACGGTTGTCCAACCGGACAAAGTGCTACGCATGCTCAGATCACATTACAAGACCAAAGCTATTGGCTACTAGCCTCTACGTAGTCCCGTCGTAGGCAACAAACGTCACCACGTTCAGAATGATCGGATTTTCCGACAACTTTGTCCGACCGTGTGTACGCAAAACCAACATCAGACAAAGTATGACGGACATGGTCCGACGGACCTGGTCCTCGGATAATCCGCGCGTGTGTATGGGGCTTTAGAGTTCAAGTCTCCGCGATTTCTGCATTTACAGGCGTTGCCTGGGCAAAACATCCTCTCGTCAGGCAATTCTTCAAGGGTGCAACAAGACTTAGACCTCAAAGGAGGCCAAGATTCTCCAAGTGGGATCTTCCCCTCGTTTTGGACCTTTTTCTCAAGACAGTATTCCTGGTGGCCATAACATCTGCCAAAAGAGTATCTGAGATCAGCTCTCTGGGTTTCAAAGAACCCTTTATCACCTTTTTTCCTGATAGAGTGGTCTTGATCCCCATGTTGGTATCAAACCCCAAAGTGACGTCCGTCTTTCATGAGAATCAAGAAATAGTTCTCCCAACATTCCATTCACCTGACAATTCTAGCATCCATCCTCTCGATGTCGGAGAAATCTTAAGACTCTATTTGGAAACGACGGCTCCCTTCCGGAAATCGGATTACCTTTTTATCTACTTCCAGGGGAAGAACAGAGGATTACGTGCTTCCTCCAGATCCATCTCAGCCTGGATTGTCCAGGCTATTCAAAGGGCGTATACGGCTAAGGGTCTGGTCCCTCCAGAGGCAGTGACGGCCCACTCGACTAGGAGTGTTTCAACGTCTTGGGCAGCTTCCCGTCATGTGTCTGCAGAAGTGATTTGCAAAGCAGCCTCGTGGTCATCGATAAATACATTTATGACACACTATTGTGTTGAGCCAGCGGCTCTTTCCTCAGTTAATTTTGGTTTGAATGTCTTATCTGTTGACGGTGCCAATTAAACCTTTTTTTTTCTTTAAACCAGCAATATTTCCCACCCGGGAGTGTATGGCTAGTTATTTCCCATACGTAGGCTGCCATGGAGTCTGTCAGGAAAATGGAAAATTTATATCAAATACTTACCGTAATTTTCCTTTCCTGATGGACTCCATGGCAGCAGGAGTTCCCTCCCATTGCTGGAGTAGGCTAAGTTATGGAACACGGTACCTAGCTGGGAGCAAAGATTTATGGTAGTGGGGTCCTATGAGGTAGGAGAGGCGGGATTAACCCATACGTAGGCTGCCATGGAGTCCATCAGGAAAGGAAAATTACGGTAAGTATTTGATATAAATTTTCCATTTTCGTTCATTCGGATGCTTCTGAATGAACGATTATGCCGAACTTCATCCGAAAATGAATTCGTAACGAAATGAATTGCACATGTCTAATGAACATTCATCCCGTTTGGAGACACAAGAATGTAAGGATATCTACTGAGTCACTACTAATTGTCACCTGTGTTGAAATGCCTTACAATCAGAAGCACATTGTTGGCACCAATCTAACTAATTTAAGAAATTGGAGGGGTGACTAAACAAATAATAATATGGATATTAAGAAATATCAATGTTATTAATCAACACCCACTTTACACTGTTGGATAGGGGTAGGTCAACAATAAAACACATATCTCAAACTGTAGGTGAAAAAGAGCATATTGTATAAAGAATTAAACATGGTAGCTTAAAGCGGAGGTTCACACAAAAATGGAACCTCTACTTTTCGGAACCCTCCCCCCCTCCGGTGTCACATTTGGCACCCTTCAGGGGGGGGAGGGGGGTGCAGATACCTGTCTAAGACAGGTATTTGCACCCACTTCCGGGCATAGACTCCCACGGGAGTCTATGCCTCTTCCCGTCCCGCAGTGCTGTCTGCTGGGACACACACGGGACCCAGAGACAGCAGGGACCATTCGGATTGCGCAGCACGACTCGCGCATGCGCAGTAGGGAACCGGGAAGTGAAGTCGCAATGCTTTACTTCCTGATTCCCTCACCGAGGATGGCCGCGGCAGCTACTGAGAGCTGCTGACATTGTTGGACCCTGGGACAGGTAAGTGTCCATTTATTAAAAGTCAGCAGCTGCAGTATTTGTAGCTGCTGGCTTTTAATATTTTTTTTAGGTGGACCTCCTCTTTAATTACTGGTAAGTAAATATTACAAATATACACATTACAATAGAAACAATCTTTTAGAGGCATAATATTTACAGGCAAAGTTTAGCAGCAAGAATACCCAATGTCAAATGTCGCCTATGGAAATTTTAAAGGGTAAAAGTTTGTCGCCATTTCACGAGCGGGCGCAATTTTGAAGCATGACATGTTGGGTATCAATTTTCTTGGCGTAACATTATCTTTCACAATATAAAAAAAAAAATGGGCTAACTTTACTGGTGTCTTATTTTTTAATTAAAAAAAGTGTATTTTTTCCCAAAAAAGTGCGCTTGTAAGACCGCTGCACAAATACGGTGAGACAGAAAGTATTGCAACAACCGCCATTTTATTCTCTAGGGTGTTAGACATTTTTTTTATAATCTTTGGGGGTTCTAAGTAATTTTCTAGCAAAAAGAAATGTTTTTAACTTGTAAACAACAAATCTCAGAAAGAGGCTTGGTCCTTAAAGTGGAGGGCCAACCTTAAAAAAAAAATTACATCAAACTGTTCCTAAAAATATGAAAAAAAAAAAAAATGAAAAACATAATTTTTTTTAACTTACCAGAAATGGCTGTTGCTAGGCAGATCGTCCTAATCTGCCACTTCCTACACCGCAGTGATCTACAGTCTTCTCCTACTCACGTTGTCTTCTGGGGAATGGGGTGCGCTGTGTTCTGGGACACACACAGTTCCCAGAACACAGCACGCCCCATTCACAAAGCGCCGCGCGGCTCACGCATGCGCAGTAGGAAATGGGCAGTGAAGCCGCAAGGCTCCACTGCCTGTTTCCCTTAGTTCGAATGGCGGCGCCGGGAACCGAGAGCCGAGGGACATGTCACCTCGGGTGGCCAACATCGCGGGCACCCTGGACAGGTAAGTGTGCTTATTAAAAGTCAGCATCTACAGTGTTTGTAGCTGCTGACTTTTAAAAAGAAAAAATTTCAGCTGGCCCACCACTTTAAGTGGTTAGGCTTTGGCCCCCATTCACATCGGCCTGATTTGACAGATCAAATCGCATGTCATATACAAGCCTATTGCCGGCAATAGGAGCGCCCCAATCGGTGCGATGCCAACTTTGCGGCACTGCATCGATTTCCAAAAGTAGTTCCTGCATTACTTTTGGTGACTTTGGGGGCGATTTTAATAGACATCGGTGCATGAACCCACACAGGTGTCTTACAAGTTGCCCCCCAAGTCTGACTGAAATGCGGCTTTGAAATTGTGTGAGTTCAGATGAAGTTCAGATGAACTTTGAAATTGTGCGAGTTCAGATGAACTTGCACAATATCAAAGCCATGTTCAGTGTGAAGAGGGCTAAAACCTGGAAACCTGGTTTCTCTACAGAAATGAGACTGATTTTGCACTCTCCAGCTTTAACCCCCATATTCAAACCTTCATAAACTGGGTGGACTACCAACCAACAAGCTAATGTTACCACTTCTAGGGGATTACCAGTAGCTAAAGTCTCTCTCAGGTCTTCCTTTCTGAGCCTGACCTACAGGGGTCTCTCCCCCTTAGGTTCTCTTCCTTAGTGAGGTCTCTCTATCCCATTGTTATCCCAGTTTGTTCCTTTTGCTTTCAGTGAGGAGTCTCTGATTGCGTTAAATTGCACAATCATATCTTTCTTATGAAAATGTTTGGATGGAACTTTGCTATGATTCCTATCCAATATTCCTTTGCTGCGATGCCAATACACGTATACCAATTAAATCTCTTGTTGCTATGCAAAGTCATTGCATCTCTTGCAAGTTCATTAACCACTTGCTGACCGTGCTATAGCAAAATGATGGCTACAGCACAGTCGGCCAGTTCTAGGAGGGTGTCATAGGACCTCCTTACGTGATCGCGCCCACAGAGAGATCACTGAAGCGTGCAGGTGGTGCACTTTGTGGTCAATGTGTCCATTCGGACACACTTGATCACAGATCGGGGTAAAGAGACAATCACAGTGGCTTTATACCATGTGATCAGCTGTGTCCAATCACAGCTGATCACAATGTAACACACAATTGCCAGCTATCAGCATTCCTTTCCTCACACTGTCACAGAGTGAGGAGAGGAGAGAGCTGGTAACCGGCTAGTGTGAAAGGGGACATCTGCACTGGTTATCAGTTTCCTGAGTATCAGCGCAACCCCAACAGTGCCCATCAGTGCTGCCTATCAGTGCCCATCAGTGATGCCAATGAGTGCCAATCAGTGCTGTCTATTAGTGCCCATCAGTACCATCTATCAGTGCCCACCACTGCCGCTTATCAGTGCAGCCTCATCCATGCCTCTTCATCAGTGCCCACTGCCATCTGTCCCCACTGCCATCTGTCCCCACTGCCACCTGTCCCCACTGCCATCTGTCCCCACTGCCACCTGTCCCCAGTGCCATCTGTCCCCAGTGCCACGTATAAGTGCCATCTGTCATCAGTGCCACGTATAAGTGCAATCTGTCATCAGTGCCACATCGGTGCCTCGTGTCATCAGTGCCATATCAGCGTCACGTGTCATCAGTGCCACATATTAGTGCCATCTGTCATCAGTGCCACGTATCAGTGCCATCTGTCGTCAGTGCCACCTGTCAGTGTCACGTGCCATCTGTTATCAGTGTCACGTGTCATCAATGCCATGTATCAGTGCCATCTGTCATCAGTGTCACGTGTCATCAGTGCCACGTATTAGTGCCATCTGTCATCAGTGCCATGTATTAGTGCCATCTGTCATCAGTGCCATGTATTAGTGCCACATGTCATCAGTGCCACGTATAAGTGCCATCTGTCAGTGCCACATATTAGTGCCATCTGTCATCAGTGTCACGTGTCATCAGTGCCCCGTATTAGTGGCATCTGTCATCAGTGCCACATCAGTGTCACGTGCCATCAGTGCCACCTATCAGTGCCATCTGTCATCAGTGCCACATCAGTGTCATTGTCCTGGTGCTCCAGGGCCTTTTAAAAGTGTAATAGGTAGTCAACAAGTTAGATGTGTAATTTATGCTCCTAGAACACGTGATGGCGCTCCCTGCATGTTGGGCCTCTCTAAGTGGCCAGGCTGTGGAAAAGTCCCACACATGTGGTATCGTAAAATACTCAGGAGGAGTAGCAGAATTTATTTTGGGGGTGTCATTTGTGGTATACACATGCCATGTGAGAGAAATAACCTATTACAATGAAAATTTTGTGGAAAAAAAAAATCTTCATTTTGCAAAGAATTGTGGGAAAAAATAACAACATCAAAACCCTCACCATGCCTCTTACTAAATACCTTGGAATGTCAACTTTCAAAAAAAGGGTAATTTGGGGAGTATTTGTACTTTCCTGGCTTGTTCGGGTCACAAGAAATGAGATCGGCCACCAGTACATCAGATGTGATCAATTTTGTATGATTTGCACCAGAGCTTGCAGACTCTCTAACTTTCACAAAGACCAAATAATATCCACTAATTTGGGATATTTTTACCAAAGATATGTAGCAGTATAAATTGTGGGCAAAATTTATGAAGAAAAATTAATAATTTGCAAAATTTTATCACAGAAACAAAGAAAAATGCGTTTTATTTTTTAAAATTTTCAGTATTTTTCATTTATAGCGCAAAAAATCAAAAACCCAGAGGTGATCAAATACCACCAAAAGAAAGCTCTATTTGTGGGGAAAAAAAGGACAAAAAATTTATTTGGGTACAGTGTTGCATGACTGAGTAATTGTCATTCAAAGTGTGAGAGCACCGAAAGCTGAAAATTGGTCTGGGCAGGAGGGGGGTTTAAGTGCCCAGTAGGCAAGTGGCTAGAGACTTTGTAGAGCACAAACAAATTTATCACATTGGTCAAAGCCAAAGTCGTAACAATGTTACATCAAAATCGCATCAAAGTAGCCTCAAAGTTGCATGGTAAAGTCACAATGGAAACCACACGATTTTTCAAAAGGGCAAGCTAAACATTTTGGCTTTAGCATACTAGTGAAGGCACAACAGGAAAGACCAGTTCTCTGGAGAGACAGGCAATCTTGTAAAAACTTACTTTGGTCCATATCTCATAATAATCACTTATAAATATTCTAATGGCAAACATTACCTACAAATATATATTTTATTGGGCAATGTTATTTTTTACAATGAGAAGCTTCGTGGAACTGTGCCATTGGCAACAAAGGTTGGTTATTAGTAAAGCATTCAAGTAGCACCCTCCCTTGGATGTTTGTTTCTGCTAGATTGGGAATTCCAGTTCACCATTTGAAGGTCACTCTATCAATCTAACGAAACAGCTTTAGGGCACTGTGGTTACAGTGTATACCAGAAAGGGGTTTTTGGTTTGTCTGGCAGACTATAATTGTTAAAGAGAGTATTGAAATGTAAGCAATCTGTGTTTAAATAGAAATGTCACTCCCCCAAGGTTGATTCTGCTGCAAACCCCTCCTATGTTTTGTGCGATTGCTGGAAAATCTGATTTTACTAGACTGGTTTCTCACCAGGTCAGATTTATTCATTCATAAGAATAGCACGGATTAGGAAAATACTACATTATGGCCACTAGATGGCACTGATGATGGTAGCAAATACGTTTTTTTTTTTTCTTCTGATTATTTGCTCTGTCTAGAAGTCATAATGAGGGATTTTCCTGATTCATTCTATTCGAATGAATAAATAAAACTTGACCTGGAGAGAAAATAGCCTAATATGGCTTTCATCAGCATTCACACAGAATGAATGTGCATGCAGTTTGGCAGGACTTTTTACAAATATACCCCTAATGCCGCGTACACACGTTCGGACTTTGTCCACCGGACCTAGTCCAGCGGACAAACCGCCGGACTTTCCGAGGGGGTGACTTGCCCACACACACCCGGACTTCCGAGCGTGTGACTTGCCCACACACGCCCGGACTTCTCCGGCGGACAATCCGCGGGAAAAAGTCCGCAGGACTTTTGAAAATGAACGGACTTGCCCACACACGGAGCAGTCCGTTCATTTAGAATGTAACTGCAGGTGAACGGGGCTAGCAAAGGCTGGTATGGATTTAAAGGGAATCGTTTTTTCGGCGTGGGGGTCCCCCCCAAATCCATCTCAGACCCTTATCTGAGCACGCAGCCCGGCAGGCCAGGAAAGGGGTGGGGACGAGCGAGAGTGCCACCCCCATAATCTAAATGCAGGACACTGGACGCATGGATTCCAATGGGGGTGTTTTTTTTGGAAGCACGTCATTAGAGCCTGAGGCTCTAAATGGCTTCAAAAAAGGGTGGGCTTTTAGGGCGCCGAGCACTGCGCCCCAAGTCCACCCAGTTGTGTGACAATAGTGAATGAATATTCGCTATTGTCTTCCTGATTCTCCTCCTGGCCATTCAGGAACGGGTTCTGAGACCCGTCACCCGATTGGCCGAGAGAAGAAGCGATCCTTTTGGAGCCAAGGAGGAGACACAGGGTGAAGCCACCACCTGGAGGAAGCGCTGCCCACGACCTAGATGGGGTAAGTCCAGGGCTGGTGACTGACCAACTGGAAGGGGGTGTGTATTGTTTGCCACACCCCCCCCCCCAAAAAAAAATATACAACCAGCCACCACTGGTATCTGTGTCTTCCTGCCAGAGGACACAGGCTACCAACACCCTTAGAAATCTCAAATACTGAAATCTAGAGAAAGCAGTAGTGCTTAAATGGAGTGAAAAAAAGAGACATGAGCCTCCGGAGATGTAAATATAATATAATTATAATATAATTTTCTTATGCTAAAATCTGCTTTTAATATTTTAGGTTTATGGGTGATGACAATGTATTTTTACTCTTTTTTCACAGTGACTCAGAAATCATGTGCATAATAGGCCATACATTTAGATGGTAGAATTTTCAATCGCTTTCAACCAATCTTCTAATATAAAAAAAAAAACTAATTGATTAAGGCAGCCTACCACCATCAGTTTCAAACCTTTACAGATTCAGGAACTACTGTCGGCATCCCATGTTGAAAGTTACTACGTTGTTGCTCTATGCTACTGTGCACAATCAGAGGTGTAACTATAATCAATGAAACAAATTGACGTTTAATATGGTGTAATGGTGTAGTCTATACTGCAAGCAACACGCATCTTTTGCTGCCTGGTGTTGTACAATGACGACCTCTAGTGGCTCTTTAGAATATTGCTGCAAAAAAGATTAGGTTGAAGACCCCCTACCCTTTTTTGAATTCCCCCCATTGCTTCTTTTTTTCCTGTAACCTGTTGATATGAAAATATTAAGAAAAACAGATAAAAAAAAATAAAAAATAAGGTTAGCACACAAAGGTAAAAAACATGTGGTTTGGGTAAACTCCCATGCCTTATTTACTAAATGTTTCCAAAAATATATATTTTCAATTCGATCAAGACGTAACTGTGTGCATAAGCTGAATTTACCAAATGCATGTTGTGTAAATAATTTTTAGTGTATTTTTTATGGAAATTAAATTATTATTATGTTATTATTAATTATTATTATACAGAATGTATACAGTGCCAACAGTTGTGTGTAGCGCTTTATAAAATAAAGAGAGACAGTTCAGTTAACGTACAATTCAACAGAGAGCGGACAGATTCAGGAGCGCATACAAACTTACAATCTAAAAGAAATACACCAATACTCACTTCTTAAAATACTAACACCAACGTCTCTCCGGCATTACCTGCTGAGTTATTTGAGTTAGGTTATTTCTGTGGAGGAGAACAGAAAAAAAAGGAGCCTTCGAGATAAAGAAACAATGGGAAATGTGGGCTTGAAAAGAAATCTTAAAGTATATCAAAAGCCCAAACTTTTTTCCTTTTTTAATTTTGGAAGTAGTAGGGAATGGTTCAAACCCATGTCAGTTTTTTTTTGTATAAATGGTTATCCATTTAGAGGCTTCTCTTCACTTTTTGTTGGTACAGCAGGAAACACAGAGACAAAATCTCCTGCCCGTCACTCTTCAATCTGAAAATCGAAAGGGTCAGATGGAAAATTGTTGACTGAACAGCGAATGCATCAAATCAGATGCAGTCACTGTTGGAGCTTTCTGGGTGCTGGCTGTCAGAATACAATAGCCCAGAAGGAGAAATCTGTCTGATTGAAAGAAATCAGTATATGGACGGTTGTCACAGTATATGGATTTTTTGACAGCTTTAGACAGTTGCCACCAGTACAAATATCACCAGTAGCTCCCCTCCAGCACAGGTATCTTTCCTCATATAGGGCCTATTATGGTTTGTTAATAAATGTATTACACATATAATTTAAGGGTACATTAAGCACATTAGTACAGATACACATTAGTAACACTATCTTGTAGGGAAGGTACTTGGGGCGGGTGGGTTTTTGTGGGGATGGGGGTCAGAGGAGGGATGGGAGAGGGGCCTTTAGGAGTTTTTTGTATATTGTGTAAGGAATTAAAATTTTTCTACTTCGATAAATATTTGATCTGGTAGCTTTAAGTTGGTGATGCAGAAAGATGATCAGCACACCAGTTGCTGCTCTTAAGAAATCTTCATTTTAATTCAGAAACCACAGTGTACAAATGCAGATAAAATCGTTTGACGCATTTCAGCCTATGAGGCCCTAGTCATAACCCAGAAGTTATGACTAAGGCCTCATAGGCTGAAACGCGTCAACTGATTTTATCTGCATTTGTACACTGTGGTTTCTGAATTAAAATGAAGATTTCTTAAGAGCAGCAACTGGTGTGCTGATCATCTTTCTGCATCATTCACTCAGCCAAACGACTGTGTATCGAGCACCCGGGACCTCGTATATCAGTTATATGGGTAGTAGCACTGTTTCTTCTGTTTGCAGCTTTAAGTTGGTGTCTCTTTCCATGCTTTCCTTCTCAATTTGGTTATATATGATGTATATTACATACACGGGTTAAGCATTTTTAATGCGCTCCCAGGACCAATTGTGTTATAGACTATCAGGTGGAAAATGTTGACTGGTCACAGGCTTACCACAGGCTTACCTGTAGGTAAAATGAATATCTCTTAAAATGGTTGTAAACCCTCTGGGACCACTTTAACCTACAGGTAAGCCTAGATTAAGGCTTACCTGTAGGTCCAATAAATATCTCCTAAACCTACATGGTTTAGGAGATATTTAGAAAAGAAAAGGCACCGCTATCTACGGCGCATGCGCCCTAGACAGGGGCGCGCAGGCGCACTGCGCATGCAGAGATAACGGCGATATGCTGCTCTCGTGCGCATGCGCGGGAGTGACGTCATCGCCGCTCCAGCGGATGACAACGCTGGAGCGGCGAGACCCGAAAGTCACTCCGGGTTTGATGGCGGCGCAGAAGATCGTGGATGAGGACCGCTTCGGGGGCTTCGTTCTCAGGTAAGTCATTCATAATGAGCTAGTATGCTATGCATACTAGCTCATTATGCCTTTGCCTTGCAGGTTCCGTTTTTTTTTTTTTAAATCGGCTTTACTTCCTCTTTAAACATGCACCGTTTAGGAGATATTCACCCTGGATGCAGCCAGTGACATCACTTGCTGCATACCTTGCCGGACCTTCAGCACTTCATGCCAGAACCGAGGGCTCCCATGTGCATGCGTAGGAGTGACATTATCGTGACTCTGGCTAATCACATAACTGTGGCGCACAAACCTGGAAGAAAGGTGCAGGGAGCACCATGAGGTGTTCTAGGAGCATAAATTACACATCTAACTTGTTGACTACCTATTACACTTTTGAAGGCCCTGGAGCACCAGAACAATGACATGTGACACTGACGTGGCACTGATGACAGATGGCACTAATACGTGGCACTGATGACACGTGACACTGATGACAGATGGCACTAATATGTGGCACTGATGACAGATGGCACTAATACGTGGCACTGATGACAGGTGACACTAATACGTGGCACTGATGACACGTGACACTGATGACAGATGGCACTGATACGTGACACTGATGACACGCGACACTGATAACAGATGGCACGTGACACTGACAGGTGGCACTGATGACAGATGGCACTGATATGTGGCACTGATGACAGATGGCATTAATATGTGGCACTGATGACACGTGACACTGATATGGCACTGATGACAGATGGCACTGATGACATGTGGCACTGATGTGGCACTGATGACACGTGGCACTGATGACAGATGGCACTTATACATGGCACTGGGGACAAGTGGCACTGGGGGCACTTACAAATTAAGCACTTATAATCACAATTCTATAAACAAATATTAGTAAAGGGGAGACCTCATATAACTCATATTCTATTGTATTTTTACTGTACTGACTGGCTGTTTAATATGCATTCTGTTTATACACTGTATGTCTATTTTGTTCTCTTAACCTCCCTGGCGGTGTTCCCGAGTCTGGCTCGGGTTGAGTTTTTTGTACCAAAAGCGGTAACCCCGAGCCAGACTCGGGCTGCATTGCAGGATACAGGGGGGAAGTTACTTACCTTGTCCCCTGGATCCTGCGATGTCTTCCCCCGGTGTGTGGGAGCCGTCCGCTCGCTCGATTCACACAGTGCCTGAGTGCCGCTGATCTCCGTTCCCTGCGACGTTCCGACGCACGGGAGCGGAGATCGGCGCCAAATTCAAAAAAGTTTAAAAACACAACACACATACAGTACTGTAATCTTACAGAATACAGTACTGTATACAAAAAATACACATCCCCTTTGTCCCTAGAGGTCTGCCCAGTGCCCTGCATGTCATTTTATATAATAAAAATATTTTTTTCTGCCTGGAAACTGGAGATTGTCCATAGCAACCAAAAAGTGTCCCTTTATGTCAAAAGTGGTTTTAGACCAGCTAGAAAACACCGATAAAAAATTAGAATCACAATTTATCATCAAACAATAAATTTAATGACAGCGACTATTCTGCAACTGAGCAAATTTCAGTGTTTTTGATTTGATTACATTATTGAATCATTTTTATATATATTTTTATTATATTATAATTTATGATTTTGTATTTAAAACTTTATCATACCCGGGATGTCTACTAGACTCTGGTTCGGACAGATTTAAGTGAGTTATTCATAAGAATTGCATGCATACAATATAAAAACGCCAAATTTTCATGCAAAATAATTGTACCGCTTTCAGCACTAAATTCCAGACAGAATCATACCGCCAGGGAGGTTAAGATATTTGTTGACACTCAGAAAAAATATAAATACAGTGAAACCTCGGATTACGAGCATAATCCGTTCCAGGTGAATGCTCGTAATCCACAGTACTTGCATATCAATGCAAGTTTCCCCATTGAAGTCAATGGAAACGAAAATAATTTGTTCCACATTGACTTCAATGGCTTGCAATACCGCATGCGGCCAGAGGTGAGGGAGGGCACCGGAGAGCCTCGTAAACAGCCGGAAAGGCCCGAGGACACTTCGGCTGACCTCGGCAAACCTCGAAAAGGCTCAGAAACTGAGTATTTACGTGTCTTTCCGAGCATTGCCAAACGGCGCAGAACGGCTGTGATCGGCATCGTTCGGGTCTTTTCAGCTCCGGCACCCCCGCACCTCAGGCCAAATGCGGTACTGCAGGCCCTATTAGCTTGAATTACGCCCGTCTTGCAAGACAACACTCGCAAACTGAGTCAGAATAAAAAAAAAAAAAGTTGCTCGTTTTTCAAAATGCTCGTTAACCACGTTACTCGTAAACCGAGGTTCCAATGTATCCGTTCCAAATTTAAATCACATAGCCAAGACCCCCTTTTTTTTCATATGCACCACAGCAACAAAATTTCTTAATTTCTTTTTAAGACCTTAAGTAATGACATACACACATTTGAATTTTCCCCATATCTTCTTCCATTCTTAAAAGAAAATTTAGCAGATTATATGAACATGCATACAAAAGTACTCACCACAATCATGATATTTGGATATAAGCAACGTAAATTTCTATTTTACTTTGTCCCTATTTCTGACTAAAATTCCTACCTACCTGATCGATCACCTTTATTCCCACGAGCACCAAGCTTTCAATGGGCGTGTACACTTTTCCACACCATTCCCAAAACGCTTCTACAGCGTTCCCAAATCACTTAAAGCCCACCTGGGCATAACATTATAGAAACCCCAAGCTGCTACAACAAAAAAATATCAGCAATCACAAGTTATCTTACTACTTCTACGCAACAGAAAGAAAAGCAAAGATTAAGCGGGGACTGTTGGTTACCTAAATACCCTTCCCAAAAGGATACTGAACTGAGTCTTAAATAAAGCCTCGGGTCTCCCACAGACCCTACAATGTCACAATGTCTATTAAGGCATGGCTCGTCTTTCCTTTCACTTTAAATTTAAAAGGCTTTATCAGAGCCAGGGTAAGGAAGAATTTGTCAAAATAGACAAAGGTCTACCCAACATGGATGATTGTCTTACACGGAAACGAGCCCCCATTTGAAAGGAAATAGTAGATATTCTGGATGACCACCCGTCTTTAGGTACACCAACAGCACCCTCAGATATCTGGAGACACCATGAAAACGAGAAGCAAGTTATACATTCGTAAAATGTCTGCCTTTATTAGGTGTGTTACAGCTTATATATGGTTCAACATACCAATAGAAAGAGGGGAGGGGGGAGTGGTTAGTAGATGATGTATTTGTATAGAAATACAGGCATACCCCACTTTTAAGTACACAATGGGGTTTATTTATTAAATCAGGCTCACTTCTGCATAGAAACCAATGAGCTTCTAACCCCAGCTTGTTCAATTAAGCTTTGGTAATAAAACATGGAAGCTCATTGGTTTCTATGCAGAAGTGAGCCTGATTTTGCACTTTCCAGCTTTAGTAAATAAACCCCATTGTGTACTTAACCACTAGGCGCCCGCGCTATAGCCGAAAGACGGCTGCAGCGCGGACGCTCCCTGCCAGGAGGACGTCCCTGGACGTCCTCCTTTTTACTTCCCTAATGCGCGCTCCTTAGAGCGCGCATCGGGGAAGTTCTGTGCTGGTCGCTGTGATTGGCCGTTTACAGCGATCTGTGACTGGCTGTGTCCGACGGACACGACCAGCACAGAACTTCCCCGATGCGCGCTCTCAGGAGCGCGTGTCCAATGAGAGATGATCTCATATGTAAACATATGAGATCATCTCTCAGCGCCGCTCTCCCTCCTCACACAGACAGCGTGTGAGGAGAGAGAGATGAACAGCTGCAGCGCCGTAAGTAAAAAATTTTTTAAAAATAAATGAAATGTGCCATCTGTCCCCGCTGCCCGCTGCCATCTGTCCCACTGCCATCTGTCCACAGTGCAACCTGTCCCCAGTGCCATCTGTCCCCAGTGCCATCTGCCCCCAGTGCCATCTGCCCCCAGTGCCACCTGCCCCCAGTGCCACTTGTCCCCAGTGCCATGTATAAGTGCCATCTGTCATCAGTGCCACGTGTCATCAGTGCCACATCAGTGCCACGTGTCGTCAGTGCCATCTGTCATCAGTGCCATATCAGTGTCACGTGTCATCAGTGCCACATATTAGTGCCATCTGTCATCAGTGCTACCTGTCAGTGTCACGTGCCATCTGTTATCAGTGTCACGTGTCATCAATGCCACGTATCAGTGCCATCTGTCATCAGTGTCACGTGTCATCAGTGCCATGTATTGGTGCCATCTGTCATCAGTGCCACATATTAGTGCCATCTCTCATCAGTGCCACGTATTAGTGCCACATGATATCAGTGCCACGTATAAGTGCCATCTGTCACAAGTGCCACATATTAGTGCCATCTGTCAGTGTCACGTGTCATCAGTGCCCCGTATTAGTAGTGCCATCTGTCATCAGTGTCACGTGTCATCAGTGCCCCGTATTAGTGCCATCTGTCATCAGTGCCACATCAGTGTCACGTGTCATCAGTGCCACGTATCAGTGCCACCTGTCATCAGTGCCACGTCAGTGTCACGTGTCATTGTCCTGGTGCTCCAGGGCCTTCAAAAGTGTAATAGGTGGTCAACAAGTTAGATGTGTAATTTATGCTCCTAGAACACGTGATGGCGCTTCCTGCATTTTGGGCCTCTCTAAGTGGCCAGGCTGTGAAAAAGTCCGACACATGTGGTATCGTAATACTCAGGAGGAGTAGCAAAATTTATTTTGGGGTGTCATTTGTGGTATACGCATGCCATGTGAGAGAAATAACCTATTACAATGACAATTTTGTGGGAAAAAATAAAAAAATAATTCATTTTGCAAAGAATTGTGGGAAAAAAAATGACAACATCAAAAAGCTCACCATGCCTCTTACTAAATACCTTGGAATGTCTACTTTCAAAAAAGGGGTCATTTGGGGGGTATTTGTACTTTCCTGGCTTGTTCGGGTCACAAGAAATGAGATAGGCCACCAGTACATCAGATGTGATCAATTTTGTATAATTCGCACCACAGCTTGTAGAGTCTGTAACTTTCACAAAGACCAAATAATATCCACTAATTTGGGTTATTTTTACCAAAGATATGTAGCAGTATAAATTGTGGCCAAAATGTATGAAGAAAAATTCATAATTTGCTAAATTTTATCACAGAAACAAAGAAAAAAAAAATGCGTTTTTTTTTTTAAATTTTTGGTCTTTTTTCATTTATAGCGCAAAAAATAAAAAACCCAGAGGTGATCAAATACCACCAAAAGAAAGCTCTATTTGTGGGGAAAAAAGGAAAAAAAAATAATTTGTGTACAGTATTGCATGACTGAGTAATTGTCATTCAAAATGTGAGAGCACCGAAAGCTGAAAATTGGTCTGGGCAGGAAGGGTGTTTAAGTGCCCAGTAAGCAAGTGGTTAAAAGTGGGATATGCCTGTATATAGTTATATGGTTATACAAGTCAGTGACCCTTTAAGATACATTATCATGAGTTAACACGGGTCAACAGGCTGTCTGGTTATGAGTTATAAATCATATCTCTTGTCCCATGGCATGTCTACAGAACAAAACAGAGAACATATATATGTGGAAGGCCAACATGGTGGCCTGAATTTATGGGAGGAGCCCGGGAGGGTATTTAACCGGCCCACTCACCTGTGGTCTTCGTCGGTTCCGGTGCGCGATATACTACGTCACTAAGCCGACTACTCGATTTCGCTAGCGTTCGTGAGTGCCAGACGTCTCGTGGATTGCTCTCGTTCGAAGGTTTTGTACACTGTATCTGGCTCGGCTGCCGCAGGTAGGGGTCTCGTTTGACCACCATTTCACTTATGAACGTTACTTGCCTTGTCACGAATCTCGCTGTTCACATACGCACAAGTCATTCCATTAGTACCCGTACGTTGCATCCGTACCGCTATCTGCATACAGTAGCCGGTCGCTTACGCATCACCTGATTCGGAATCAGTCGCAGTATCATGCCATACGGTCACATTTCAGCCATTTCAAAAACATTTCAGTCATTTCACCATTTCACGGTCCTGCACCGACACGCCGTTCGAATCTAGCCACATCCGATTCGTCCCGGCATGTCCCAGCAGTGGAACCCCATTTCAATACATGACCCAGGGAGCGGCCGTTAGCCGCAATTTCTCGACTCACCGGTCGAAAAAACACCTCTGTCATGGCATCATTTCACTGTCACGTATCACGTTCCGATTCAAGTCTAGGCGCACCCCGGTGCCTCGATTCGTACCGGCACGCCCCAAGATGCTCCCAGGCCCCATTTCATTCCGTGCTCCAGAAGTACGGTCGCTGTCAGTCGAAAAGTTTTTAGGCTCACCGCTCGGCGCCTCTGTCACGAGGAAAACATTTCACCTCACGAGTCACGTTTTTGATTCGAAACCGGTCGCACCTTTGCGGATCGGTCTTCGCCTCCAACGTACCCCAGGTTTGTCGGCCCCATTTCAGTAACCACCCCTGAGTCTGCTCGTCGTCGGTCGTGAGACCCGACCGACCGTTCAGCACCTCAGGGAATGGTTCCCCTCATTTCTCTCACCGCCAGGCCGCACCTCGCTTCGAACCCAGTCGCGCTGCGCACCGGTTCGGACCGATGCGCCCTGAACATCCGTTGGCCTCATTTCAGTACATGCTCCAGAAGTCTGGTTCGTCTACAGTCGCCATCGCGGCTCGACCGTTTCATACTTCTGTCATGCCGATCAGTTCGCTGTCACAACAAAAACGTCCTGATCCGAATCCGATGGCATCTACCATGCATCAGTTCGCCTCAACGTACCCCAGTCGAGTTGGCCTCATTTCATTCCAAAATTCTCGGCAATCAGCAGTCACACTCATAAAACGACACCTTGCGCCCACGACATGGCACAAACGTTTCTCATTTCACTCAAAAAAAAAAAAAAAAAAAAAAAAAAAAAAAAAAAAAAAAAAAAATAATAATAAGTAGTGTATATGCACAGACGGGGGACACACCCCACGAGGCACACCTCACCAGTTCTCTTTATTTTTTCTTCCCTAGGTCAGTCCAAGTTCAGTAGGTCCACCCTGCACAGGTTGGACGGTGTTTCTCCAGGTAAAATATAAAAACTTACCGTGTACGCACGTCCACGTACGTGCGCACACTTGTCCTTTCCAGAGCACAGCAGTTGGGTACGTATGTTTACACAAGGAAAGAAACAGTCTTGGCTTATCTCATCCCCTTGAACAGCTCCGGTCGACCTTCTTACGACCTTAGACGCCTCAAGACATCGCCTCAGGGCACAGCCCATCCGAGGACCATGTCGCAAGCGGGCAGCGAGGATCTCACCGCCCCCTTGTCACGTTCCCCAGTGTCCATGAGTGACAGCATCCAGTCCCTCAGGGGATGGACCATCCCCAGACTGACGGCAGAACTTAGACGCAGGGGCGTGCCGTTCCCCGCCACGGCCAGGAAGGCGGAGCTCTTCAGGCTCTTGTTTCCTCCTCCTGCCATGGCAGGGCCCAGCACTCAGCAAGCCTCCCTCCAGTCTATATCTGCGGCCATAACACAACTCCACACCATGGTGTCGTCCTTGGCGAACACAGTCACGGACGTCCAAGCCAGAGTGACTCTCCTCGAATCTCACCCGGCCCCGGCCGTCCCCGGCCCCGCCGCGATACAGCCACCTACAACAGTCGCCACAGGTACCGCAGGGACATGTCCCCTGGTCTGCCCAGCACACCTGGTTCCAGCCAGCATTAAGAAGGACATACTGGATGGCAAGGACGTCAACCTCGCCTCCCTTCTCATTTCAGTCCACGACCTAGCCGAAAACAAGGCCTATACCTGGGGAGATGTCTCGGTGGTCCTCAAAGCTAAAGACCCCAGACTCAACCGCAAATTGTCCGTCCCAGAATTCGCGTTGTCATTTGGGATGCTTAGAGACATCATATGCTCAGCTTCCCCCGGCAGAAGGGAAGAGCTGGATTTATATCTCCACACCGTGGTAGATCTGGGCTACAAATACGGCGGGTTCTCATTTTATGACTACCACCGCTCCTTTTCCGCAAAAGCAGCCGCCAGGATGGCGCAATTCCAGTCACCCACAGATTGGAGCCTAATGGACACAGAATTATTCTGTCGCCATTTCGCCGGTCTGCGCTCACCATTGTGCGCAGTCTGCCAATCCTCCACGCACACCGCCGCCTGGTGCTCCAGTGCAACACTCCGCCACTCGGTCGAGTTTCCCTCGACCTCGGCTCCAGCACAAAACCCGCCAGCACCGACACAGAAACCCCAGCTCGACAAACTCGGACGCCCCGTCCGGACCATGGGAGGAGCGGCCATCTGCAATAATTACAACTACGGCTCGTGTAACTTCAGCCAATGCAGGTTGCTCCACGTGTGCGTCGTATGCCACAGGGCGCACCCGAAAAATCTATGCGAGCTCAAACCGAAAAATCTGTGACTGAGCCGCATAAACATCCTATGGTTAGGAGTCTATCTGGACTCACACCCCATCCCCTCACTAGCCACGTTCCTCATACAAGGATTCACGGCGGGCTTCCATACCGGCCTTGTCTCCCTGCCCCACACTACTTACGAGTGTGGGAATCTCAGATCAGCGGCCACCGACGAGCAGGCCATAGACCAACTACTCCTAGCCGAGCTGGAGCGAGGTTTCGTCATTGGTCCCTTCACACAACCCCCCTTCAACACCTGGAGAGTCAGCCCTATTGGGCTTGTCAAGGGCAAATTCTCAAATAAAGTTCGCTTGGTGTACGACCTGTCTGCGCCTCATTCTTGCCACGTCCCCAGCCTCAACTCCCTAATTCCCTCCGAGGAGTTCTCCTTAAAATACGCCTCCGTCGACTTGGCGATCCAGGCCATCCTCAAAGCAGGCACAGGGGCCTGGCTGTCCAAAGCCGACATATCGGACGCCTTCAAACTTCTGCCGATTCACCCGTCTCTTTGGTGTTGGCACGGTATCAAGTGGAGAGACAGGTACTACTTCGCCACCAAGCTCACGTTCGGCTCCAAAAGTAGCCCCTGGCTCTTCGACACGTTCGCTCAATCCCTCACCTGGATTCTCCTACACAAGGCCCAATGCACAGAAGTCATCCACTACCTAGATGACTTCCTACTGATAGAGCAGCCTAACGTTTCACCAGTAGACCTCGACAAATTAAGAGTCGTCTTCCAGAATATCAATGTCCCCATAGCCGAGCACAAGGTCGACGGACCCGCACACTCCATCACCTTCCTCGGAGTTGTCTTGGACACATGCTCCATGCAGGCCAGCCTACCCCTCGACAAGCTGACCCGCATCAGGGCAGTTCTTCAGGACTTCACCCGCACGAGAGGGTGCACAAGACGACAGCTCCAGTCACTACTTGGCATGCTCAATTTTGCCATGCGGATCGTCCCTCAAGGTCGTTCCTTCATTTCACGACTCTTAGTCCACCTGTCACAGGCACAAGACCCCGATCAGATCCTCAAACTGGACGCCGCGGCCATAGCAGACCTAGCGATGTGGGAAGAGTTCCTTTCCTCGTGGAACGGGATATCCATGTTTATCCCGGCCGTCTCACCCTTCTCACCACAGGTGGTGACAGATGCCGCGGCCTCAACGGGCTTCGCAGCCATATTTGGCCTCCATTGGTTCGCGGGCCCTTGGCCCCCGCAGATACTTTCAATTCCAGGTTTCAGCCGGACTTCCCCCCTTTTCGAGCTCTACCCAATCGTGGCAGCTGCCAAACTTTGGGGTCACAGCTGGACCGGGCAGACGGTAAACTTCACAACGGACAACCAGGCCACGGCAGACATCATCAACAAAGGCAGGTCCAAGTCACTCCAGGTGATGTCCTTCTTACGCAGGCTGGTCCAACTGTCGCTACGGCTCCAATTCAACGTCCATTGCTCTCACATCCCAGGTAAATACAACGTGGCAGCAGACGCGCTGTCACGCTTTAACTTCATCTCCTTCTTTCGACAGATACCAGAGGCCGATCGGGTGTCCGCCCCTATCCCCGCTTGGTCTCAGCTGACCCTAGACTAGACCGATACCTACGTGGGGCCACCCAGCTCATCAACCAGTCCCTGTCTCACAACACACTCAAAGCCTACCACGCAGCCTGGGACACCTTTAACAAGTTCCTAACCACCAACGCCGTGCCAACACCCACAGACACCAGGCATATTTTGGCCTTCGTCTCACATTGTCACACACAGCTAAACCTATCCTACAACACCATCCGCCTATACCTGGCCGGCATACAGCACTTTTTGGCCCTTCAAGATCCTACTAGACCGTCTGTCTTCTCGTCCCACGCCGTCCGAGCCGTCCTACGCGGCGTCCAGAAGCAGCAACCAGCAAACAGAACCAGACGTCGCCCCATCACTGGCGCCATCTTCCGCGAGATGTCCGCCATACTCGCTGGTTCCCCCTTTGGTGTCCTCCTCAGCCAGGTCATACAAGCCGCCATCTACCTGGCCTACTATGGGTTCTTACGTCCCAGCGAATTCACCCGTAACAGCTCGACCAGCCAAACCCTGTGCAGACACCACCTAGTTCGCCATCAAGACCACTTCGTGCTCCACCTCAACGTCTCCAAGACTCAGCAAGCTGGCCACGGGGTGGACATCCATCTATACAGAACCGGCAATGCCTGGTGCCCAGTAACGGTTCTCAACCGCCTGCTCTCACTCCTGCCAGAACAAAGGGACACCGATCCCCTTCTGCCTTTTCCAGTCAAACCCTTGAGCACTTGTCAGTTCATGACACACGTAAGAATTCTCCTCCGCAACCTACGCCTCAACCCCAGCGAGTACTCCGGTCACTCTTTTCGGATCGGGGCCGCCTCAGCCGCCTCACAGCAGGGGGTCCCAGGCCACATCATCCAGAGACTCGGCAGATGGAAGTCAGCCTGCTTCACCCGGTATATACATGACCCACAGGCGGAAATGTCACGGGCCTTCGCCCAGCTCACGCAGTAGTCAATACTAAAAGGCAATAAATATCTTCAAACCCTACCTCAGTTTTTGCCCCCTTATTTCTGGCGTACCGGCCATAGACCAAGGCACACTTCAGGTCTCCCTTTTCATGTTATAGATCTTATTGGTTAAGTTATTTCCCTTCAGATACGTGTCGGCCATAGGGCTTCAACCATAAGTGGAAGGCCAACATGGTGGCCTGAATTTATGGGAGGAGCCCGGGAGGGTATTTAACCGGCCCACTCACCTGTGGTCTTCGTCGGTTCCGGTGCGCGATACCCACCCTCCCATTCCCCCTTTTAAGGGCATTTCTCACAACATCACCCCCATCAAATACTCATTTCTAATCAGGGTATGCCCCCTTATTTCTGGCGTACCGGCCATAGACCAAGGCACACTTCAGGTCTCCCTTTTCATGTTATAGATCTTATTGGTTAAGTTATTTCCCTTCAGATACGTGTCGGCCATAGGGCTTCAACCATAAATATATATATATATATATATATATATATATAGAGAGAGAGAGAGAGATAGAGAGTAAAGATGTTTGCGCAAGCATCCTTCTAAGCATTCTTTATAGTTGCAGATTTAAGCAGATTTAAGCCATCTTGTATACTGAAATGGCAGAGCATGTTTTGGGCATATTACTACAGCCGCCACTGTGCCATCAAACGCAGCCACCATGCCATCAAAAGCAGCCACTGTGCCATCAAACGCAGCCACCATGCCATCAAAAGCAGCCACTGTGCCCATCAAATGCAGCCACTGTGCCATATCAAACGCTGCCACTGTGCCCCATCAAATGCTCCCACTGTGCCATCTCAAATGCTCCCACTGTGCCATATCAAATGCTGCCAGTGTGCCCCCCGCCCGCCATCTGCTCTTACCCTGTCTCGTGTGACAGCTCCTCGATGCTCCTCGATGTCTTCTCCCGTCCTCTCTTTCTGCCCTCTGCTATGATTGAACACCTGATAGGCATCCAATCACATCGCCTGTCGTTTCAGCCAATCAGGTGACGGGTAACAGATCTAAGTACCTGATTGGCAGAAAGGCGGTTTAGTGTTAGGAAAGCAAATATCCATTCGCTTTTCTAACACAGCTGAGTGTCCTGCGAGCGCCCAGCCTATGGCTCTAATCAGGTGCTTCAAAAACACCCCTCACCGCTGTAATTCAGGCACCCGGCGCCCGAAAAGGACAGAAGAGAGGGGGCAGCGCCCATGTGCCCTTATGGACACACCGCCACTGGATCTGATGCTGATCGGACAGGTTTTTCCCTTCTGGTATAGACTTTTATACTAAATGGATATCTAACTGACAGGGTGCTTCATGAATAGCATCAGACAGCTTTCCATAGAGAACTACAACTTCCCCATCCAGGGCTACTGATGACTGCCAGGATATTGAAAGGCTGACAAGCTTTTTCTGATACAAGATAAGAAGGAACGGTAGTCACTGTGTGAGAGCCAAGGACAGACACAGAACAGCCAGCAATAGACACAATCTATAAAATAGCACAGAGCTAGTTATTTTAGGATAGAGGTAAATTATGTGATGGGGGATGTGAGCTACATGTACTTCAGAGCTAAAGGACCCAGGCTAATTATGTAATTATTCTTCATTAAGTGAATGGATTTTGCATAATTTTCTAAGCTACAGAAATGTACCTTAAATAAGGTCAATGCGAAGACTTGTACCTGGAAACAGTAATATTGTCGCTTAAAGGAAAACTCCACTTTTCTTAAAAAGGTTCATATACATACTGTAATTGCTTCAAATTTCATTTGCCATTTAACGGAATTGAAAATTT
The DNA here is from genome assembly GCA_028564925.1 of Lithobates sylvaticus. Lineage (NCBI taxonomy): Eukaryota > Metazoa > Chordata > Amphibia > Anura > Ranidae > Lithobates > Lithobates sylvaticus. Next base: position 120,788,270 of record CM053029.1, on the reverse strand, counting down.
ATATTTGCAGCCAAAGCTTTTTTTTTTTTTTTTCCCCTCTGCTCATGTAATTGGCTCCAAACTTTTCCTGGAAGATGAGAGCTTGCGAGTAAATTATAGGCAGCTCTTGCAACAGAATTTTCCTTTTTGTTTATTAACTTGACTAGGGTAGTTCAGATCTCACCTGTTGCACCCATCAAACCTTATTTTTAAGTAACAACACCAAAACCGCATTGAAGTTAAATGGCCAATTCAGCCTTTTATTAAACAAAAACCATAAATAACAAAAAAACATAAAACATGCATAAACAATCCATCCTTGATGACACCATCTCCCACAACTTTGGAATCTGTGGTACCATTAAGCTAGGTTCTGTCCCCAGCCACCAAACACCGCCTTGAGGACCACAGATCTCTACCACTTTACACTACCTGGTCAGTCTATACCGAACAAGACCAACCAGAGGACTCCATACCTGAAATGGGTCCCATCGTTTTATCATGTTTTAGACCCTTGTCAAGGACCCCAACCGCATATGTCCACCTTTATCCGCAAATACGACTAAACAATGTCGCTTCCGCCATCCCATGCTATGGAGCCAAGTGGGGGCCATCTTCCCCTCAGTTGGCAGCAAGGCATCCATGGGAAAAGACGCGATCATCTCCGCCGCTACCGGCGGGTTCCGGTAAGTGGCAGAGTAGACTGGAGTGGGGCGGGAGGGGGGTGGGCACCTCTCCCGCCACCGATAAAACTGATCTTGCAGTGAATCAGCCATGGAGACCACTTTTATCATAAAGAGAAACGCCCAGCATTCCCAAAAATACCAGGGTTATGGCACCTAGCTGCTGCTGCCATAACCCCAGTATTTAGCGTCAAAGTACCAACGTACGGGTACGTTGTTTTGCGTGAAGTGGTTAAGGTGGTAAATAAACTCACTTAGTGCCTTATCTGCATTAAATCAGCCTCAGAACCTGTGTAATTAATATGTGTTTGGGTTTAAAGGGATGAGGTAGCAACCCTACCAGGCACCCATAGTGCAGAGTGGTCTCTGTCTTTGTCCACTCTGCAAAAACCGAGCGGACATGGACCTGTCAAGGGATCTGTGAGCGTAACTCCTGTTGAGTCCTCCCTGTGTGAAAGGGGTCTTATATCTGCTTAGAGCTCTCTGAAAAGCGATCCACAGTGGATTACTTCTCAGAGGGCGGTAGAGTGGTGGTACTGCCCTTTCTGAGTGCCTGTTTTTTTGTTTTTTTTTTACTTCTATTTGTAAATTACCAAATGGTGCGGCCCTTTTGAACTCAATGGGCAAGTTTGACAGTCTGTGAGTTAAAAATGGCACAGCCACCAATAAAAGCTTTGTGGCTGCAGCCTGTGTACAGTACAAACATCTGTATTTTGACAACTTAGGTGGGCAGCCAGGGGTAGTAAAACCAGAGCTCAGCAGTCAGTTTTTTGCCATCTGTCTAAAAGAGACCTAAGAAAAAAAACAAGCTACAGGAATTCTGATTTAACCCATTCTTTTCTGCAGAAGGAAAGAGTAATGATTTTCAGTAGATGGGCTCGGTGTAACCCATAACAGAATGTGACAAATTTAATAAAAGGTGCGGGATATGCATTGCATTTCATTTATTAGCCTAAACAGAAACATCCTGTGGATAGGTATTTGGAAATATTTTTTAACTAGCTCTCATATAAGCTCCAGGCTGATGGTAGGGTCTCTAACAAACCTGTCATAGATACGATTTTTGGAAATCTTTGAAGATTTGCAAAGCTAAAACCTTCCCAGGCTTTGAAGACTGTCCGTTTCCTCGGTTCTGGCTTCAGACAACTTAACGCAGAAAAAAAAAAAAAAAGTCTGTGTCTATTTCTGGAATCAGTTTTGAAGATATTGCAAAGTTGGGGAGAGCAAAAGGTGGAACAGGGTCCTTTTTTTCTTTGCACAAAGAAGATTGACAGCTGAATAGAATCACTTGTCTCAGATTTTAGGCTTGTTTTCATCCTAACATTCTACAACATATCTGGTGTTCTTTATATACAAATCAAACCTTCTTTGCTATTTAAAAAAAAGTAACTATCACCTCTCAAACCATCTGAGAATCAGGATGTATCCTAATATTAGAGCTGGGCCATACCTCTTGACTTCCCAACACAACCTTACAGGCATCATCAGTTCAGTCACTTTTATTTTGCTATGAAAAAAACAGATAAATACTCATTCCAATCACATCAGTTTAAATGAGTTTGCACATCTGCCTTCAGTTCAGTTTAGTTTACATCCATTTGGGCATCCATTTTTTTTTCATTGTTGAAGAAGTTAATCCTAGATGACAAAAGTATGAACAAAAAATATTTCTTGTGTGTAAACTGACATAACCGGCATGGATATAAACAGATGACATTCATTTAAATCTGTTTATATATGAATAAGAAAAGGATACAGCCTTGTACCATTTTTAAAAAAATGGACCTGAACGAACATGGATGTAGGCAGGTGTAAACAGATGATCACCTGGGTACATCCGCAAGCCCATAGGTATGAGTTGAAAGAAAAAGGTAAAAATATTGCGCCAACCTCAAATTGTGAGCAGCCAACACAACAATAAGACTACTTGTGCACTAATTGCAAAAGCCTGACCAAAGTGTCAGTCTGGAGGGTACACGATCTGCAAATGCAGTGATATATCACTCGTGAGGAGGAGTATATATAATAAATATAACTAGAAAAATTAGTGTATAAATACAGGTGAGGAAACCAAATGCGATTCAATGGTCGCAGGAAATCGCATTAAAATTATATATTACACTGATAAAACAAAAAATAAATGTGAAGTGAATAATCCAGTGCTAACAGGTAATCAATGTCCACACTATGTGCAATTTATAAAATGCATGAAAAGCAAACCTCTACACTAAATATACACCATGTAGGCATGATCTAGAATATAAAGTTGAGTTGAGAGGAATCTTAATATATTTGCGGTCTTACCCCGAAGGGTTCCGATAAGTTCCTATTGCAGACACAATTAATGTAGATAATCAAGAGTGTGCCACTGAAGGTGAGTAATCAACAGTCTCAGTACACCACACACAGGTATATGGAACTATGTGAGTCCATGGGATTATAGCGCCATAGCAGACATGCAAAGTGATGTAAGAGGGTGATGTTTTCTATTTCAAGCAAATGTCTGAACATCTCTCAAATATTGGCACACGATTAGCAGTTGTAGCAACACCCGGGATAGTACCTCCATCTTCTGGGGATAGAGGGGATGGTGGACCCACACACCAGTGGCGGTGAAACGATCAGGCATAAACAGGGATGCAGTAAGCATGGATTGAGCTCCAAGGGCTAGGTGCTCAGTCTTCGCCTTTGTTGACCAATGGGAAATCCAAGACACAGCTCACTGGCCACAATCCTCCAGACAATGATGGTAATTTAAGGTGTAAGAAGGAGAAAAAAACATCTACATAGTGTAAATACAAAATGATGGAAAAAGTCCAACATCCAGACAGATGAGTACTAATAAATTGGTTCAATTGGACAAGTAAAAATGCGTAGTAAAAATGGCTTGTCAAGCGTAATAACCCTACGCATTTCGTCTGCAAAGACTTCAACTGGGGTGTTCATAGGTATGAATTGCTTTCTGTTTCCCATCCAAAAAAGGACAGATGAAAAAGGATAACCGGAACATGGAACACTGCCATAAGCCACATTTGGCCTATACGGGATTCAAACTTTTTCATGACTCAAGTTTATAAGGCAAAACAGACAAGGTTATACCCTGTCATAACCAGTTTATAAAACTGGAGTGACGACATCACGCACGTCCAACCGCTAACCAGCAGTAGTGTTCGAAGCCGACAAGCCTGCTGTGCTTTTATTCTACAAAACAATCACTGTCTATGTATTGTTTGAAGATAATTGTAGCCATTTTTTTAATTAAACTCTTTTACATCATGATGGGCTTCATTATGGGAGTTTTCCTTGTTTTTTATTGTGAGTCTCCTCTATACCAGTGATTCTCAATCCTGTCCTCAAGTACCCACAACAGGCCATGTTTGCAGGTTTTCCTTTATCTTGCACAGGTGCTTTAAATCAGAGTCAATGGCTTGCTATTTTGGACAGCTATTTTATCTAAGAGAAATTCCCAAAACATGGCCTGTTGGGGGTACTTGAGGATAGGGTTGAGAACCACTGCTCTATATGATCTGTGATTCATGTGACGGTTTCCCCTTCTGATTAAACTTGCTGCTGCTTGTTTGACCATTATAATCTGTGTTCCTGGACATCTGGTAAGAAGCCTGAGTGTGAGGGTGTTGCTGTTGATGGATACTTTCACTCTGCACGAATCATTCCCTCATTGGATTGTTTTACACTTATGGACTGTTTATGATTTTTTTGGTGTATACATTATAAAGATTGAGTTCTATTTTGCACATGGACACTTTATTTATTTTTGTACAACCGAATGTTATATATTGTTGCATTATTTGGGGCACTGCTTATTTTCTCTTTATTATTTATCAACTGGTATCACAGTTTGTTAAGTTGCTGCTATTTATACCTATTTACACTGAGAGCGGATTTTATGCTCTTTTACTATATTTTGGGTTACTGTACTCTAAATTATATCAATACACCATACCAGCTACTAAGAGTGAATATACAGATGTTATTGACAGCTATTTGGACCAAATCAATTATACATAATTATAGTTTGAGAGCTGCTTCTGATAGTTTCCATAATTCCCATACAAGGCATAGACCAACCCAATCACAATGTGGGTACCACATCTACTTATAGGAAGTTGGTCAATTCAATAACAGAATATATGAGCTGAAACTGTTCCTCCATTGCTCTTCCCCATAGAATCTTTTTTTGTATAATCCGTTTTTATTGTATTTATATGACAGACATACAGAATAAAATAACTTTTACACTCTAAAAAAATGTGACCATTATTCCGGTGTTGTGAACAATGGTTGCACAGTATGCATATATAAGGCATGCAATTCACACAGTTGTATTATAGTACTGTCAACATTAGGTAGAATAAGAACATGAATACATCAAGGGCCCTAGCTTTATTAGGGTAGCCCCTTGTGTAGCACCCCTCCAGATGTTTTTATTAATCCATGGTGATATTGCCCTCCAGAATTTCTGTATCTTGGGGCAGGACCTCCAGAGATAAAAAAAAAAAAAGAGTCCTGTTATGAGCACCCAATCCAGCATGAGGGAGCCATACCTGAAAAAGTTTTCACATGCCTCACTGAGGTCCTGTACCAGTGCAAAAAAACGTATAACCCATCTCCTGGGTTTTGGAACTGATCAAGGAGACGCGTGAAAGCTTAATTATTTTTTACAGTTGGGCGAGGGCGAATACCAGGCCTAGTGGTGTCTGCCAAGCAGTGAGATAACAAAACGTTATACATGTTGGACAGGAGGTGCTGGGATTGATGATCCAGAGCAAACAGGAATTCAGATTTCATTAAGGAAGTTGCTGGCCACAACATGGGGGTATATTTGCTTAAAAAATATGACAGTTACTGGTGATGCCTGTGGTCCATTGGGAACCCTCTGAACTGTTGACACACCTGTTCCAAAGGAAGCAGACAGCAGGAGGGGGCTAGCTTAAGACATCCCACATTCCCATCCTTGTCCCAGGTTTTAAAAAATCCTACAGCTTCCTCCAATGGGAACCAAGGATTTCCCCTGAGAGGGGCTAAAGGTGAGTTGGGTGGAGATAAGTCTCCAGTGACATTCAACCTGTCCTATATCCTCACTGTACTTAATGTAAGTGGAAATGTCCAGCTCGATAAATTGCGTCCTGCTATGATTTTCTCTAAGGAGACCCAAAGTTTTTTAGTATTATGTAGCCAGTTAAGAAATCATACCATTGCCATTGCTTTGTAATAGAAATGAATATCCTGGAGACCCAGTCCTCTGTTTGTTTTATGTGTAAGACAAAGTAAGCCAGGTGAGGTTACATCCTTTGCCAAACAAACATCGTTATTAGTCTACGAAGTTGCTTAAAGAATTCCAGCAGCAATTCAAGGGCACAGTGTATAATAGGTAAGGGATTCTCATCAATATGTTAATTTTAATGGTTTATATGACCCAGCCACAAGTGAGCGGGGGTTTCGGCAGTTTTTAAGCTCTTCCTCTATATTACGCAGAAGAGGCTCATAGTTACTGGTATAAAGACATTTAAGGTCTGCTGAGTGTGATCCTTCCAGACAAAGGGGCATTTTTGTTTCAGCTGAGGCATCGGGTCAGGCAGAATAGTCACTGGAAGGATTTTCGATTTAGTTAAAACCCAATTTTTTTTTTTTTTTTATTAAGGCTTGTACCTTGTACAGTATAGGATTTCATGTCATCTGTGCCCAGTCTTGCCACAAAGAGTTAATCCAACTCTGAGCAGTCCTCTTATCTTTTTTCAGTAAGATAAAAATGGACAGAGAAAGAAATAGATGTCTGTTTCTCTCCCTTGCTGTGAGTGACAGGTGATTTACATATCTCATGCACAAGTGGGAGAAAGGCATTCTGTGTACTTCCCATCCCCCCTCCTTTCTTCTGGATGTTAGTGATCATGGGGCATACTCCACAAGACCAGCAGAAGTTCAGTGTGAGAAATACACAGGAGAAAATGCATTTTGACAAGGGGAGTGTAGAGGTGGGCGGGGAGTCTACTGACATCTCAACTCCACCCACCGAGCTCCAGACAACAGACCCACCCACAGGATCTGCAGTTTTTTGGGTCTCATAACAGACAGAGGGGAGACATTTGACAGGTAAGGATACATACAGGAGGCATGTATATCCTTATAGATGACCACTATGGCAGTCGTTTAGAAAGGATGAGAGTGGGTTTACATCCACTTTAAGTGGATTTGAAAATTGGATAGGCAACCAAGACACTGTAATTCAGACATCAGTAGCGGAAAAAGGGGAAGTTGGTTGAGATACATAAAAAAGGACATCAACTGCGTATGCCAACAATTTGTTCTCCCTAGAGCTCACACGAATACCCCTAACATCAACATGTTAATCTAATCTTCCTCAAGAGGGATTCCAAATCGAAATCGAACAAAAGGAGGGATAATGGACACTCCTGTCTGATGCTATTATGAATAGTAAAGGGTTGAGAGAGCGTTCCATTAAGGAGAGTACTTACAATGCAGAGGCCAGAAGCAGGGCACTGAGAAGTTTACTTCAGGAGACCCACCTCAGTCATGGCACCATGGCACAAAATTATACAAAGTATCTGGCATGTAATACTGGGAGAACCAGTCACCATGAAAAACATAAACAATAGAACTATTCGCTTGTCAGTCGGGAGAGTTTTCTAGTAGGGGAGTAAGGCCTGTTCTGAGTGGGGCTTGGAAGATCACCTGAGGATTAAAGCAGACCTGTTATCTACATTAAGTTACTAGCAAAAGTCTTAGAGACCCACTTTAATAGTGTAATTCTTAATAAATAAAGACCAGGTCGGCTTTATCCCACAGCGGCAAGCGGCATATAATGTACGCAGGACTACTTTACTAATTCAAGCATCTAAATCACAACAAATACCCACCTGTCTCTTATCTTTAGATATCAAAAAAGCATTTGATACAGTTTTGTGGCATTACCTACATTTTGTCCTGCAGCTCAATCAATCCGTACTGACCCCTCTATTAAAGGTCTAGATTTAGCTG